>CM033278.1:35480799-36080799 GCA_019343175.1 Oedothorax gibbosus
TTGATGATCGTGGTATTGTACCTATTTTTTCATCAAACAGCTTAGACTTTGGTCAAATTTGCAAGTTTATTGCAATTGATCGAATCTCTATTAGCTCTTAAAGGTTTGGTGTTTACTTGTCCGCGGTTCTAAATAAGGACGCTCATCGCAAATAGCTCTAGCGCGACGCTCATTCAAATAAATCCAAATTATTTATGTAACACTATAAAAGCATTTTTTTAAAAAGGTTCTGCATGGACAATTGTTAGCCTTTCGATTCTTAGTAACATAACCTCAACTAAGATTTTTCTATACCAAAGATACCATTGTCAAAATCAAACAACTCGGAAAAAGAACTTATTATTCTTCTTCTATCAAACTAAAATTGTAATAGATGATAATCGCGCATTAGAACTCTCGCACACAAAATGTGATCACCTTCCCTTACCGAATGAACCGTACATTATTCTTACATAAATTATGCAGTACTGTGGTCTTCATGTGTTTGGTTACTGTAGTCTTCATGTACTTTGTTTATTTAGATAAAACTAATCAGATTATTTCGTAAAGAAAATTTCTTGCCAATTGTCGTTATGGGTTTAAAAAATGATCTCAATATATATCACTTTGGAACAGTTGTTTTTTCTGCAAACGTCACCGCAGGAAATTCTCAGCGAAATGTGTTCACATCTAAATAAACAAGAAGTTCATAAAGAACTAAAATAACCTACATTCCTGTTACTTAAATACTTACTGAAGTTCTAATCGGGAAAAAAAACTAGGTTCCTAAAGTAAATATCATCAACAGCCGTTTCTACACTAGATTTATACACATTAGAAAAAAATCGAAGCACAACACCCAGCTATAATTTAAACTTCTAAAAGACAAAATCAACTATTTTCCTTAATATTCTTTCGCAAATTAATTAAATATTATTTATCATCTGCTCGTGATTTATTTGTAGTTCGAAGAATAATTAAATATTTATTAATAACAAAAATAATGAAACTACTCCGAACTGCATTAAAAAATAAGGTTAGGTTAGTTTTGAATTATCGTCGCACTAGAGCTACACGAGGGCTATTGGCGACGGGCGTCGTATTTTAGAACCACAATCAAGTGACGATTAAAAATAAGAAATGTAAATTAAAACTAAGCATAATTGCATGCAAAAGTATGCCTTGCCGCTTTCTTGGTAGATAATTAATGAATAATCAAAGAATCAAATTGTGCTACATTTTATGACGTCATTCCAAACTGATTCATGAAAATATTATTTTGCTTCAAATATGTTTAAATAAATAAAGTTTCTCATGCCATTGTTGATTTGGCAACAGTGATTTAAATGACTCAAAATTGAATTTCAATGCTAATTCAATGGGAAATTCGCCGAAAGAATAGATTTATGTCCGTCCGGACGTACAGACAGACGGACAAAAAGTATGAAAGTTGGGTATCTGAGGTCATAGCTTTCTAACAAAAAATAGTTATTTATGCAACTAGTGTGAAAAGTATCACTTTTTAAAACTAGTGGATTTTATTTCACTCGCTCGTACCTCGCTCGTGAAATAATGACACGTGTTTTAAAAAGTTTACTTTTCACACGTGTTTCATACACTATTTTTTATAATTACGTGAAAAAAATCAAATCTCATTGGTTCAAAAATAATTCACGTGCTAATTTTTTTACGTAAAGAAGATCGGCATTGATAAATCTCTGGAACTATAAAAGGCAAACTTATTTTTTAGTTTAAAGTCAAACATTTGAACATGGATACTGATAGGAATTTTGAGCTTCCAGAAGAGATAGAAACTGCAGCTAACGATGTTACTTCAAATATGCTTCCAGAAAAATCAAGAAAAATTTACGAAAAGGCGTATGAAAAGTTTCTATATTGGTGCGTATGTAAAAAAGTAGAAAATAAGTGCAATGAAAAAATAATGTTGGCCTACTTTTCTGAAAAATCGAAACAACAAAAATCCTCTACGCTTTGGTCGGAATTCTCCATGCTCCGTACAAACATTTTAGTAAAGCAAAACATAGACATTAAGAAATTTCCGTTGCTATTAGCGTTTCTTAAGAAAAATTCCGTTGGGTACAGACCGAAAAAATCTAAAATTATTTCTGAAAATCAAATTTCAACATTTTTAAACGATGCCCCAATTGAAGAATTTTTACTGCAGAAAGTTGTCGCAATTTTCGGAATATTTGGCGATTGTAGAAGAAACGAATTATGTAAAATGGAAGTTGACAATATAGAAGATCAAGAAAATCTATGGATTGTACAGTGTACACTTAAATGCTACTAAAAATGATACTCCAATAAGTTTTTTTTTCACGGAAATATAGGAAACATAAACACAGTTGGCATTTGCAAAAAATACGCTTCCCTTCGAAAGCCTGAAACAGCTCACAAAAGGTTTTTGTTGGCTACAGAAAAGGGAAATGCACCATTCAACCAATAGGAATTAATACGATCGGCCAAATTCCAAAAGAAATAGCATCTTTTCTTACTTTAGAAAATCCTCACTGCTACACCGGCCACTGTTTTCGAAGATCATCTGCAGCCCTATTAATTGATAATGGGGAGATATAACAAGCTTAAAAAGACACGGAGGGTGGAAATCGACGTCCGTTGCCGAGGGGTATATAGAAGACTCCCTGGCCAGTGAAATGGCAGTGGCTAATAAACTTTCCAGATCAGAAGATTCAACTACCATTATTCGCAACGAAGTATCGAGTTTTCCATACAAGAGACACTTTCAGCCAGAGTGCCAAATATAAACATTAATAACAATAGTAGTTTAAATGCAACTAGTATGCCAAACCTGTGCATTAATAACAACAGTGGTTGCAATGTCACTATTAATATCAATGTTACGAAATAAAAGTTTTACTTGAAATGTTGGCATCTTATAAAAAGAGTGAAAAAAAGTACTTTTTTTCACTGGTTTTGGGTGAAAAAAAGTAATTTTGTATCACTGTTTCTAAAAAGTATAACTTTTCGCACGCGTCTGATATTAAAATTATAGTGTAAAAATCGGATTTTTTTCACGCAATTATAAAAAGAATTTTAAGATCCGAGGGATAGAACCGATTTTGGAAGAGGGATACGGACAGACAGACGGAAAGACAGACACACGAACAGACAGACAGATGGACATCAACCGCATTTCAATACCTACAGTGATTTAAATGACTCAAAATTGAATTTCAATGCTAATTCAATGGGAAATTCGCCGACTGATAGTAGATTTATGACCGCCCGGACGTACAGACAGACGGACAAAAAGTATGAAAGTTGGGTATCTGAGGTCATAGCTTTCTAACAAAAAAAGAATTTTTAAGATCCGATGGATAGAACCGATTTTGGAAGGGGGGTACGGACAGAGACAGACGGACGGACAGACGGACGGACATCGACCGCATGTCAATACCTACTTTTTCATTTTTTTAATTCTTTCGAATTAAAAAAAGAAAAGTAGGCTAAAAATATGCGCCACCTGTGTGCCTTTATAAGTGAAATGATTTCTTTTAAACTATGTTAACTATCGAACCCGGACATTCTGAAATGTGAGCAGTGGTGCAAATACGAGCGTAAAAAAGGGACAGCGGCGTCTTATCCTCGAGAGGGTGTGCGTGTCAGCGGGGGTCCCCGAATGACGTCACCAGCTCCCTTCTGGCAGGGAGACCAAACACGAAAATGAAAGGAACATTGTATTCTGCAGTTCCTGTTATTTGTTGTTACTCACTCTGGAAGTTCCCGTCGGCAAGCATTTATGTGAATTAATTAGCCTATGGCTATGTCCTCACTACGACATCAAATGCCACAAATGCAACAAAACTTGGCGACCGCCAAGGTCGCCAAGCGATGCAATAGCTTGAGGGCTGACTCTGCCAAGTCGCCAAGTTTTGTTGCATTTGTTGCCTTTGGGGCATTTGTGGCGTAGTCAGGACATAGCCTATTGGCTTGTTTCAGGGGACGTATTTTCTTCTGGCCTTCATCGGTGTTTCCTGTTGCCACTTAAGACCTGAAACATGTCTATTTTGGTTCAATGCACGCCTAGCAAGTTAAAATCATAGTGAAGAGTCAACACTTGGGGAGGTAAAGTGGTAAACACCTGAGTCGACAGTATGTTCCAATGTTCCCCGGGGACTCATTAAATTGTGGATTTATTCCCCAGGACAAATTCGTTAATAGGATGGCTGGTAACAGGTTTCGAACCAGTTCAGCCGCAAATCCAATGACGCATTACTGCTAGTTTAACACAATAAGCAAAAACGATGATGCACGTTAGTTGTATCCACGGTGCATAATTTTGAAGCATGTTTCACGCTGAATGACCTCTTCCTCCGACCACAATACAAAATGGTCTAAATGCTTTTGGTTTGCCCAAATGGACTGTGCTACTACTACTGTAATGGATAAGCAAACACAAATAACTGTTGCGTAAATAATTTAACGTCAAGGCCAATTTCGGCCGAGCTCAACCTCCTCCCCCAAATTTTTTTTAGTTATGCAATATAAGTCAATTTCAGATGTGGACGGCAAACGATTACCATGACATTACCTAGACTTCTTTTACTGTCATTGTTGCTCTTGTCAATAACCACAGGATTCGTCAAATGCTGTTTTTAAAAACCTCTCATTTCGTAACTACTTTGAGCCTACTTTTATAATTTTTTTAATAAAAGTTTTGTTTTAAAAGGGTTATTTGGGCATTCACATGATAGATTTTTTCGTCCATTTCTATATATCTGTTACGCAGATATTATTATGCTCGTTCATCCGTGAACTTCCGCGTTTTAACCATCAAAATTTCAACTTTTTTGCTCTATACAAATAAAATCTCTTACATAAAAAAATCGTTACAAAAAATACCAGAAAGTATGACAACTGCTCTATAAAAACAAGGATTTTCAGCCATTCTTGGCGCAAAACGTTTGGCGTTCTGAACATGTGCCCCCTCGTCAAAAAAGATCGATGATTTACTTGCTTGCTTGTATGTTTAGACAATGCTTAACAACTCGGAGGCTCGCTCGCCTGAATATCGCACAACTGCTTGTTCTTAAGGTTTCCTTTTAAAACTGTGCACTGTAGTGACACGAAAACTCTTCCCTTGCGATAAACTGAACAATAATACGATAAAAGGGTTACTATTTAGAAGAATAGGGGAGAATAAGAAGACTATTTTTTGAACCCTTTATCTACTGACGGTACTTCATAAAGCCGCCGTTTTACTTTTCAATTTGGCGGTGATTGAATTCTACAGTTTTAGCATAGTAAAGTTTATAAAAGTAAAGTAAATTCGTCAGCAAAATGAGTGACCTGCGCCAATTCGTGATGAAGTCCCATTTAAAGGAATGTTGCTTTGCATTGAAGGGAAAATAGATGGGATTTTATTCATGCACAATTCGGCATCAAAACGGTAAAGACTAAAATGGTGAATTAGAATGACTCCACAAAATGTCGTCATTTAGTTATTATAAATGGAGAAAAAACGAAAATAAATTCATAATAAAGTGCAATTTATGTTCCAACTATTTTTTTTTTACCATAATTGTTATTATTATTGTACACTTAGCTGTGAAATAGACAACGGCAAGTCATTAAAATTAAGACCAGTGGCTTAGGGGCTTTGCATTGCCATGCCACAGGTCCGGGGATCGAATCCCGGATTGTGTGAGGTAGACTCATCATCCCTTAAGTGGGTCGATAAAATGAGAACTAAGCATGCTTGGGAACTAAACACTGGGAGTTCCGCGTGATGTTGACCATCTATAACCTTGACGTATGCCTAGCACCCCAGAGCCCTTGGTCACGAAACCTGGCAGGCCTTGGACGGTGCGCCGAGGAGTTTACTTTTTTTAAGTAATTAAAATTAATTCTTAATTCAGTGCATAAAGGGTTAAACGAGAAGACAATTTTTTAAACGGAACTCGTGTACACGACTGATTTCTAGTAAACCAGCTGAATAGTGTATTAATTGGAAATTTTTTAAAAAACTAAAGAACAAAGTCTTTTACACTGAAAGCCCATTGGAATTCCTTATCAATGGTTTTTCTCTATCATTAAAATTTTATTCCCGATTCTGGGATTTTTAAGCTAACTTGCCTGAAGAAGTGGATCCCGGAAGTGACGTTTCTACCCCGATTGCGATTTTAACAAATCCTGGAGTTGTTTAGCTTTACCGATTGCGACTGCACATAAATGCATTTAATGAACATAAAAAGAAGAATAAGTGTTTAAATATGTTTTTAAATGTATTTTATGTATTTTGAGTTGAGATATTTAAATAACATAAAAAGTGAAATATTGAATTCCTCTTTCATGATATTTAAATCTCATTTTTCTAATATCGAGTTGGCTTTTGCGGACACATGCGGTTTTGATGATGCCGGGGAACGTGTAGCATTGTGTAATGAGATACAACCTTTTAAGTGCTGTTACCGAAATTCGGGAGCAGCCAGCCTTTACAACTTGGAAGCACACGAAACCCCTCATTTCAATAGTGCCAACTTAATTCATATTCATTTATCCTAAAACTCGTCATTCCATTGCAAAATAATTTCGTGCAAAGTTTTCCTAAACAGTTAGAGTTATGAGAACTTGGAAGTAAATTATTCCTTGATAATAAAATAAGAAAAGAGCTATCAAAACAATGTCCATAGAGCTATTTTAAAAGAGCATAACCTTAATTAACTGTATTCTTTGATAGATCAAGGTCTTCAGTGCCACGGCTTCGGGCTCTCTGGCGACCACTAAAAGCAGCAAGAATAATGCGAATGAGGGACCAGATGCAAGGCGCGATTGGGAGGTGGGGAAAGTGAGCGAAGACATTGAATAAAGTGGTGTAAGATAGTAAGATGTTTGGGAAATGCCGAGTGTTCCACCTCCTCGTGGTATTTCCTGGTAACGGTGTGCCACTCCAGTGGGTGGCACAGCGGCTAAGAGGACACTTATCATTTAAAATTAGCTAGGTAAAACTATCACCTGACAACAGATTTGAGTTAAAAACACGTTCTTTAAATACGCCCATGGCTCAGTTACTGGTGTCCTTAAGCCTGAGGTGCTATACTTTTTAGAAATAATAATACTTCTCTAGCACCTTGATGCCTTGAATCCTTTGATTTTTTTTTATATTTTATTATCAGTTTGAAGCCTGCAAATTTAGATAACTAAAAAATTTCTAGACAAAAACAACTTCACTTCCCTGCGCCAAATTATTTTTCTCAACGTCAAACTATAGAGCTTCCCTTTCCCAACTAAACACAAGACTAATAAACTCCTTTAAGTAACTCCGAGCCAAAACAAGCAAAACAACCCATCAATTAAATCCCCTTTTTATATCTCTCCTCTGTGTCAGGGAAACCCCCTTAGGAATCGCCCAATATAGAGGCCCACCTGAGCCAAAAATAAGACACAAAACGAAAAAATATATATATGAAATTCGTCGAAGAGTTACTTCCGTGGCCGACTTCAACAATTCAAGGAAGAATGTCTCGTTTTTAGTCGCCATGCTGTTTTTTTTTTTAATTAGCGTCGTTGGTGTTGGATTTGTGGGGTGGCAAGGAATGTTACACGATTAGTTACATGATAGGTCATTCAGAGAGATTGAAGGTGTTCGTCTTAGAGAAAAGAGTAGGTAATAATGATTCGTAATAATAAAACAAGTAGGTTTGTTACAGAATCTCTCACTTAACCGCTTCCACACAGTATTTGTGCTCAACAAAAAACGCACTATTTATACACCTCTGAAAAAAATTCGCCAAACAGGGCCTCCAGCTTATAATTTATTTCTAATTCAAACTTTTAAACGCCAAAATTAACTATATTCATTAATCTTCTTTCGCAAATTAATAATTACTCATTATCGTTCGCTGAATTTGTTTGAAATTTGAAAAATAATGATGCAACTTTTTGTAATAAAATTCTTTTAGTTACCACAATTTCACATATTCATTAACTTTCTTTCGAAAAAGAGAATAATAAATAATTAGTAAAATTGATGCTTTAAAAATAAAAGCGACCTTTCGCTTATTTTTTTTATTCAAAGTTAGAATTCTCTATGCATCCTTCCTCATACATATATAATGGACCATCAAAAGAACTCTATTGTGATATTACAACAATCCAAACTAAATTATATCTCATAAATAAATATTCTTTCAAGAGTTTTATTTTTATTTTAAATAAAGATTCTCGTACGTTTGACGAAATGGCAACAGTGAAAATATTGAATAAATAAAAAGGCGCCAAACACACGCATTAATTCTATATTAAACATTTACATGCTAAATTTGGCTAGTTTCATTTATTTTATTTATTTATTTCGAATATTCAATAATTGTTACTGATCGTTTGAAAAAATTAATTTTTATTTCAAAGAATAAATATGTAATATTCCTCGCTTTTAAATAGAATGAAAACATTTCATATCAACGTACAAAGAATCTCGTAGTGAAATATATTTGACGTCATTTCAAACGGATCGATGTCGCAAAAATAAATTTATTTTAATTTATTGTCTAAAAGAATTAAAGTTTCTCGAGTGATTGTTGCAAATGGCAATGGTGAATAAATTCTAATGAAAATGGCTTCCTATGCTTTTTAAATGAGCATTAAATTTTGCAGTTTTTTTTAAATAATTGAAGTACTTCGAATTCGAATTCTTTTCTGAAATTTTCAATGTTCTAATTTTGATGCGCTGAATTTTTTAAGTATCACACTTGTCTGTAGCATTTGTAGTTCGGAATATGAAAGTGGGTGACGGACAGACAGACGGACTGGACGATTATAATACCTTCCACTTTTTACGTTATAAACGTAATGTGGAAGCTAAAAAGGACTGAAAAGTATTCAAGAAGCCCACAATCACTCTTACCGGCGATGGCTAAGGAAGGAAGTCATCCTTAGAAATCATCTTGGGGGGAGACAAATGAACCCCCCGCCAGTTTGACTTTAAGAGAGATCTTCCTACAAATCACCAGCTTCTTGAGAGTCTGTGAATCCCACAATAAAGGGACCAAAACGAACACTGCAGCCCTTTTTCTGAACGTGGCGAAAGGACCGTGTCCGGATTAAGCGACGCAGTGGCGAATTATCTTTATTTTTTTTTATTTGCAATTGGACACACCACCTGCCTAAACAGTGGTAGTCGCGTTATGAGAAAAGCAAAACATTTTCCAGAACGTTTTATCTCATTCTCTCAGATTATTATAATAATTATTTATAGCCCCCTAAATTGAAATTGTGACAGAAGTTACAAAATATTTGTAGCTTTTAAATTATATAAAATTAATTCCGCTAACTTAAGGCAATTCCTTACAATACTCTCAGTTAAACAATTATTTTCTTAATTTAACTTGAGCTTTTACATTTTATCCTAAATCACTAAGTAGTTAAGAAAAATCTTAAAATTATACTGAAAAAAAAAACGGTGAGTTTTTTAAAAGTAGATAAAATATAATAAACGTCGCATTCACGTTTATCACAACAAGGCTTTTGTGTTCTAAGAAATGAAATGTCTTATACACTTAAGGTTGCTTTTTCTTCCCTCCTTAGACATAAATTGTATCAAATATCGATGTTTCTATTGTACTAGTTGGTAGGAAACCGTAGATGCATAAACTGCACGATAAATTTGTGAAGAAATCGGTTTACAATTTCTGAAAATTCTAAAAGAGCTTGATCGAAACTCATTTAGAAATCGACATATTTTTTCCGCAGAGTGGCAATGGCCAATACTGTATATGGAATACATAGAGATTAGATAACTTCAACAGATTATGTAGCTGGGTTAGAAAAATCTAAATTGCCCGGTTGGGCAAGTTGATATAAAAAATTTGTCAGGCCAAAACCTTTGTATGCCCAATTTTTTTTCTAAAGATATTGCTTTGATATTTACCAAACATTAATAATGTCCTAACTATGCAGATTATTGATTTGTGATAATTTAGTTCTAAAATAGTACAATTATCAACATCCAAAGTTAAAAAAAATTCAACCCATAAAATTTTACTTGCCCGTTCGGACAAGTTGGAAAAAATATATATTACGATTTGAATTTTTACCGAATAATTTCGAAAGAGTTCATTGCGTGCACTGCCATCTAAAAACTACCTTAGCCCCAGAAAACTGAAAATAAACTTGCTCATAATCGTTTGTTTGCTGTTTTACCGACTGTTTATGTCAAAAAAAATACTTGTGTAAATGACTCAAAAAATATTTTTTATCTAAAAGACGTACATCTTAAGCATTAAGAAGAGCATCTTAAGCCCCTGTCAGACGTGCTAGTGAACCTCAGGTTTTCGGTCTCCCTAAGTAAACAAGAGAAATCCGAAATTTGGAGAGAACCTGCATAAAGCCCCTGTCACATGTGCTAGTGAACCGCAGGTTCGCCATCATAGACCGCGTATACGTCTGACACCCCAGAACCTGTGAAGACTGTGGAATGGAGGTCTTTTTTGGTGGATATGACGGTTCAGGACCGTGGTATCTATTCGAAGACCGCCGTATACGTCTGACACCCCAGAACCTGTGAAGACCTTGGTATGGAGGTCTTTTTAATGGATATGACGGTCCAGGACCGTGGTGTCCAATCGAAGTCGGTAAATGTCAAAGGAAACCTGTACTACACGGTCCTTTCGTGGCAGAAAAGATTTTTTTTCCCGCTTTCGAAAATGAATTGTAGGGTTGTTGGTTGGGGTAATTACAAGACAGTGGCCCTTTGAGTTAATAGACGGCGTTTTTTTAGGTGTAAATTATTAGATATTAGAATAGTTTAAATAAACTCAGATTAACAATAGATGTTTTGATAAATACTAGCATAGAAAATTATTTCATTTTATAGATACTCCCCCCCCCCCTTAAAAAACCTTCAAATGACCCTTATATAGTTCCAAATATATGGTCATTTTCTCACTAACAAGATAATTTCAATGAGCATGCGATCGACTTACAAAAAAATACAGAAGCCAGAAGCAAACTTATCCGATCCCAACCCCACCGGAAACGGCCAAAGGTCATCTATCCCCCTTGACCTTGTGTTTTTTTACCTTCTGGGGCCCCCCCCCCCCCCCCCACGCCTGGCCTTATTGCATTCTATTTCCCAGTGGGGTTAGTTTCTACTCTCATAAGAAAGTGGGCGAAATATTCAGTGTGATCTACATTTCAATATGGATGCACATGCTTGGTCGAGAGAAAGAACTATGGAGTTTTTGGACTTGAACGAGAAAGAGAGTTCCATATGGGACCCAAAACACCATCACCACATGGATCGGAATATGGTCCACGATTCGTGGAAACGAATCCAAAAAAAATTCTCTTTTGAATGTTCATTAAAAACATTAAAAACCAAAAAAGAATATCTACTCAATAGATATAGAAAGCTGTCCAGCAAAGTTAAAAAAAAACCAAAAAAACTGGTACAGCGACAGACCAAGTATACACCCCAGAGTGGTATGCGTATGAGAAAATGGATTCTTTCTTACATGATGTATATAATCTACGGAAAAGCATAGATTCTGAGGTAAGTTAACTTTTATTAATTTAAAAATTTAGAAAATATTTTTTTTTATAAACCGTGCAAAAATTATTTCTTGAAATCAATAATCTTGATTAAAGTAAAGCGTTTGAAAAACAGTGTGTAAAAGTTATTTTTAAGCACATAAGTCTTAAAAAAGTAGCTTTTTTGATCTGGTAAGAAAAAAAGTATATCGCGCTCGCTTTAAATTACTCTCTTAATTATTAAATTTTTTAAACTAAACTCCTCGGAGCAACAGCCTATTACTGGGCCAAGGCCTGCCGTGCCCATTTCAGCTTTCGTGACCTAGGACTCTGGGGTGCTAGACATATGTTCTGGTAAGGTGGTCATCCTCACGCGGAATCCCCAGTGTTTAGTTCCCAAGCATGCTTGGTACCCATTTTATCAACCCACTCAAGGGATGAAAGGATGCATCGACCCCGCCTAATCCGGTATTCGATCCCCGGATCTGTGGCGTGGCAATGCGAACTCTACCACTAAGCCTACCTAATTATTACTTACCAACATAAAATATTGTATGCAACGTTCAAAATATTCTTTGCACGAATTTATAAAAAAATATGTATCCAAAGCCTAATGCATAAAATAAAACTCATAAAACTCGGGTAAAGTTTTACTTTACGCACTTGTTGCAAACAATTTGTATTGTAATTACGATGATTGGCAAGAAAATTTGCTATGTGAAAATAAGCTTCCTAATTAAAGTTAATCCAAATAAACGAAATATAAGACCATAGCCCTGAACAATTTATGTAGGATAAATTAAGTTTTATTCGGTGGCGATTGTGTTAATGGTATTCTCAAAGGGGTCGTAAATGGGTTAAAGAACAAATTAAGTAATCATGAATTATAAAAAAACTTAAAGTTAATGTTTTTATTTGGTAAAAAAGGTAATAATGTTAATTCTTCCAATGGTTCTCTACGGGATTAACAATAATTATGTGTATCTTTAAATTTAGGTATAATTAAATAACAAATAAAATTACCTTTTTCGATTTTTTAAAAGCTGACGTCCACCAACGCCTATCACGCTTCTTTTCCTTTTCAGCAATTCGGCGCTGAGCACGCAAAGTGCAGCAGCAGCACATATTTCTTGTTCACTGTCTGATTCATCACTTGAAGAATTCATTTCAAAATAGAAATAAAAACTAAATATTTTTGAACAAAAGAACCCTTTTTTCAAAAGGACTCTGCAAGCAAGCGACTGGACATATACGAATTTCAAACGGTTGTACTGTCCGCGATTAGGAGAAAGAATACTTCCGCTAAATCAACTACCACCCTTTCTGACGTCTGACCCCCTCTTGACACTGTTTTATAATGTTTTTTTTTCTTAGAATCGCCACTCAAGCCTGAAAGTATCGCATTCCTAGTGGGGTTATTTTCAACTTTTCGACTCCCAAAAAGGTTTCACCCACCGGAAACGGCCGAAGGTCAACTATCCCCCTTGACCGTGTGCATTTTTTTTACCCTCGTCCCCACCCACGCATAGCCGTATTGCAATTCTTTTCTCAGTGGGGTTAGTTTCTGCCTTCGTGAAAAAGTGGACAAGGCAAAGTAAACTAAATCACAAGATGTATGCAAAATAGTAATAAAATCTTGTATGCAATGTTTAAAATAGTCTTTGCACGGGATTATAAAAAAAGATGTATCCAAACGGCTCATGCGAAAAATAAAATTCTAAAAACTCCGGTAAAGTTTTAATTTACGCACTTCTTGCATCAAGAACTATTGTATAATTACAATACTATTACTGCGTAAATGGAATCAACAAAATAAATAAGTTTGTAACTGAAAAAAGGGACTTTCAATTAATGGCTGATTCTAAAAAAAGTGCACAATGACTATGTTCCCTCTGTTTCTAATATTAATATATTTTTAAGTGTTATTTTGTAAATTTGAATATAATTCTCCATGCATACTTTTGAAATAATTGGTCAATTTTTGAAAATTAACCGTTTTACTTAATATGTAGAACTAATTGTTAGTGAAGAAATTTTAAAATTATTGAACATAATTGTTTCAATTTCTGTGAAATTTTGAATTTTCTTATAAATAGATTTTTATTGACCTTTTTGGGAAAAATACTGAAAACACTTTGACATACACAATGAAATTTTGAAAATATTTACAATAAAAGACTAATTCTGTGTGTGATGTAAATGTCAAATAGCAACACATAAAATACACGGAACTTTTCCACTCATCCACTCCAAAAAGCCTAATAAAGGTTTAAAAAAAACCTGCGGTTCACAGGCACGTGTGACAGGGCCCAACCACATTTTTCGTCAGAAAACCTTCAATTAGAAATATATTTCATAGATGTCCGGTTTAATTTTTTAATTTCACTGTAAGGTGTCAGTTTGATAAAATTTCTCCAACCCAGACAAAATATCGAAGAAACAGAAATGCGTATTGGGCAAACTGTTGAAGTGAGGCGAGGCGTTTCTTTTGGTGGGTTTTCACTTACAAAAGTACTTTTATGTGAAAAAATCATGTGAAGCGTAAAATGACTAGGTTTTCCCATTAAACCTCTCGAAAAGGGCAAACATGACAGCAGCAAACAATCTTCATCGGGATTTTGTCGACCGCGTTTCTATTTGTCGTAAAAGATCAGCAGTTTGTTCCTTTTTACTCCGAAGAAATCCAAAGTTTGAATGCAACTCGACTCTGCATCGCCTTTCTGCAAATGAAGATTAAGTTGGGGCTACTCTGCGGACGAGAAAGACAAAATTTGACAAAGCGCAGCTGGCATTTCTGTCGTAAAGAAGATATTTTAATGCTTAGATCAATGGCATTTGTGCTGGCTCATGTTTTACGTGAAATTACAATTATAGTTTCTTCATTCAAACCGTCGATGGGTCATGCCTCAGAGGAATGTGTGAAACCGCCACAGGCCTCTACTTCTTATAAACAGCTGAACCAAACAAAATTCCGGCAATGAGATAATGTATGTTGGACTCGTGAGTCGTGTAAGTTAAATATGTCGTGGTCCAAAGACATGAGTTTGGTGTCGTCCCCATTTTGGGTGCCAGCTCAGCCCGTCACTTAAACATTGTTCAAAAATACGAGGCCCGTCACCATTATTCGAACTCAAGTGTGAGCCTCAAATTATTCACCCAAAAAACACACTTTACTTACTCCTTTTTTTTCTTTACGAATCGTGAATGGGAACTCATGTCATTTCTATTGAGTCGAGCGGCGCCCAATTTTGTCAAACGCAACGTTTCTTTTGGCCGCACTCAGTTCATTGTTGTAAGTCTATAGATTGGTTTCTTTTGTCAAGTATTAACAATTTGTATAATAATATTATCTGTTACCAGCAACAATGCTACCACTCAACGTGTCATCTTTACATGCTGTATTCATTAACAAACCAAACTAAATCATGTCAAAGATGCGGTGCTTAAAATTTAATGCAATATCCTATTATTAAGTAATAATAGACATTCAAGAATGTTCGTTGTTTGAAACGAATTCCGCCGTTTCTAAATTACCAAATTAACTTAAAAGTCCTAAAAAAATGAGGGTGAAAAAGTGGTGCTATCATTTTTCATTGTGTTAGTAACTGTGATTAAATAGCCTTTAAATATCGTCTATTCACATTATTAAAATAAGTTGTAGTAGCATTAAAATGGATTGACAGTGATATGTTGTTTTATCATACTGAGTTGCACAATTTTTTTCCCCCATTGAAATGTGATACTTCGAAGGGTCTTACATCCGCAAGCACCACTTAGAGTGCTTCCAACTTACTTGCTACTAAGTTCTTCTGTGCAGGAAATAAACAAAAGCAACAAAATATTCCATTCAGTATAATTTACACACTACTTGAGGACGCATAATCCCATCGCCTAGGAGTCAGGTTTCCCAGCAACACACATAGTTTCAAAATATTTACAATTTTACTCAATTTTAAAACTTTAAGTATAGAGGAGTCTTTTGAAACTGTTTACTACAGATATAAAATTTTAAATGCATAAAAAATATTTATTGAGTTTAAAATTTAAAATCTATGCAGTGAAACCAGCTTTATACCATTGCGTATCCCTTGGAGGGTTAATAATTCTATATAAATTATAGTAGAACATTCTTGAAAGTTTAATGAAAGACAGGGCAAACCATTCCTTTATTTCTTCGCTCCAATGTATTCAACAACCATTTTTTGATCTTTTAAATATAAATTAATAAGGCTTTTTTTGAAAGAGAGATTAAAATATCAAAGCGCTTGTTTTTATTGTATATCACTATCTTTAGCAAACATAAAGTTTGGAAACTTTAGACGTTATTATCTGACTAAAATATTATGAGAGGAACAGAACCAACGACAAACCAACATTATCTACACTCTCTGTTAACATTTTGCACACATTTCCCTGGTTTTTTTTGTGTTCTAAGAGATGGAGGGGAGAATTTTGGGACAAGAGAACTCCACTTTTATTGTCTGACCAGAAATGTAAATTAAAAAAAAAATCTATCCCATTGTTACGTTTATGCAAATCTCACCATTTAACTGTCCTGAAAAAACTCATTTTCAGCTTTATAAATAGGTGTTTTTGATGACGCAGCATCATACTTAGTAACCAAAACTGTCAGGAACTTCTGTCCTGTCCCATTTGGAGTCATGCCCCTGTGGCTCTGATATGGAAATCGGAAATGCGAATATTAGGAAACAACTTCTACATAATTTTTTTTCTGCATTAAATAAACGAATTCCCTTTTACAAACTTTTGTTCCTCGCGCAAACAAAAGGGAAGAATGTTCATTGAAATGGATTACTTGTGGGGCTTGTTTGTGGCGAACACAAAAGAATGAGGGGGACCAAATCTCCCCCCCTCCCCTTTAAAGCGAGGTGAACAATAAAAGAGATGTTTGTAAAGCTCCATTTTTGTCCTTTTAAAATAAATATATTTCCATAAGAATTAAAAGGAGAGGGAAACACAAAAGGAAAGATTTTGTTTTTGTGAGTCCTGTCAGGGTGGAAGTGAAATTTTTTGCGCATTCCTTTGTTGCACAGGTCTGAGCTAATTCTTTTCTGTGACATTCTGTTCATTTCTTTAGGTAAAACTTTTTAAAAATATCGGTTTCTATCAAAACTAATTCAAATTTTTTACAGAAATAGGATTAGAATTTTCTCCTTTCAATACTTGAAGAACATTTTTAGGAGTTGACAGTTTATAATAATACTTTTATCTAATGATATTATTAGAACTTTTCCCTGAAAAGTACTTCTTTAAAAAGATTGTTCACGCAGTTTTTTCTAAATTGTTTTTAGCACTTTTTCAATTTTTAGAAAACAAAAAATGTGCTTGTAAATATTTCATTGAAAAGATAAAAATGTAAACATTTAGTTCTTTGTCATAGGTTTGTGATAAGCGGTCGCTTATCACAAACCTATGGCAACGAACTAAATGTCATACAAAATGCAGCAATAAATAAAAATGCATCTCAGTGTTTCCTCCTGCTAGTATTTCCTAACTAGCATAAAAAACCAACTTAAAAAGGCTGAAAATGCCTCTTTTTAAAGTACGGAATCTTGGAAAAGTGGAGATTCAACAGCTTAACTATAGAGTAAAACAGTTTTTGTTCACTCATAATCTGTAGAGGACTGGAAGCATTGTACTGACTGCACATCCACACAGTAAAACGTTTGGCCTTCATAACATTACTCAACAAATACACCACAAAGTAGGAGTAAAAAACGAGTAGTAACGTTGGTGCTTCCAAAGATTTGATGGAATTTAACATATTAATATTGGAATTTTACATACAGGGTGAAATTCTGTAGGAATCATTATATACCCAAGTCCAACTTCGCCCGAAAGCAAGATTTGATCTTGTCATCCTTCTATTTCAAGAACATCGTTTTACCGATTCCACAAATCCCTTTTTATTTCACAACATTATTCTGCGCTTGCAATATGTAAATAAGTGGTGGAAAGTTACCGAACATTTTTCCAAGGGTTCCTCACATAAGTTGAGTTTAGGCAACCCGAATAAGTTACACCGAAAACCAATGTTGAGATTGCACCATTTTTATGCTTAGTCATTATGTGTAGTGATTGCGTGCAGCTGTTCTTTTAGACAGTCGCTAAGTGGGATGGAATAGCTTTCCGCCGTTATTGAACTCCGGCCTTCCCAGCACAACGCATATGATTGAAAATATTTTTGTTTTACCAGTAATAGAAAAGTCAGTCAGTTACAAATCACTAGTACGGATTTTTTTTTTGTACGTATTTTCGGAAAACTCGAGTATAAACATGATTTAAACATATTTTTTTAAATAAAAACGACGTCGAATTTTCCAAATATCGCATAATGAAATGGATTTTGTCGTCTTATAGGCAAGTTCCAGCATTGGTTAGTCAGAGCGGTAACTACCGTTATCAAAAAATATTTTAGCATCGAAATTATTAGATTCTATACTCCTGTTTCATAGACTTCAATAACTATAGGTAGAGCAAAAAAAGGGAGAACATGTATTCCTCCTCTGGCTATATACCTTTGCTGTTTCGCTTCTATCATTTTTATTTTCAAATGTTAGTCCATTTCAAATTCGACGGGCAACGAGCAACCTCATCGGTAGTTAAGCGGCCATTGAAACTCCGATCTTATGCAACAAAACAGCTGTTCACCACTTTGGTGGGTGACACTGCGATTACATTTGAAGTAGGGAGGCACATTGTCTCTGTGGATTTTAATGTCCTGATGCCATGTCCCTGTGCCAGGTGTCGACACGTCACTTGACCTCGGTTCTAAATGACGAGGCTCGTCATTAATAATCCTCGAACAGCTCTTACTAACTTATTTATCATCTTTATGCCAAGTGCCACAGATGGTTACGTAGCTCTAATGTGACGTTTTCTAAGCTCACCGTCGAGTATGTGTTACCACTTTGTGCGACCAAGCCAGCGAAACGCCGAGAAAAGGGAGATTCGAGTGAAGAGAAAGTGCGACTATCGAAAGAAAATAAGACATAAAAATGTTTTCTTGGAGGAGTGAAGCTTTCCATTCGAAGGTTTCATTTTGGCGTTCGACATGTAAATGAGGACGAATGTCGTAAAAGAACGCCGTCTCGAAACAAGAGCGCGGGAGGAAATGAGGGGATATTGGGTGAAGCGGGGAGCTGCCAATAACAAAAAGGGGAACATTCCGACGACATTTCGGAGGAGAAATCCATTCACCCGGCACGAAGTCGACATTGCCAGTGGTCTTTATCCTGAAAAGTCCTAAAATGTTGGTTTAAAGACATTTCTGTGATGTTGCCATCCGCGTCTTTTCTTTTTGAGAGGAAGTAAAGGGGGGGGGGGGGGATCTTTAAAAAACAAATGATTCCTCACTCTTGAGTCATCAACGCTTAAGTATTAAAAAAAAAGTATTAAAATGCCTGAAGAGTATTTATGGTCATAAAATACTTTTTTCATTTATGAAACTTTTTTATTTATTTTTTCATCTATGAAACAGCATTAAAGAGTAGTTTGATAAAGAAGAGAAGTTAAAAGTTAAGCTAAAGTTAAGATTTTAGTAAATTGAAAAAGTAAACAGTAAACATAAGTGTCCCTTATTAGTTTTCCATAGAAAAAAAAATCATGGAGTGTACCTTTTTTTAATAAAAAAATATCGATTGTGGCGCAAGTAATTCGAGAAAAAGCTCCTTAATGGATAACCACACATTTGGAAGAAATAATCAAATTGAAAATTGAATGTCATCATTAGAAACATATTAAAGCGGGAAAACCAAATAGGTAAAACATTGTTGCATTGTTTAAAGATTAAACAGTTCTGATACTTGAAATAAGCTAAGAAATTTTGCAAATCATGATTCATAATTCCCTTTCAGCTATCTCCCACTGCAATATCTACTTATTTAAGTAATTTAAATACAATTAAATTGTCGTTGTTGTAATATTATATAATAATTCTTTAGCAAAATAAATACAAGGAAAAAGTTTGGATAGACCGCAAAAAATCGCCCAAGCGCCAGGTACTGCTAATGGAGGGCCGAAGCATTTACTCATATTAGTAAATAGAGGAGGTGGAAGGAAAATCAATATATTACATATTGGCAAACTTGGTTCAATTTCATTTATTATACTTTAACGACTCTGAAACTTTATTACATTCTTCACATTTCTACTGTGAGTCTGAAAACTCAAGAAGAATGTGAAATAAAATTATTCACATTTCAAACATGAATGACTCGTAAAATATTTACTGACTCCTCGTTCAATGGATATCGTCGAATATGTGCCAGAACCATTTTTTTTTACAAAATAGACGAAGTTGACAATTCACGCGACTTCCTCTCGTGCACATCCTTCATTTCTAACACGAGCAGAAAAGAGAGAAGCTTCTGAAAACATCCCCTCTCGAGTCAAGGCACTAGTTTAGAAAAACGTGTAACACACGATTCTTTTTTTACTGAACATTAATGTTGTACTAGAGCTATACATGAACAGTTGGTAAGTGCTTTGTCATTTCAAGCCACATTCCATTGACATTAGAACCAGCGCAATCTTTTAACGAGCAACGTACTTCGTGTCAGGACAAAGTGCATTTGACGTGCACTGTTACACGACTGATTGGGCTGTTCAAACGCTGGCTGCATCGAATAGCACATTGGATCCCGAGGATCTAAAAGACATCGGCCTCAGTGTTTGGGCCGAAGCGCCTCGACTCATCTGAATGAATCGGATATTAAATTATTATATAACTATCGTATGGGAGTGTTTTCTCCCGTGATCCAATAGCGCCCTCGTTTCTAGTTTATAATTAGTAAAAGAATGGCATGCCAAAGTCCGCGTTCGATACTGCATGTTTTATAGAAATATCCATACTATAGGATTCTGCTTGTTCCTCTCTGTTTTATCCCATGGACTAAGAGCTAACCTGAAATTGCAGTTTTGTCAAACCGATTGATATTGTAGTGAGAAAATAAGGGAGTTGTTTTGGATGTCCTCGTATGTTGGGATTTAACACCCTCTCCGGGGCGCCTCCTTTTGAAAGATGGCCCCCGACAGAGAGCGAGGGAAAAGCACAGAAAGAAAGTTTTGGAACTTGTTCGTTCCTAGCAGAAGACACTTTTCCGCACCTGTTGCTCCTTCAAATGCATCATTGACACACTAAACGACTACATGGGATGTGGACTTGACTATAGCTTAAGCATTTTGGTAGAATTACCGTCGCTTCTAGCGAAGCTAGAATGCGACAAAAAAAATCGTAGACGAATATCTAGTGCCATATAAGTAGCGTATTTGTCCAGCATAGTCATTAGAAACATGTGTCCCATAACAAATATATTTAAACAAATCATAGTATTTTTCCTTAGAACAATACATATTTTTGTATGTGTAGATTGTACAGAAACGTGCTTCATGTTCTTTACATGAGATTGTGTTAGCAAACAAAATATCATGTACAAATAGTTTTTTTTAAATTAGCAATGGCTAATTGGAAATTTAAAAAAGGGGTATTTGAAAGGACGGGGTTGTGAAAAAGATTCGAAAGCAAGTGAAAGTTAACTGAATGTTGCATTCCTTCCCATCCGTATAATTTACAAGAAAAGTGAGGTCGACATCTTTGCTGTCACATATTTCGCGAAAGCCTCGGAGGACCGAGGAGACTCGTTTCAGTCGGGGGGAAAGACGTCACGCAGGGACGCCCTGGTCGCATTTTTCACACATTTCGTATTGACGTATTTTTCACAGATCTAACGGGTAACATGTTCTATCCACTTAGTTTGAACATAAACTATTCAGCTATTTCACACGAAAACGTTACTTCAGACAACTATTTTTTTAAGTAAGTAAATATATCGGTAGATTGGCAGGCTTGTGTTTAAATTATTACAATGAGTAACCGGTTAAAACAAGTACCAGCTTACCACCATGAATCCCAAAAACCTTATAAATATAGGCTGCACATGTATTTTACAAGTGAGACTATTTATCCCTTTATCTAATGAGATTGTTGCAACCACATAAGAATCCTATACTTTAGGAATGGGTTCTCGGTTTAACTGAACTGAGCCCCAAAACCTTATTTAGCAAAAAGTTTAAAATTTAGCCCTTAAAAATAGCTATAATAACGCATGTGTTTTGGGAGCACACGTTAGTAAAATAAAACTGATTAAATGAGGACACAGATGGTAAAAGTACGACCAGTGGGCTGCCACCTTTAAACCAGAGAGATGGTGCTGCCGTTTGCTATTCGGGCATGTGTTGAAGGGGGGAAATTTCTCCAGGAATTATGTACCCATGATAATTTCTACTACATCGATTTGATTTTTCACTTATTATTCCTCAATTCCTTACATGCTTTCTACTTATGTATTACGAGATTTGCCAAAGACATAACGTATTTGAGAAAAATTTAATCAATGTAATTTGTGTAAAATCGGTTTTTATCTTCTTGTGTTTATGAAGTTTATCTCATGGTCTGCAACTGACAATAAGTTGCTCCACGGGTCACTCTTAGAAATCAGAATTCCATTTGCAATTCCATGTTGTCTTTCGTCTACAGGTGTGTTGGATTATCCAAAAGGATCGGGAGGTCTTTCAGCTGACCCCCTTTCTGAATTTCGATTAATAAATGAATACCAACTTAAAACCCCAAAGACTTACGGCTTGGATGGGATTTATGATCGGAACACAACAGAGCGTCTCTGCAGGATGGAGTAATTATTATAGAAGCGGATTATTTATTGAATGCACGCGTGGATTTGACAGCCAGCAGTTGTATCAGAGGGATTTTAATAAACGCCTGCGTAATGATTTCATAATCCTGCATTTCGGGGCATATCTACATAATCAGAACGGAATGGATTTTATAACTAAAGAGACAAAACGCTGAATGTTAAAGTTCTAAGACATAAAATTTTACTCATATTCGTATGCAAAAACTAATTAAAGAATAAAATGTTCGTGGGAAGTTATTTAGGGCTTTGTATGAATAATAGTATTTTATATGAAAGAATAAATGTAAAAGAGTTTCTATTCATTGTGGAAATTTCACATTAGCGTGATAAACTTTAATTCCGTTTTTTACGTTTTTCTTTCATAAAAATCTCCTTAAGGACACTGCACGAAATTTAAAATGCAAAGACATTAGTATCTAAAAACTGTAGAATCTCTGAAGATATAAAAAGGGTTTTACAAGTTTTAAAGCGTATAATTTGATGATTAAAAAATCCGCCTTTGAAACTTTCCATTTATCATACTTATTAATGTTTCTCTTTATATTTATTCTAAACTTCTAAAAGGAATTTTGAGAATTTCCTGTTAAACATTGATAGAAATACTTGTTTTATTATTTTCAGAAACTATTTGTTATTAAATTAATCAAATATAGTTCTGTCTTCAATTCGGTTCTAGTTAATTCTTACTTTTTTTTTATTAAAAAAAGGAATATTCTAGGAACTCTACCAAAAGCGTTAGGAAAACAAGTTGTTCCACTGAACTTCAAGTAAAAAGGACACGTTGTGAAAGTGCAGTACACGTCGGTATCAAAATCCTACTGTCTTCTTAAACTTTTCAAATTTCCAGAATTTAAGAGAGCATGCAATAATCGCAGACTATTTTCTTTACGCTCGATTAATTAAGTATTAAGAAGTTCTACTAAACGTATTAGGAATACATGTAAACTTTTTTATTACCCCCAACTTTAAACTTAAACGAAAGGGGACAAGTAGGCCTTTGTCAAAAAAAGGGTTCAAACTTTCGACAAGATCCGAAGCGAAGTGAATGGAGGGAAGGGGGTAATTAGGGGCTGCTCAATTAAGCGGGTGTTCTGGGTCCCCGAAGGGTCTTTCGAACTTCTTTCAGGTCGTCTGATGGGATTTTAATGATGTTTACCCAAGTGACAACTCAACCCATGACAGCCACTTTGGATTGGAGGGCCACAGCGGATTGGGGAGGACATCCCACTGCAAGACAACACGAGTTCACCATCCTAGTATATTTATTACTTTTCAAGTATTTCAACACAAAAATTCAGAAAAGTGCACTCATTTTTATATGGTAATATGAATGACGACATTTCTGATAACATTTCTTAATTATATTTGCCCATTTTTTTATTAATTTTAACCACTTAAATTATTAACATAGTAACAATTAATTGCAATCTTAATTATTTTTAACAATTTATATTGTTTAATGAATGCATAGACCATTCCATTAGTTTAAGATCTAATTTAAACAAAAACCTGGTTTAATAAAAAAAAAAACATTTTCTTTGGGGAAAAAAAGGTTTCAGTAAGGCAAGTAAGGCATCTAAATGTGTTGTCCAATAGGAAGGGTGACAGGCAATGAAAGTTCCGACAGAAATGCACGAAGACAAAAATGCCCCGCCCACTCATCCAGTCCTGTGTGGGATCCACATTGAGTAGCGTGTAGAGGGCGCGATCAAAGGATATTTTCGATAAAGAGGTTTTTATGCATTCACCAAGCAAAATAACGTCAACACGCGTTTAAAGAGGTGATGAGGAAAATGGGGGTCGATGGTAAGTCGCTGTTTCGTTTCGCCATAAAATCCTTTACTCTGAAAAGTATTTAGGATTTTAATGGGCGGTTAAAAGAAACACACATGTTGACTTCGACATCACATTTTTTCACGAAGATGGTCATATTATTGGACGTCTTGTTAAGGGTTTTTCGATAAGCCGAGAAAATGTGTGTAACGAGCTTTCATGAGCTGTTTAAGAGGATCAAACTTTGATTCACTTGGGTCGTAAATTATTCGAACAGAATAGGAAAATAATTAATAATTTAAACGCATGTTTATAAAATAGGTTTTATAATCTCCAAGTTTTTTTCCCCCTTTAAATACAAAAGGAAAACAAAATATAAATTAAAATAGTTTGGTTTCTTTTAATGCAGAAAAATGAAAGCATACATTATTTCACCTATTTTTGCATGAGTCTACATAACAAACAATCAGTTGCTTTTGCAGAAAAAAAAACTGTCAGCTTCTTTGCCAGAAAAATACAGTAACATTTACAGAGATAATCCGTTTCATTTGTACGAGTAATTTGTAAATCACAAAAACTATTTTATAACAGACAAATTATAAAGAAAAAATGAAACATAACCCACCTCCAGTATTACCCAGTTATAAGTAGGGACTAACCACAGTACTAAACAGGCGCCTATCCCGGATTCGAACCATGGACTTTTAGCTATCCAGTCCAACGCTCTCCCAAGCTAGTTCAGATATTCCAAAAACAGTTAGACTGCAACCGAAGGGGCCTTTTAACACATTTTACGTGATTAAAAACAAAAAAAAACCTGTTTTAACTTAAAAAGTTTATTTTTACAGAGAAAATGTAAAGAAAATAACATAATTTTCTGTAAATATCTAGTATTTTTCTGCAAAATTAATAGATTTTTTTTACAGTGTAGACACAATCAGTAGATGTTTTAGTCTTCATTTCATCAAAACTACCACGAATAAAATAAAAGTTAAACAAATTAATTTCGTGAAAGCACCGAGCTACAAGTACTTTGATTCAAAACTCTAAAACAAATAGATCCCGTAACCTTTAACAGTTAATTGGGAGCACTTAATCTCCATTTGCAAGGAAAACCTTTTATTGAAGTTTTACTTTCGAGTGGTTCAACAAGGTGGATTAAATCGACATTCGCCCACACACCGCTGCGATGGCACGACAAACCGGCAACCAACATTAGATGATAAAAAAAAAAGCTTTCATTGTCAGACTCTCATAGAGATTAGTTTATGAAATAACAAAGTTGAGATAAGTACTCTTTTGACATTAAAAAGGTATAATTAAAAAGTTTGATCGTGTGGAAATGGAAGAAATAATCTTCTCTAAGCAACATTCATTTTTAACTTTTAATATTCTTATGATCGTTATAAGTCAGTGAGTTCGGATCCTTTTTCTGGCGTAGATATTGGCAGCTGTTCTTTGCTAAACTTCTAACACATTAGACCTGGTATAGCAAAATAAGAAATAGTTCGGTCTTAAGCAAGATATCTACAGAATAACGAAGAGTTACCATTTTGTCGATTTAAGGCATGGAATTTCATTTTTTGTTCTCTCTATCCTGTATCCTGAAAAGAAAGAGGGGGGAAGGGGGGAACGTAGAAGTCTCCAAAGTGTCAAGATAGTTCTTTGGAAAACCACGAAGGAGAAATTGTCACTCCCTTTTTATAACGAGGAGAGGGATGCCATAAAAAATATAGGCTTGTTCAGTAGAACTTGTTAGTTTCAAAATAACACTAGTGTACCACTGAAGACTGAAATTATTGAGAGTACGTTATTACACTGGCTGGCTCGGAAAACAGTTTTTGAAACGTTATTTCTACACTTAAATAGAAAAAATACTTTTTTATTTTTCTTACTAAATACTTTTCTTGGCCCTTCATAATGAGAAGGAACACGGAAAGACGCGACTCATGTAATTCATGTTTCACCTCATATGAACATTTGCAATTATTTTCAGAGCAGTTGAAAAGTTGAACCTCTGATGAATACAGATGTATGAACCCGTCATCTGACTATCAGGATTTCAGCAACACACATAGTTTGGAAATAAATGTTATAAATTTGTTCTCATTTTGCTGACTGCCATACCATATATGTAAATAAAGTACTCGTATATTCAACACACATTAGATATATAATTTTTATAAATTTAAAAATACCAGTATCTATATTGATTAGAAAAAGAATTAAAGTTTTATATCTTAGAAAATATACTACTGGATAAAATAGCAAAAGAAGCGAGTGACTGTTTCCGGAATGGAACGCCACGCATCGTTCGAATGGAACGCAACAAGAACAGACATCCCGCTCTCTTTCCAGAACACATCCGTGGGATCTATCAAGATGCGGATACACCTCTCCGAGGAGGAATTTTCTCTCATAAACGTCCCACTACTTCTACGGAGATAGCTTCTCGAACCCGAAACATCCATGGACGGAGACTCATTTGTTAAATGGGAAAAAAGATATGTAAAATATGTGGGTGGGATTTGGGGGTGGATGGAAAGAAAAGGTTTCGCTGTCCATTTTTGGGGCCAGTTTGTATGGCTACTTGGTTTCCTTACTTTATATCAGATACAAAGCTGCGTTCGCATATGGCCACAAATCGACATCTCTTTCGATGGTGAAAATGGAGCCCAAAATTTTGAAACTACATTGTATGCCTCATTTGCAATGTTACGAAGCATTGAAAAATTATTGTGATAAGAACATGCGCTCTATATTGTACTGCAGGCAGAAACGGGCCGTCACTAACGCACGTTTGGACTGGCTAAAAATGCAAAACTTCGGGAACTATCGGAGGGCACAACCCGGGTTGGAATGTAGTTCGGCGGGCAACAAGTAGACCAACCTGTTACTGCTCAACTCCGGCGTCAAGTTATCTTGGGCGTTGGTGCATGCGGTTTTCGTTGCTCCTTTATTAAAATGTATCATGATTTTGTAACCAAGGTAAGGTACATTACAACAACAGTTGTAAGATTCGTGTAGTTTGTATCTTTCCTGAATTACTTTAACTCGAATCATGTTCCTGGGATGGAAAGGGTTGAGTGGAATGGGGTCCATCCCCATTTTACCTCGCCTCTTGTAAAGGGTTACCATTTTATCTCACAATGTTTTTATAACTTTTTAGTATAATTTTTTTCATCAGTCATGGTTCGAAAATATAAGAACAAAAATAGAGACAATCATGGTTATTTCACCTGAACCTCTAATACATATTTCAAAAGTTAACGAGAGCTCGAAAAGGTTGAATCGGTGGGAGGGGGAAAACCGTTGTCATAACAGATTCCCCACATAAAAAAAAATAGTTAGAATCCACTATTAAAAAAAACAGTTACCCTAAGAAGAGAGAGCGAGGAAAAAACGAAGAAGGAGCATAAAATTAAGAATGTAAATACCGAAGAAAGTGCCTGAAGAAAAGGGGAAAAAAGAAGCAACTCAATAAAGAACCCTAAAACGAACGCCGGCGACATGAACGAGGATTGTTCTGACTGTTTATATGGCGGAGATTTTCACTCATAGTCAGTAACAGGTTGTTCCGTGTGCAAAAAAATGGGCACACAATTCCTTCTGCGGGAAAATAATGGGGCTGCGGAATGGAATGAATAATAATGGCTGTGGAATGGTTGTGAAGGTGTGAAGAGACGCAATTCATGAAAACTGCAGGTCTTTACAGACACTAAAAATTAAATAATAAGAGTAAACTTTTGTCTGCATTTCCACTCATTTTATAATTACCTCTCCTTACCAACCCACTCTGTTCGACTACCTTGGAGGAACGGGGAAAATAACACGTTTTTTCTGTTTTTGCCAACAAAAATATGGTTCTTTTGATTTCTCATATTATATTTTTGGGATTATTAAATCATTCTTTGAAAAAAATCCGCTCTCCGATATGACTCCCTTTTGTATTTTTAAAACATTTTCAACTAAGTACTTCGTCTTGCCTAGGGTTCCCCCTCTTAAGCGAGCATTAGTTGCAATTTACAAACCAGTTAGTTTTCCACAGCAATGGAGGGCGAACGTCATTAACTTGCTACGCTTAAGTAGCTCCACGTTGACAAACTGTTATTTATTTCCCGTGCTTCTTATTTTCCTCTTACAAGCTTCAAACATATAAAATGACAAATATTTTTTTTTTAATAAAATGGAAATTATTTTGTGAAAAAATATAAAGTCTACGTGAAAAATAGATCTGAAACAAGAAATGAAACCTACCTCACCAAAGTAACTACCAAATTATGAAAAACGTAGTTGTGGAAGGTAGACGCAACACTTGTTTTTTTATAGTGACATATGAGCTAATATTTTATATCAAGAAATTACTTCGCCCCGCGTTTGTTTTTAAACGTCCCTTATCATAGTTTGCTTTTAAAAAAAGTGTCTAGTAAAGTTGTAATTCCTCCCTGGAGTGCCTAGCGTAGCGGAACACTTTTCCTAAATTTTTAATAAACTATTTCCACACCATTTAAAAGTATAAAGTAGATTGTAAAGTAAACGTTGCATTTGACCAGTCAAGTTTACAAATTATTAAAAGCTACAACATTTTCACTTAACTTTCAAAATTTGTAGTATAGCGTCCGTTAAAATGTGAAGTTTTTTTCGCAACCTATAAAAAAAAACTAATTTTTAAAACGAATTTTGTAGAAGTTTTTTAAATGTGTCTTTTGATACTTTATCAATGCAATTTAAGCGTCCACTTGTTTAAAAAGTATGCGATCGTTTTAAGTGTCTATGTTATTAAATCGTTTCCATGTTAAAGTATTTACGTGTCTTTAATGGATAAACAAATGTAAAATTTGAAATGCGATAAACTTTTATCGAATTATTTGTAGTAACAGTTCCTTTTATATTGCAAACTAGATGAATATTTGAACACAGATGCTCATATTTAAATTTATCTAATGCTAGAAGCAGAAACAATAAGTTTTTTTAACTAAAATATAGCCTACTTTCCTGCTACTTAAATACTTACTAATATTCTTATTGGAAAACAAGTAGGTTTGTAACAGTAACCTGTCACCTAGACCGCCTGTACACAAGATTGATACAAATAAAAAAACAAGTAGGTTTGTAACAGAATCTGTCACTCAGCCCGCTTCCACACAAAATTTGTGTTCAACAGGAAAAAAGTCGCCAAACACAATATTAATTCTACTACATAAACCTTTAAACGCTAAATTTGACTAGTCTCATTTATTTTATTTCGAAAATTCAATAATTATTTCTTTAATAATTATTATCATTATCGTTTCCAAAAATTTCTTTATATGTCAAAGAATAAATAAGTAATATTCTTCTCTTTTAAATAGAATCAAAACATTTCATATAAAAAAAAAGCGAAACTTTGCACATTTTTTATGAAAATTTAGAATTCTCTATGCATCTTTCTTCATACATATATAATGAACCATCAAAAGAACTTTATTGTGATATTTAAACAATCTAAACTGAATTACATATCACATAAATATATATTCTTTCAAAAGTTTTATTTTTATTCTTAAATAAAGTTTCTCGTACGTTTAACGAAATGGCAACAGTGAAAATCTATATCTATATATATAAAAGAAAGTCGTGTTAGTAAGACCATTTATAACTCAAGAACGGCTAAACGGATTTGGCTGAAAATTGGTGGGGAGGTAGCTTATAACCAGGAATAGGCTATAGAATACTTTTTATTCGAACCCAAACGGTGTAGGAGTGCAAAACGTGAGCTGATTTCCCCATAGGAATAGCATTGTAAACTTAGAATTTATATTTTTAAATTCAATTCAAAGAAATTTCAGCGCGTTCAGCGTAAACGAAAATTTAAAAAAAAAAGAGCACGTCGGTTTAATTTGCTGGATTGTTATTTGAATATCAGTATTCTATTTGTTGATTTATGGTGGATTGTTTTTATGGTGGATCAGATTTCCCCAACTAGATTTTAATTACGTTTCCGAATTTAATTTAATTGATGTTTACAAATGGTAAGAAATGATATGGAGGAATATAGGTTAACCTAAAGAATCGTGGCCGGATTTGGCGAATTTTCAAAAATGTCGCCAAGTCGAAGTGATAACAAACCCGGGCACTTGCCGAGATGGTTGCCATCTCGAAATGACCAAAAATACTACCTAATTTCAAAATGGCCGCTTAAAACAACGGAAAAATTCATTAAATTGCAGACCAGATTTATAAAAAAAAGTGGAACTTTAAAATGCTGAAGAATTGATTTTAAAAAAGTAAATAATTATTTAAAACTAGCAAATTTATACCAGTTCTTCGCACGGAATAAAGTATCTCAAATAGATTCCAAATATGTGTACCATATAACCGGTTATAGGATCATAAACTTATTATTGTTTCCGCTCGTTATAAATTATAAAATCCAGTTTCATTGCCTTAAAATTCCAAAATGAAAAATACGCTGTAAAATGCACTCATAAATGCCATCACAATTGCCTCATAAATATATATAACCTTTTAGCTCATTTGGCGCGTTTTGGGAAATAATTTGGCGAGAAAATAGATATAGCTACCCACACCCATTATACAGCTCAAACACAATGACCTTCGAACAACCGACCGCTTATAAATTATTCATAAAGAAATTGCCTATTTGGCGAATTTTAGTTAATAATTTGGCGAGTTTGGCAACGTATTTGGCGAAAAAATAAATACATAACACACTAATAGCTCTAGTGCGATGGCCTTATTAACCATCAAGTTCAGTAATAGCTTAACTATACATTTATTGCTTAAATATGCATACATGCAGTCAACAGAAAATCCAATGAAAAAATCATCAAATAACCCACAATAAAATCCGGGAATGAGACTGGCGGAATTACGTCACTTGAACGTGTCAATTATTTTTCAATAAGAATTTAGTTTCTGAAAGTATGCAAAGAATAAAAGAATAAAATAAACATTTGAATTTTAATGTTTTCGTTAAAGTTTATTTAATTTTTCAGCCGATGGCATCAGGAAAGAGAAAAAATGATCGGATTTGAGCGAAAGTGGGTATTTTTTCAGAAAATTGAATTTTCTCTAAAAATGCAACAATTATAAAAAACTAAGCTCAGTGCACACGTTTATTAAAGGAATCTCTTTAAAATTCGAATTCCTGTGGCATATAAGTAGGTCTTACGACAAGACAGAACACAGACAGACTCTTCTTTTTTTATTATAATCATTAAGCATCTAATTAATAAAATATTAGTATAAGAAAACTTCAGAATAAATTATATGCGTTTAAGATTTAAATAGATTAACATTTAGAAATTGTCAATGCAATTGCTAATTTAGCCAAAAGGTTGCCATCGGGGTTACCAGATTTGGCGTAAAATTGTCGGCCATGATTCTTTAGGTTAACCGAAATATATTCGGCATAAATAAAGAATTTGTACTTTATAAAACTTTTCCAACCATACAAGAGGAGGAATGTCTGTTTTGCTTTCTGATGTTAAGATGGCGTAATGGTTAATTAAATTTTGGCAATGGCGGCTTTTGGCGAAGTTGAAAGTTTAACGTAGGGTGGCTATTCCCATCCAGTTGTATGGGTTAGGGTTAGTTTGAATTATCGTCGCATTAAAGCTACACACGAGTGCTATTAGAAACGGGAGTCGTAATTTAGAACTACAGTCAAGTTACGAGCCGACACGAGAGTAGGTACCCAATGCAACTTTTAAGGCGACATCGTACGCAGCGTTGGGAATTTGGAGGATATTTAAAGTGCCCTTCCTCCACACGGGGTAATTCGTCGGACATTTTTTGGCTGCACGAGCCTTTTATAGGTCGGCAGTTATTTTGGCGATGCCCGGACCTGAACCTGGGGCCTACCGCATGCAAGACGAAAGTCTTTACCGACTGGGTCCCCCAACCCTATCGATTTGTATGAAATATGAAGTGGAATGTTTACCACATTTGGGCAGTTTCGTTTTGCGCTAATCGTGAAATAGAAACAGGCCATTATATCATGGCATATGGTTCTGGCAATTTGAATAGGGGCCTATGGGAAAGCCCTCAAACTTCTGGAAGGGCCTGGTTAAAATCAACCCCTCATATCTGAATGGGAGGAGATTATTATATCCTGATGGAGTGGACCAGTGGATTGATCAATTGTTATAAAATAAAAGTTTACATAAAAGAACTACTAATTAGGGTTATTAAGGGTACACCCGTGCAACGCCGGGTTTATAAAGCAATAGTATTGAATAAAAATGGAATTTGCATGTTATTTCAATGCAGATTAAATTTTTAGTTTTTTAAATATTAAATATACGTTTAATTTAAATTTTTTAATGAAATTTGGAATGTAGCCTGGTCTGATTTTTTACTTCAAAATGACATATGCCACTTGTTTGTGAGACTTGCGGTTCGTTCTGTGAAAGTGGGTGACAGACAGACAGACAGACTGAACGATTATAATACCTTTCACTTTTTACGTTATAAACGTAGTAGAAGCTACTAGAAGCTAAAATTGCCAAACACTGCATTCAGTCGTAATTTAAACTTTTTAAAGCAAACGCAACTATTCCCCTTAATTTTCTTTCAAAATTAAATTAATATTTTCTGCTTAATTTATTTGCAGTTCGAAGAATATTTACATATTTTTAATATCAAAACATGATACTAAAAGTGTATAAAAAATGAGAAATGTAAATTAAAACTAGCCAGATTTTCATGCAAAAGATGTGCCACTTCTTGGTAAACAAATAATGAGCAATAAAAGAATCACATTGTGTTTTATGACGTGTTTCAAACTGATTGATGATACAAATAAATTTTACTTCAACTACCATTTTTAAATAAAGTTTCTCATGGTATTGTTGATCTGGCAACAGCGATTTAAATGAGTAGAAATTACATTTCAATGCTAATTCAATGGGAAATTCGCCGACAGAGTAGACAGATGTCCGGGCGTACAGACAGACGGATACAAAGTATATGAAAGATGTGTCTCTGAGGTCATACCTTTATAACAAAAATAAAAAATATATATTACGATTTGTTGAGTAGAACCGATTTTTTGGAAGGAAAGTACGGGCGGTCGGACAGACGGACATCGCCAACAAGTCAATGCCTACGTTTTCATTTTTAAAAAATTATTTTGATTTTTAAAAAAGAAAAGTAGGCTAAACATGTACCCAAACACAAGCATTATTCTGCAATTGTGTTTCAATAGCACATTTTTGTGACTTGGAATTCGAGTGTCCAAAAAGAAGCGAGTGAATTTTTCGAAGCATTGCATTTCACTACTATGAATTCCACACAACATTTCGATTTCCGATACCCCACGGAATTCGACAGTGTTGAACAACATTCTGCGCTTCCTTATAAATAAAATTGTACCTTGAAGTGCAAGAAGAACTCGCTCGTCACTAGTGACACCTTTCTCGAAGGAACAGCGAATTTGATTTGAAATAGTCAGGAGGTGGCTTTTAGTGAAAAGCGTATTCCAGGGTTACCTACTGTTCTGCCGTGGGCAGGTAAACTGCAGTCACTTCCATAATGACTTGGACCATTGTTGCAAGAACTCAATTACTCTAACAATTAAGAAAAAATACTGGAATTTTTTTGTTATTTCAGATCAAAACTGGTACAACTCATTGTTGCGTTTACTGCATTTTACCTGCCCACGGCAGTGTTCACCTTCCTCTATGTAGCGAGCCCCATTCATTTATATAATACCCGTCTGAATATGACGTAGTATTAGGAAAGGGACCTTTTTTCCCCAGATCCTCCGCCACGCATTGTCTTCCAGAATCAGAGTTCCTGACATTCCCGACACGACTTCTCCCACGAAACGAAAACGAATCGAAATGTCAGTCGTCTGCTGTCAGGAATTCAGAAGGAGGGAGTATTTATTTATGAGACGCCTTCAGATTTCGATTCGACATGCGGATTCTTTTTCGAACGTTTGACACTTTCCCTTCTAAGTGCTGCTCCTTCGAAAGGCATCTCGCGAGGATGTTTCGTTTCCTTCAAGAATCAGGGAGCAATACACGGAGAGAGAAGAATCCATAGAGAAAAAGATTGGGTTGAATTATTATCACACACAACGGGCTTCGTCATTCTCTGTCAAGTGACGATCCTGCACTTAACGCAACCATCAACACAGCGTCAGGACTAAAACAGATTGAGAATGATTACTAGTTCTATATAAACCAAAACTATTATTTAAAATTTTAATACACTATTATAAGACACTTAAGATATAAAACTTTAAAAATATTTCTGTATTATTTTCTCGTGTAAACAAGAAATGACAGCTGCCCCATATACCCTTATTAAACTCCAACTCTTACAAAAATCTGATGGTAATGATCAGTTAAAGTATTTTTAAAAAATGCAGAAAATTAGATTTCATGAGAAAGTTAAAATTTGACAGGACGCATACGACAATGCATACTTATCAACAAAGAAGGATACTGAAAATGCTCTCATACATTCGAGATGTCAAGAGAAAATTTATAAATTGAAAAATATATTTTCAACCATATCAAATATAAAATGAATAATTCATCCTTGGGGGGCCCTTGCCACATTTCTCGCCGGTCAAGCAAAAAGATGGAAAAATGCTGGAATGTCCTCGAAAACCGGAAAGAAAATATCTTTAAACGACCCAAAGATAAGAATGAAATAGAAAAACATGCCCAGGGGTCACTTTTTGCGCACGGCTCCCAAATGCTAAAAAAAATTATCCAATACGTAGTAGAACTACAACAAAAATAACTTTAAAATATATTTAATTTTTGGTACTCGGGGATTTGTCAAAAGTCGCACCCTTTCTCGCCAATTCCGCAGATCATCTTGGTCCCTTCCCCAACCTGTCTTTTTGCTATTAGTTAGCTTACCACAGTCCACTGACGAGCCGACACTTGAGTAGGCACCCAACGCAACCGTTAAGAGTGGCATCGTAAGCAGCGTTAGGACTTTAAAGCATATTTAACGTGAACTCTCTCTACACGGGTCACTATTCGTCGGACATTTTTTTAACTGCACGGCTATGTAGTTAAGAGCATGCGTTGCACATGCATACGTTATGGTCATAACATCTACAAGTTTTTCTTTCTTTGGGTAAAACCAAATCAGCGTAAAAGTTATTCGTATAAAATTAAGATGTCAATACTTCAAAAATAATTTTCAAACGGACGTGGTATTCATCTTGCACTGAACACAGGTGCTTATATAAAGGTCCAGATTTCGAGACTCAAGATCTCTTGCCATTGGGGTGGAGAATGATCTTAACCTCAATAAAAAAAATTATAAATTCTGGTAAATACACGTGCATTTGCGTTTATAGCACGGAATGAATCTGGCGGAACATTTATAAAAAAAAACATAAATTTTACAAGTCACAATAAAGTTTCAATCATTATTTTTCCTCAGTAAATATACTTGCGTCATCCGTCCTTAAAAAGCTTACAACCTAGAGGTTCTAAGACCAACCTGACGCAGCAGCAGAAATAACTGGCTCGATGAATTATTTAGGTTTCATTCATGAACGCCGAGCCCCATTGGTAACTAAACTTGTTTGGGAAATATTTCAACGTTTCCGTGCAATCTTGGTCATGGTCCGATGATCCGACACTCCTATCATGGCCCTTTTGACAGCATGTTATTTTGCAAGACTGTACTATATTGGCTTGCACAGTGCATCTGAAACCGTATGCGGCACGCTACCTAGAGTTCTTGAAGCCGACACCTGAGCGGACACCCAACGCAACCGTAGTCCGGACTTACATACTGGACACATACTTGAAGTGTCCGAGTCCCGTATACACGACACTTAGTATTTGCGGGATACTTTTGGCCGTGGATGAATGGCTAAGACAAGGACGTAACCTACGAAGGTATCCTCCATGGCATGACGCGCCTTAACTCACCACGCCCCGTCGTATCTCATAGAAAAGAAGAAACCACAACACACGTCATGGAAGATGAAAGAGAGGAGAGGGGGGAGGGCAGCCTGGACGTTCCTGATAAGACCCCCCCCCCCCCCCACAGAAGCGGACGCCGGAAGAGAGGGATGACGGACGATTTACCCCCCCCCCCCTCCTCAGGACGGAAGTTTTGAGAAGATAACGGGGGTTGACTTCTGCCGCATTCTTTTCAAAGTACCCTGGGGAATAGAAGGGTTTAGAGGATGTTGGCTATTATTGTTAGTATGTAGTAAAGGTAAATATAATTATGGGTGGAAAGGACCCCCCCCCCCCCCTCACAAGTAGTGGGCCTCATTCTGGCAATAATTCTGTCTCAAAATAAACATAAGAAAGCTGGGATATTAACAGTGTGCGAGAAAATAAAAGTTTGTAGAACCTTAACTATTTACTTTGTTTATACCATAGATATCATAATTAAAGTATTAGATTGGCTAAAAACGTGACCTCCAATGCTAACGACGGGACGCGCATGGAGGCTTTTTTGGAGGTCTTAATGGCCAGTGTTGCTGCCACTTTAAGGAGAAAAATACTACGAAAAAAATACTATTTAATTCTAAAATTACAAAAACAATACTAGAAAAGGATTTAAAGTCACTATAAATATTCCAAAATGCAGCTAGTATTTTTACGATATTTTTTTGTAATTTTAGAATAATTCTAAAATAAATTCTAAAATTAAGTTAAAAGTTTAGTTACAAAGTTTAAAGAGCATATTAGTATTTCAGAATAATTTATTAGAATTTTAATAAAAGCTGGGCTATTAAGGGGGAATGGGCGCGCTGGAGCGGGGGTCTCCAAAGCAAAGTGCATCAGTGTTAATCCAATGGCGAAACAAATATTTTCTCTGCCACATTTCTCCGGCTGTATTGAATATTTTTTCAAGCGGATTGTTTTATATGATGCATGTAGCTGACTTACAGGTCCCGACAATCCCACTTTTTGAAATTGGTTCGAATATTTTTTATAATTTTTAATAAATAATTTTACACAAAATATTCGAAGCAATTTAAAAAAGTGAGATTATAGAGACCTGTAAGTTATTTACATTTATTATTTAAAAAAAAGTTTGTAAAAATATTCAATACAGCCGGAGAAATGTGACAGAGAAAATAGTTTTTTCGCCATTGGATTGATGCACTTGAGTTTGGAGACCCCCGGTCCAGCGCGCCCCTTAACAGTGTGTGAGAAAATGAAAGTTTGGAGAACCTTAACTATTTACTTTGTTTATACATTCAAGATTTAAAGTACCTTTTTTATATCTTTTACACCAGCGAAGTTTAACTGAAGACGACCCTTTCACGAAAAATCATACATACTTTTAGAACAGCGGGTAAGTGGACATCAGAAACGAAAGAATCCTGGAAAATTATGCATACATATTCTTTCAAGTATAAGCTAATTTACGCATAAATTATATAAAGATGTACTTGCAAGTTTTGTACCGGTAATAGATATGAAAAGATTTTTTTAAAGGATCTTCCACTCATGTTCAAAATATACATCAAAACTATCATTTATGCACTCAATAGGTAAAAGGGAAAGACAAGTGCAAATTCGGAAAATGCAATACAAGTCAACACAGAAGACTATGTTCATCATTATGAAAAAATAAACAAAGGAGTGAATTCTCTTTATTATTCAGGTTAAATAATTTCGAATAAAATATCAGAACATTGCAATCGTTTTCTTCTACTCAATAAATAATCTCATATAAAAGCCCACAAATATAAGCAATAAGTCTTTGATTCTTTATTATTATGAACTGAAGACAAATGCATTACTAGCCTATTGTTACTAATCCCACTACACTGTAAGTTTATTCTAAAATTAAAAGGCTTAATATTGAAACTTTGTGTGGGAATAAATAACAGAAAAAAACATTTTCGAACCAAATCTACTATTCAATTAAATGTGAAAAATTTTATTCGGATTAACTACATTGCTCCTTAAAAACAGTAAATTTTTAAAATTAACACATTTAAGATCCTACATTTTATTGCATCGTGTAATAGAAACTGTCAAAAAAAGGTTGTACAAGAACCACCAAGTAGTAGGGAGATTAACTTGATTTACATAATGGAATAATTTCGACGTCGTTTTTATAAATAAACACTTCCACAATATGCTTCGTATTCTAAAACTTTCCTCATTTTTTTAAAAAGATTTCTATTCTAAGAACTAAAACCGTTCATATTTTTTTTAAATATACATTCTCTATATGTTTACTTCCTTCAACCATATGCTAGACCATTCATTTCAGACAATTTTACCAATGCATTCCCATGTTCAGTGTCCTTGTTATTAAGTAGCCTTTTCTCCGCCCTACTCTAAGAAAATGAAGTGCTAAACTGAATCCTGTAGAACTTGTTTTTCTGCCAGCGTGGTTTAGTCACGGGAAGACGAATATACGATCTATTCCGTCTGATCCTCGCAGTTTGCCGGGTTTTTTTTATAACTATTATTTAGTTATGCAAGATTAAAAACAACTTTTTTCAACGAATATAACTTTTAAAATTGTGAATGAGTTTTCATTTTAAGTTGTACCAAAGATTTTTAGGAGAAAATACCACTTTTACTAAGTGTCGACATATATTTATATACCGTCAACTTTGATTCAAAATCATAGGGGTTTTTATTTACAAAAGAAGAAAAATTAAACTACAAAAAATCATTTTGCAATCTAAGTATGGTACTTTTAGGAATAATTTCCAAACATTTTTGCTAAATTTTATAAAATTAAAAAAATTGGTGTTAGTTTAAAAAATTAGAACACGGTTAGGATCCGGGAGGGTAACTTTGGTCCAAGCATGAAATACATAAGAAACATACTTTTTAACACCCTTAAAAACTGTTACCGAATTAAATAGTAATATTAAAATGTTTAAACATAAAAATAACAAAGTTATAAGATACATCGTTATTAAAAATGGTATATAACCTAACATTCACATTGCAGTGCATCGTAGAATGACACAATGAATACCAGTATAGACTGTCGCTTAAAAGAAAAATAAACTTCAATTTTAATAAGGGAAAATAACTTATTTTTAGAAGCAAGATTTAATAAAAATATCTTTATAAAAAGCAAACGATTTTATTATGAAAGAAAAAAAATTAGGAATTTGAAAATGTTTACATTTCGACATTAGCGATTTAGAATGTTGTACGTTTCTTGTATTTGATCTTTATCTTTTTAAGGTTTAAAATGGTTTAGTTTTTTTTAAAAAATCATCTCAAAATGAATAATCCTAAAAGTAAGACTTTCTTCAAAAATAGTTAAACATAATACACTTTTACATACATTTTTGAAAGTTCAAAGTACCATAAAGAAATAGTTACATCTTAGACCATAGTGAAGACCAGAAGTTACCCGCAGAGTGTTTTAGTATAGAGTGTTTTACTTAGCTATTTTCAATTTTTTTTAAGTGTTCCAGACAAAAGTTGGAAGAAATAGATATTTGTCATTAAATACTCGTAAGAGTACAAACGTCATTTGTAGTATTGCTAAAGTAAGAATAATTTTTTTTACATGAAATGAAAGGCAATGTTTTCCCCTTTCCAAAAATGTACGCGTGGACCAAACCAACGACGCGTGGACCAACGACGCGTGGACCAAAGTTACCCTCCAAGGCCAAAGATTCCCGCTTTGACGGTACACTGCTCAAAGCAATTAGGGGAGCACTTTGCGTACTTTTTCTAGTCTCAACTTTTTATTTTTTTATTCTATAAATCTAAAATGTGTGAAATTGATTCATTATGCACCAGAATGAAATGGTAAAAAACCGGGCAATAAATCTTAATTTTTTAACTAAAATTTTAAGGGAAAAAAATCGAAGTTTAACTTTTGAATAAATTATAACAATAATTTTTAAACCTTTTTTTTATTAAAAACTAGCTTTATAAACCCGGCGTTGCACGGGTGTACCCATAATAACCCTAATTAGTAGTTTTAATGTAAACTCTTATTTTAAACGAATTGATCCCCTCTCCACTGGTCCACTCCATTTGGATATTATAATCTCCTCCCATTCTGATATGTCCGACGAATAATACCCCGTGTGGAGGGAGTGCACGTTAAATATCCTTCAAAGTCCTAACGCTGCGTACTATGTCGCCCTTAACGGTTGCGTTGGGTGCCTACTCAGGTGTCGGCTCGTCACTTGACTGTGGTTCTAAAATACGACGCCCGTCGCCAATAGCCCTCGTGTAGCTCTAGTGCGACGATAATTCAAACTAAACCCCTTATCTGATATGAGGGGTTGATTGTATCCAGGCCCTTCCAGGAGTTTGAGGGCTTTCCCATAGGCCCCTGTTCAAATTGCCAGAACAGCTATATGATATAATGGCCTGTTTCTATTTCACGATTAGCGCAAAACGAAACTGCCCAAATGTGGTAAACATTCCACTTCATATTTCATACAAATCGATAGGGTTGGGGGACCCAGTCGGTAAAGACTTTCGTCTTGCATGCGGTAGGCCCCAGGTTCAGGTCCGGGCATCGCCAAAATAACTGCCGACCTATAAAAGGCTCGTGCAGCCAAAAAATGTCCGACGAATAATACCCCGTATAGAGAAAGGGCACTTTAAATATCCTCCAAATTCCCAACGCTGCGTACGATGTCGCCCTTAAAAGTTGCATTGAGCACCTACTCACGTGTCGGCTTGTAACTTGACTGTGGTTCTAAATTACGACTCCCGTTTCCAATAGCACTCGTGTGTAGCTTTAATGCGACGATAATTCAAACTAACCCTAACCCATACAACTGGATGGGAATAGCTACCCTACGTTAAACTTTCAACTTCGCCAAAAGCCGTCAATGCCAAAATTTAATCGACCACTACGCCATCTTAACATCAGAAAACAAAACAGACATTCCTCCTCTTGTATGGTCGTAAAAGTTTTATATATAAAGTACAAATTCCTTATTTATGCCGAATATATTCCGGTTACCTAAAGAATCATGGCCGGTAATTTTACGCCAAATCTGGTAACCCCGCTGGCAACCTTTGGCGAAATTAGCGATTGCATTGACAATTTCTAAATGTTAATCTATTTAAATCTGAAAAGCATGTGATTTATTCTGAAGTTTTCTTATACTAATATTTTATTAATTAGATGCTTAATGATTTTAAATAATTATTTTACTTTTTTAAATCAATTCTTCAGCATTTTAAAGTTCCACTTTTTTTTATAAATCTGGTCTGCTATTTGATGAATTTTTCCGTTGTTTTAAGTCGGCCATTTTGAAATTAGGTAGTATTTTTGGTCATTTCGACAAGTGCCGGGGTTTGTTATCATTTCGACTTGGCGACATTTTTGAAAATTCGCCAAATCCAGCCACGATTCTTTAGGTTAACCTATATTCCTCCATATATATTCATTTATTACCATTTGTAAATATCAATTAAATTCGAAAACATAATTAAAATCTAGTTGAGGAAATCTGATCCATCATATAAAAAATCAAAAGATTTAAAATCAACAAATAAAATAAAATACTGATATTCAAATAACAATCCAGAAAATTGAACTCACGTGCTCTTTTTTTTTTTCTTTTCTTAATTTTCGTTTACGCTGAACGCGCTGAAATGTCTTTAAATTGAATTAAAAAGTACAAATTCTAATCTTACAATGCTATTCCTATGGGGAAATTGGCTCACGTTTTGCACTCCTACAACCGTTTGGGTTCGAATAAAAAGTATCCTATAGCCTATTCCTGGTTCTAAGCTATCTCCCCACCAATTTTCAGCCAAATCCGTTTAGCCGTTCTTGAGTTATAAATGGTCTAACTAACGCGACTTTCTTTTATATATAGATAATTATAAATCATAACATAATATCAATTTTTAACCATCTAAAAATGCCAACATGAAGAATTTAGGGTCCATTTATTTAAGAAAGTGTTTCAACTTATTTTACTGTTTTTCATAATTTCATTGGATTCAAACAAATATTATTTAATTCTGCAAAAGACATGATTCTTGAGAACGATACAAAAAGAAAATATAACTCGATAGAAAAAAATCCTCAGCTGATGATTCCAAATGGAATCATTGGGGGGGGGGGGGTGAAAGGGTTTAAACCATGCCCTAATTGTTTTGAGCAGTGTATTTTAAGTATTGAGATCTAAGGAATATATCCTATTTTCCAGTTTTAATCCCTTTTCTGTAGTTCTTTTTCAGTAATTTAGTTTAAAAACTTTAAATACATAAATAAATACACATCCCACGCCTAGAGTTATGATCTGTTACTGAATATTCTTTTTTTACATTGTATTTTTGTTTAAATACAGCGCCTGACGCTCTCATCTGTTGTCAGCATAAGCACATTTGAGTGAGTGCAAAGATGTCAAATCAGAACTCCGAAGTAAGCAATGAAGTCACGACTTGAAAACGAATATTATCGTTAACGTACTATTACAAAAATATTAACTCTACAACCGGAATATGCAGGCACTTTTTAAAAAAAAATTAGTTAAAAATTAGTGTTAGACATTTTTGTTTCAATACGTTTTTCAAATAAGGAATAGCTTTTTTGTTCTTTTTTAAAATATATTCTTATTGCACCTCACTTTGAGAAACAAGCACTGAACTCTGCAGACCTTGTTTCACTGTGAGGATTGGTACATCACACCAAAACAAACTATAGAATGACATAATTTAAATCGGCGAGCGATAAACTTTCACGAGTCTAGGTTTATAGCGTTTATAATAACTTAAGTTAGTAGTTTTTAAATCCAATGATAAAATACTTTTGTTCGTTAAAGCCCATTTGAACAATAAAATCTATTGGAGTAAACATTTCAAGGAGAACTTACTATTTTAATGAGGTACCAAACACAACAGAAAAGTACTAAACATTCCATTATCACTACATTTTGTTAATTAGAATTCAGCATTAGTAGAGAGTTTCATTTATGACTCGATTTTTTTTCCACTCTGCAATTAAGATAAATGGTTAAGATTCACTTTATTTTAATATTACTTCAGTCAACTAATTGGTTTCAAAAATCGTGTCAACAGTTTGAATAATAGAATACTTGGGATAAAAAGTTATGGCATTTACTTAAAACAATTCCCGTTAACTAATATTATTTTAACCAAATCTAGTAGACAATTTGGGTGGTGTTTTTAATGTGATCTCTTTAGGAGAATATGTAAGCTAATGACAACATGTTAAGTTTTTATTTTAGTTTTAGCTTCCACACTACGTTTATAACGTAAAAAGTGGAAGGTATTATAATCGTTCAGTCCGTCCGTCTGTCACCCACTTTCACAGAAAGAACCACAAGTTCCACAGACAAGTGGGATACGTCATTTTGAAGCAAAAAATCAGATTAGGCTACATTCTAAATTTCATTAAAAAATTTTAATTCGAAGTTTATTTAAAATTTAAATAACTAAAAATTTAATCTACATTGAAATAACATGCAAATTCCATTTTTATTCATATTTTCACTGTTGCCATTTCGTTAAACGTGCGAGAAACTTTATCTATAATAATAAAAGAAAGAGTCTGTCTGTGTGTCTGTCTTCGGATCGTAAAATACCTACTTATACTGACCACAGGAATTCGAAATTTTAAAGATAGATTCCCTTTAATACTAACGTGTGCACCTGAGGCTTAGTTTTTTCATATTTGTTTCATTTTTAGAGAAAATTCGAATTTTCTGAAAAAAATACACCACTTTCGCTCAAATCCGATCATTTTTTCTCTTTCCTGATGCCATCGGCTGAAAAAATTAAATAAAACTTTTAACGAAAACATTTAAAATTCAAAATGTTTATTTTATTCTTTTGCCATTACTTTCAGAAACTAAGTTCATTATTTGAAAAATAATTGACATGTTTCAAGTGACGTAATTTCGCCAGTCTTCATTCCCGGATTTTATTGTAGGTTTATTTGATGATTTTTTCATTGATTTTTCTGTTGACTGCATGCATGCATATTTTAGCAATAAATGTACAGTTAAGCTATTACTGAACTATGATGGTTAATAAAGGCCATCACACTAGAGCTATTAGTGTTTTATGTCTTTATTTTTTCGCCAAATACGTTGCCAATCTCGCCAACTTATTAACTAAAATTCGCCAAATAGGCAATTTCTTTTATAAATAATTTATAAGCTGGTCGGTTGTTCGAAGGTCATTGTGTTAGAGCTGTATAATGGGTGTGTTTGTAGCTATATATATTTTCTCGCCAAATTATTTCCCAAAACGCGCCAAATGAGCTAAAAGGTTTTATGTATTTATTTGAGGGAATTGTGATGACATTTATGAGTGCATTTTATAGCTTATTTTTCATTTTGGAATTTTAAGGCAATGAAACGAGATTTTATACTTTATAACGAGCGGGAACAATAACATAAGTTTATGATCCTGTAACAGGTTATATGGTAAACATATTTGGAACGATTTGATATTTTTTTAATCCGTGCGAAGAACGGGTATAAATTTGCCATTTTAAAATAAAAATAACTTTTGAAAGAATATTTATTTACGCTATATAATTCAGTTTGGATTGTTGTAATATCACAATAGAGTTCTTTTGATGGTTTATTATATATGTATGAAGAAAGATGCATGGAGAATTCTAACTTGGCATACAAAAATATGCAAAGTTTCGCTTTTATTTTTAAAGCGTCAATTGCACTAATTATATATTTTTCGAACTGTAAATTAATTTAACAACGATAAATGACTGAATTTTCGAAAGAAATGTAAATGGTAAATTGTGGCGACACAAATATACTTATTAAAAAAGATTACATTATTATTCTTCGAACGTCAAACAAATTAAGCAAACGATAAAGTCTAATTATTAAATCTGAGAAAGAAGATTAATGAAAATAATTAATTTTATCGTTTAAATGTTTAACTGCAACTAGCTAAAGGCTCTGTTTGGCGAATTTCTTTCTGAGGTGTATAAATAGTTTGTTTCCTGTTGAGCACAAATGTTGTGTGGAAGCGGTTTAAGTGACAGATTCTGTAACAAACCTACTTGTTTATTATATTAAGCATTTTTTTTTGGGTAAAAAAAATAGACATTAACATCATTATTATTCGAAATAATAAATATTTTTTTGTTGCATTTATGTTTCTTGAGTTCTTTTAACAATAAAGTAATTAGTTGTATTTAAATATTTACGGAAATTTCCCTTTATTTTTTTTCTGCATTAAAAAGTTTATTTGCTCTCTAATGTATCTTATTGTTCACGCATTACCGTTAAAAAGTAAAATATACGATTTAATGAATGTTTAATTTAATTTTTAAACTATGATACTCATTGTTTTGTGTTTTATTTACTCAGTGCTGGTAGGAAACTTGGGAAATACGAAGCGAAAATCTAAATGTCTCTTTACACAGATTCCAAACATTAGCTTACAAGTCTTCAAAAATAATTAATTTTACTCGAAGTATGCACATTAAAATTCTATGAAACTCGCATGACCGAAATCATTATCTGACTTAAGAATTTTTCTAAAAATGGCGCTAACATTTATGCACTTCATTAATTGAACATAACGTTTCGTCGAGGAGATCAAACTGCTAATATGAATCAAGTTTTGGAAATAAATCGTAACAGCCTGTTTCTGGTTTGGCTGTTTTGTATAAAATCTTAATGCAGCGCGTCGTAAATATTTTAGACCTAGTCAATTGCAATCCAAACCGTCGTAGGAAAGCTACACATTTGGGTGAAAATAACTGGAACTTAGAATACCCGTGTTTGCTCAATAGGGGGAACTAGGGACATTTGACCCATAAGGATACATGACCCAATGCCTTTTCTCAGCAATGGAAAAGTTTTGTGAGTTGAAAGTGGCATCACTATTTTCCTTTCAGCCAGCTGATCACGTGGTGAAAAAAACGAGCTGAATCATTGCGTATGTGTTAAGTTATGCGAAGAAATACGTTTTCATGCACTGAAAGTAAATTTTTGAGGCCGTAAAATTTTTCGGTCTACATTTTTTGGTTTAAAGGAAAGATTTTTTCATTTAGTTACTTGTATAGTTCATGCTATTAGCTACAGTTACGTGCATAATAGTGCTAATGTAATTATTTGCAAATGACTGTTTTGGGGTTAAACACAAAAAGTGCAACTAGGGATAATTGACGTAAGCCAATTGGGGATATGTGACCCAAGTAAACAACACAAAAGTAGACAGAAGAATATCAAGTAAATTTTTTAAAAAATCACCCCAAAAGTAGAGAGTCCCAAAAGTAAATGACTGGGTTTCTTAACGGAGTATAAGGTTTGTTGGGAAGGTACAAGGGAATTTTTTTTAACGAGCTTACAATTCAATATGCAGAAAAAATCTATAGAAAATGTTTTAAATGTCCTGAAATGGATAATACATCCCAAAATGATATTGATAAAAAAGTAGCGATTCTTCAACCACCTGTATTTTCTCTGCAAAATAAAAGCCCCAGTTTTGTATTTCGAACAGAATTTACTTTTAAATTTGATTATTTCGTTAGTATAAGCATAATTAATGAGATAAAAATAAAAAGTAATAATTTTGTCAGGAAATACTATAAAATCTATATAAACTTTATAATATGATATTAGTTTTGTTATTAGGTAAAAGTTTTTTGATAATTTTAAGACTTGCTAGCAAATTTTTGGGTTGGGTCACGTATCCGTAATAAGTGGGTCATCTATCCCTATGCATTGGGATACATGACCCAAAACTAAAGTTTTAAATAATTTATATTTTACTACTATTGCAGTTAATACTACAAAAAAATACTAATATATATTATGTACTACTTTATGAAATATAAATTATCTGCATTTACACATTCATAAATAGTGTTTTTTAAAAGTTACAAGCAAAAAATTTCGAGTTGGGTCATATGTCCCTGGTTCCCCCTACCATTTTTCAGGTCATCATTCAAAACACATTCCGTAGTTTATCGCTTCGTATAGAAGTCAGAAAGAAATAACACGCCAATGGGACAAAAAAGCCAAACTGACGTCATAATCCACGACAAGAGGATTGTGAGTGTTTTTACTGGAAGTGACTTACTTTAAAATCAAATTACCGACTAATTAAATTAAACTGTTACTAGTGTGAATGATACCATTGGACGTTTGTTTGAAAGAATTGTTGGCAAATGAATTTGAAATTCATGCAACTTCTCTCCCCATTGAAGTCAAGCGATTGTCTAATTGGAAGAAACTTACCAAAATAATTCAAACATTGTAAAGGGACATAAATAATGTCTTACTAACAGAGGCCCAAGTGGATGGTGTCATGGTGATGGTACCAAGCTCATAAACTGAACTTTCGTTTATTTAAAAAGTCATTCGGCAGATGTTAAAACATTACCACATTTTAAACAAACACGTAAACGTCCCATTCCCCTCGATTAATTAGACTGAATGAAGGGCTAATGGGATTTGGTAAATGTTGTCTTTAAATCAAACACTATTTACATAATGTATATATAATGAAATTTTAATTTTTAAAACAATTATTTCCCATTGAATTATTTATGAAAATATCCAAATTAAAATTCAAAATCGAAGATGCTCCCATAATTTTTTCAATTACTGGAGAGGGTAACTTAGTAACTAAATCTTCTAAATGTATCCCAAACTTGTTCTCTTTTTCAGGGTACGTGAATTCATTAAGAGGCCGTTTCTTAAAATTAGTTAACCAGAGTATATCGCTTTCTATTTCAGAAATCAATCCAACGCAATAAAGAATGGTTTTCTGTAGCAAATCTCACCAAGCTCATCTTTATTACCCAGCTCTGTTCAGATTTAATGAATTTGCAGGCAACAAAGCTACTTAAACTTTCACTTATTATACGACAAAAAGTTAAAAATTAGTTAAAAAAAGTTTTTGACAACTTGACTGAATAAGAGATTAGATATTTATATAGATTCTTCCATAGAAGCCTACAATGCCAAGTTTATTCGCGTCCCATTTTACCCCACAGTCTATTAGACACCACCGTGTTATTATTTATAAATGATCCAACACAGAACCCAGTGTATTGACCCAGTATTTGACCTATAATACCTTTATCTATGATATATCTTCAACCTAAAACTATAGTTTAATTCATTAAAATAAATTTATTTAATACTTTTTAAAAGTTTAATAAAAGATAAAATTTTAACTTGCTTTGAATTCCCCAAAACAACAACGCTCCTCGACACTTCAACACATACTTTTAATGACTGATCTTTGGTTGTTAAAATGGCTAACTGCTAAAATGCTGAACTGTAGAAATATTTGTTAAAAAGTATATTTTTCAGTGATTTTGGCCCCTTGTTCCATTAGCCCCCACTTTCCCCTAGTATTGTAATAAAAAAAGGTCGACTCAAAAGGTGTGTTGTATGAGGTTATGGCCTATTTGTTCCAAAATAATAAAATATTAACATTCCTCAACATTTATTATGGGTGAACTTCTTTAAAGTAAACAACACTGATCCGAGAAAATGTTAAATATGACACTTTCAAACAATCTATGAAAGTGTTAGGGGTAAAACGTTAAAATTGAAACTAAATAAATTAAAAAAATTATAAAGTTAATTAAATGAAAAATAAAACCATTAAATACGAGAAATCTAAAGATTAAGAATATGTCAAATGTCGATACTAAAAAAACCATGCAAATGTGGAAGTGTTATAACGTAAATGTTAAAGTTGATAGGGTTAAAGCATTTATAATCATAAATTTTAAAACTATGAATAGTTATAAATATTTGAAAAAAAAAGTCAAAGATGAAAAGTAATATGATGAAGATGTTACCTGGAGTTAAAAATGTAAACGTTAAAACTTGAAACTATTAAATGAAAAATGCAAAGGAATAAATGAAAATGAAGATTTAAAAAATTCCAAGTGTTAAACTAGAAAGTGGAAAATGCTAAAGTTAAAAATGTATGTGTTTAAGTTGAAAATGGTTAACCCTAAGGAATAAAATGTGACATTTTTGAAAGATGAAAATGTGAAAGAAAGAGAGACGCGTAGGGGATGCGGAATCCTTTTATTTCTCACTACAGAGGGAAGAAACAAACAGGAAGCAAATCAACTGAAAAAGTTCACTTTGTACAGAATCAAATAGTATCCATAAATTGTTCTTTTAATATGTTCAGTAAAAACCTAATTGAATTTGTTTGGTACAAAGTTCAAAGAATGAAGTGCAATGAAGTACAACTCTTTTTTAATAATACTTGTATTGAATGCATAAAATGTTTTGATATCAATTAACATATTAAGCAAACAAAATTTTTAAAGATAATTTTGTATAATCGAATAAAAAAATCTTTTAAAAAGTTTCATATTTAACAAAAAAATCAATATTACATCCATATATCAACTCAACTTTTAAAATATGTTAGACGTCAAAAATAATTGTGGAGCAAAGTTATTTTACTTTTCGAAAATGAAATTAACCAACTTCATAGCCTCTCAATAGAGTGTATGGACTTTTCTTGTCGTTGAATAGGGATGTTATACCAAGCGATTTACAGTCAAACATATTTCGGGAAGTAGTTTTATTGTCAAATCTAAAATGTCTCTGTACTACTAAAAATACACATAGATGTCTTTAAAGAGAGTTTAAATCGATCATTTACAAAAGGTTTTTTTACCGAAATACACAGGAGAACGAAGCATCTTAAATGGAATGGTACTATTCAAATCATATCGCCGAAACGCACAGTTAGTCTTGTTCGTAAAGTATTTCATTCCTCGTTAGGGATTTTGCAATGCTACTTTCGATACAGGGATAATGCAGAAATGATTCTGCGCTCAAAATTACATATATTTATTAATGTAGTAGAGAGAATAAGTAGAGAATAGAGTAATGTAGTAGTAATTAGTAGAGAAAAGCGCATTTAGTATCAATTTAATGCCTTAAAAAACATTTTATTGAAAATGCAAAATTTTGAATTATTAAATATAACATATATTGGAAGAAATAGGAGAAAGAAAAAATACTTCGGAGGGCCGTACGCATAAAACGTTTAACCAGTGAAATGTTTAACTTGTTAAATGTAAATGGTTCAAGCCCTCAGAGCAATTTCCGTTAAGTATTAAGGGAAAACTTTATGGAATACAAATAGTTAGAGCTTAAAATTCGATCATTATTGATATCAAAAGCTTAAGACTTCCAAAACACCAACTATTAATATTAATTGGTGTTGTGAATTTGGGATATTATATTTATCTTGCTGTTACGTGAAATACCGATATCAACAAGTACATTTAGTTTCATAAAGAAACTAGACATTGAAATGAGGGATTTGTTGGTATCGAAAGTATCGCCACGCATCCCTAACTGTCATCGAGAGAAGGCCGAAACGATAGCTTGTTCTGAAATGGAGGGGATTGGGAGGAGGAAAGGGAGAGAGATGCGTTCTATACAGTTCAGTAGTCGAGTCGTTTACTTCCTCCTGCGTCCCCACTGCTGGAGCAGGCCCTGCCTCTCGCACCTACAGTTGGTGCCCCACAGGTTGCAGCGGCACGCCGAGTTGGGGCAGCAGTCGTTGGGCTTGCCGTCGCAGCTGCCGCCGCGGCGCACGCAGCCGCCGGAACGCCTGAAGCAGCACCCAGAGCGAGTCAGAAACACGAGCGTACAGAAATCACAACATAGATATGAAAAGAAGAACCAAGTACCGTCATGCAAAAGCAGCCACTTCGTCAAAATACTAGCCTCTCATAACGAAGTGCCCTCTGAAGGTCGGAAAAAAAAGAATATTTTTAAGAAAGGTTGTCAAATTTTTATGAAAATATGTCGAGTTTTTGTCAATTACAAGCGTGATGTGAGTTACAAACGAGTGGAACAGAACTAACCTTGTTGATGACCTGACTTAAGTCCTCTCTATTCAGCCGTAAATCGTCTAAACTAAACGTTAACCAATGGTCTATGGGCGTTTTAACTGATTAATAACTGATTTGAAAGTATAATAAAATACATTCCTCAAATAACAAGTTCTAAAGACATTTGGTTATAATTCCTAAAACTAGTGTTTCAAATATGCTAGAACTACCAATGAATTTAAATAAAACCTTGGGGAAAAAAGTAGGTGTTTGCGTCATGGGAATCCCCCTATTCCTATATTGAACTGAGCGAAAAGCGTTTACTTCATCAATAGCTTAGTAATTTTTTAAATGTTAAATACATTGTAAAAAAAATAGAAACTTTTCTGAATATATGGTGTAGCCAGTGCATGTAATTTTCGGAAACCTCTTTCTGTAGTATTCAGAAACATTTTTTTAGCCATTTAAAAAAATCTAGCATTTCCCAGGTCATATTTATAGGATGGAAGTAGATGGTACTCAAACCTCCGCTCTCCTGAGAAGGTTCAATTGGATTCTTATTTCCCCAGTCGTATTGACAGAGATGGGATGAAATACCATGCGTCAGAGGCATTCTGCTTTTTAATTTTAAAAATGAAATAAAAGTTCCCCGACTTATCGGAGACAAGCTATAAACAGGACTATATTATATTTAGAAACGTTTCAGTTAAAGCAAAAAACATTTCCGAATTTTTTTTCAGCGTAACTAAAAATTGCAACAAACAAAATTATGTGCTTACTTGTATTGCTTGCCCAAGAAACTTTCCAAATTGACATCACTGTAGTCTTCAGGAATATTTCGTTCTGAAAAGCAAAAAAACTAATTTCAGCGATGAAAAAAAATCAATTTTTCAAAAGTCCACTTTGTTGGTAAGATAATCTTAACTAATCTACAAGTATTCATTTGAAATTATAACAAGAAACCCAATACCCAAATGCCCAAGATACTCAATTAGATAGTGACAGAATTTATATAAACTAACAACTGAGAAACAAACTCCTGTTTCCCTTACCATTGAGTGAAATCTTATTTTATCCTCTCTCTCTTACTGGTGCTATAGAAAAATGACGAAGCCTTATATATGAAGGGGTCTAGTTGCGAAAATTCACTCATTCTCCAAAGCATAACTGATGTCAGGTCAGTTCACTACTTCGTCCAATTGAATTTACGATCGGCAAAAGTCCCCGATGAACTAACCGAACCCTATAGCTTAGTTATAGTACTTTGGAGAATGTGAGCTTTGCAACTAGACTCAAAAAAGAAAGCAGCTGAAAATAATGAATTGCCTTTGGCTAGATGCCTTTTGGAGGCTTCCCCTTGTAACAAATACCATCAAAACACGAATGAGAAAAATATTCATCTATTGAATCGATGGGATTACAGTTATTTGGCTAAAATCTATAATTCGTGAACATTTAATATTGATCTTTCATGCTCGTTTTGCTTGCATGCCTCCTTTTTGTTTGCTCAGAGTTTGCTAGTTTTATCGAGGTGTTCATCTAATTTTCACTATGTGTGTTAAAATTCAACAGCGAACTTTTTTGATACATAAATCTACTGTGGTTAACCCCTTTGGTTTAAATGCTAAAGGCTTCTACATATAATAAGTAATATAAAGGAACTAATATTACGATCATGTGTACAGAATTTAAGTACATACTATTTTATGTATTGTCTTTTTGTCCTAAACAAAAGAAAGTTTGTACCAAGGGTTGATATGAATCCTGATAGAGGTTGTCGTTTTTCTGAATTCGTCATTTTAGAATAGTTAATGTGCAACTTTCTAATCGAAAATGTTTGCACCTACGTGATGAGGACTAGATACCAGATCATGCCACAATCCATTTTACAGATTATCCCTTTTCTTTAAGACTCGTGGGTTGATCTTGGATTTTCGAGTCAAGTAGCCATGCACGTGGAGCTATTTCCAAAGCCTTCTTTGGAAGTGTTTAAAGGATGTCCCCTTTCTAGAGGTATAAAATTGGTAATTATGACCTGCATGTCAACTATACATGTCAATATTTGACTGATTATTATTGACCATGCAATTCTGCAAGTACGTTTTTCATATTGTTCCACTGTCCTTGTTTCTGTCCATTTAGTAAAAGTTTCTTATTTTATATGCTTACTAATCGTTTCTTTTCAGAAGTTTTTAGATCCTGCAATGCAGAGCCCTGCGGTAACCCTTGAACATCTTAAAGCGAGGATTTTGTCCAGCCCTTATCCCAATCAAAGTAAACCCCTATTCGGGAATATTTCGACGAAGGATTAAGGACGCTGCGCGTCGACACTCGTCGGTTAATATTCTGTTTCAGAGGCGGACGGACTGTGTACTCACCGAGTGCGTCGGGGGGCACGGCCGCGTCCAGCAGCACGGTGAGCAGGAGCAGGGAGAGGGCGGTCCACAACAGGGGCTGCATCTTTCTTCTTTAATTTTAAGAGTGCTTTCTGCAAAAAGAAACACCATCAGCATACCACTCCAACACCCATATAGAGAATTATAAAAGAACATCATTTTAGAGTTTATAGTAGAACTCCAATTGTCCGAAGTCATTGGGACCACATTCGGATAATCAGAAATTCGGATACTTGAGAACTTAATCGGAGGAAAAAAACGGTATATTCAATCAATTACTTAATATATTGCTGGATAGATCATGTAGTTCTAGCTTCCAACCAAATCAAAGTGAAAGGTGCAGTTTGAGTTGTAGCTCTTTGTAATATTTTTTAATTCAACCTATGTTAGAATCTTGGTCTCACCAAAGTTTATATGCGACATATAAACTTTTATACTCGGCCTATTTGTTACTGTCCGTCTCTGTTGGATGTCATGCCTAGTCATTGTTTTGGTCGATCCAAAAGAAATGACTAGGCATCCAACAAAGAGAAACACTAACAGATGGTCGGGTGGAATTATTTTCTGTAATTCGGATAATCAGCTGCGTTTCGGATAATTGGAGTTCTACCGTACTTCTAAAATGTATATGGTCTTGTAAGTTGTCTGTCATTAAGGCGTTCTCATTCGACTAACGTATTAAAGCGATACTGAATTATCTAGAAATAACCATTTTCAAAGGGTTAAATGATTATATCAAAATAATAATGAGAAGTTGAGTAAAAATAAACTCAATTAAATTTTTATTTATGTTTTATTGAGTAGTTTGATAATATTCTTTTATTTTAAGAAAGTTATAAAAGAACGGTTAAGGAATCTTCCCATCGACTTTAACGACATTTGCACTTTTTTTTCTCCTTCTTCCGAGATACAGTGTTATAAAAAAATTTAAAGTCAATTGAAAAAATAAGAATTCCACTCACGTTTCCCCTCGGCTACAGTTTATTTAATAAAAAAAAATCATGGATCAATATCAAGGAAATATTTGGTTGATCCTTTTTAAGCTATAAGAAATCGTAAATGCGAGGCTCTATCACTGTTTTAATCAGCATTAACCCTTTAAGTTTCCGCCGTTTGCGTGAAACTAAGCCCAAAATCTAGTAACCACACCGGATAAGTTCGATGAGTTATGCCTCTGAATTTTGGCAAAAGTCGAAATAATATTAAGAGTTCATTTTGAACTTGCTACAACAACTTGAAAATGGTAACGATGGTTAAACTTATGGTTGGGATTAAAAGAACGTTGCTGTATCTCGAGATAATACCGCGAAGATTATCTATAGAACTTTGAATTGACGCTTTCAAAAATAGGGAGATAGTGATGGGAAACAACTGAGAAACGCGTCACAGCGATTAAAGGTTCTCCAATATATCTTATTCCGGCATAAATGGCAAAACGAGTTTAAATGTTTTTAATATTTTTTCTATGGGATTATAAGAGACATGAAACATATATTGTATAATTTCAATTATCGAATAATAAGCCAATGTTGCACTGAACCCATTAACATAAATCAAATTTCAAAAATGCCTAGGATTCATCAGGTAAACGGATATTAAAGCAATTGGAAGGGACTCCGTGTTGAAAGGGATGGTGCATGTTAAATACATGGTAATTGCACCAGCATGGCAGCCAGCAACTGCATGGCATGACTCAGCTCCAAGTGTTGGACTCTTTACTTTACCGTATTTCAAAACTACGGGAACCATAATTAAGTGAATTAGTGAGAACTAAAAACGACTATTTTTTTTACTTGTACATATGTGTACCTCTAGCAAGAGAAAAACATTTTTGAAAGATTATCAAATGAGCTATAATTACTGATTTCCGGAATACCGCAGTTATAGACATCTTTATGCGAAAGTCCTTTTATAGACGCTTCATTCGCCCCGTCGTCCGAAATGCCCTGCTAATCAGATAAAGTCGTAGGAAACTGAGGTCATCAAAAGATAATTTTGTCTGCTTTATCTAACTTAATGGACTGTATGAAGATAGGGATTTTGGAGATATATTATAAAATTTCAGGAAGGGACTCGATATGGATTAAATAACTTTCCTATCGGAAAAGTCTTTATAAAATTCAAAGTCTTTTAGAAAGGCCATTTACCCCATAAGATCTATTCCTCGTATTTATTTATACTACATTGTATTTTACTTTACATAAATTTAATACTAATAAATGAATTTGTCCTATAGAAAATGTTCTTACCTACAACGGCCCGTATGGTTATGGTCAAATCGTTAAAGGCAAACATTAGCAATATCAAATAACGCAATGCTAGTTAAGGTATGCTGGATGCACATGTAACAACTGTATAGAGACAGTAAAGGTATGAATAACGAAGCTTTTTAAAGATGTTTTCTTAAAAGTTTAGTCCAAAGGTGGACTTCGAATAATTAAAGTGAGTGTCATATAGTCTACGTTACTTTTTTCAGATTTAATGGATTTAATGTCTTTGATTTGGTTGTTCAAAATAAATCTCAAACAAACAATGATGATTTAGACGAATTCAACCTGAATATGACATTTCCTGTAAAAAATAGAAATACTCGTTTTAAACAAATGTTTAATCAGGGCGAGTGTTTGAACTCGATAGAAAAATATCTTAAAATCAAAGGATGGCGATTGTTGATTCAAAATGACTACGACGTTTTTCCGTGGAAACCTGTAGATTTCCCCGAAGAAATCCCTTCTCTCTTTGAGGTGTGAATCTATGAATAAAGGGGAGGTGTGGGGTGCTGCTCTACAACTCACCTCGGTTCTTCGAATCGGACGTTCGTCGGGGGAAACTCAGACGATAATGCGAAAGGGGTGCTTCTCGCTTTCGGGGCGGTGAGGCCCACTGCGCAGGCGCACTGCCTCTCGGACGGTCGATGGTGCATTTCCAAGAAGGTCACGGGTACAGTTAATAACAACACTTTCGATCATTTTTTTTAACTCCCCCTCTACCAAAGTAACAAGTCTCCTGTCACGAAAAAACGACCGAAGAGCATCAAGTGGATTTTTGGAGCCATTTGAGGAGATGAAAAGTGCTACTTCTACTCCAATAAATCATAGTTTTGGATACATGGTGGATGTGTGGGCGTTTGTCCCGGGACATTAAGCAGATCGTCCCGTCCACAGAGGGCTTGTCTCCAACCTCCATTAACAAACCCATGAAGGGAAATGAACGCAATTTAAAATATTTTTTAAAGATATATGAAAATTATTTGTTATTTTTAAGTGGTAAAATACACTCCATTTCAATCAAAATTTATCCGAACGTCCATGTTCTGTTACCCCATGCAAAAATGTCTGACTTTACCACTTAGGCAAATATTTTTCGTCTACAAATCGTGACATCCTTTACTAATTTCTATTTTAACAATAAGAACAAAGACGCCTTTTTTTCCTACTTTTAATTGCTCTGAAATTAAATGAATCCTTCCAGTTTGATGGATATTCCTACTGAAAATACACAGCTCCTGTTCAAAAATCGCTTTTCTTCAAGTCAATCAAAGCGACAACACACTACTAAAGTGAGTTTTAGCGACTCGCTGGATATCCTTTTGCACAAAGAAAGTTGTTTATGTCCACTGGGGAAAGAAATTTCTTTTGAGAACTCTCCTACTTGAAAAACATTTTTTTTATTGTCCTTTAACTTTCCAAAAGATTTCTTTTGAAAGAGTAGATAGAACAGATATAGATTTTCTTGAAATGAAAAGTAAGTGACACTTATTCGAGAACCGTTAAATATATCACAAATCGTGGGCTTCGTATAACTTAGATTAGAAGATACTTCTCCTTCCAGATTATTTCTCCTTAAAGGACCTAGGAGAAATAGCAAATAATAGTGATGAATAAAAGGTGTCACCTTTCATGACGGGTCTCCGGTGTCAACGATGAATGTGATCGAAATAGATGAGACATTTCTTCCCCCCCGCGCGAGATAAAAGTATTTTTCTTGACATATCGAAGAGATGGTAGGAAAATAACAGTTTCTACTGCAGCCCATAATCTGGAAAAAGAACAGTTTGTTTCTAGATTTTGGAAATTGTTCCAATTGGAGCAAAGTTTAGTATTTTATTAAAAAAAATCTTAAGATAAAGAGCAAAACGATTTCAAAATACAATTTAAACAATTTGGTACTTAATATACTGTTAATAGTATTTGACATTTATAATTAAAAAGTATTTAAAAAATCGTGTTTTTTTATTATTTCTATTATTCAGGCTATGTTCGACAAACACAGAAATTTAATTTTTTTTTAATATGAAAAAAATAATGATTGTTCAGAAGTAATCCTGCAACCAAACAGGAGTTACCTATTAAATTTGCCGCATTAAGAGTATTATTGAAAAAACAAATTTGTCTGTCGATGGTCTGGAAACCTTTTTATTTCGGAAAAATTTCAGCATTTGGGGAATGAACTATAGTAATTTAAGTTTTATTTCTTTTCATCGCTTTTGTAGTATAATGGTGGGTTTTGCGTTCGATTCATAGGGTAAGACTTGGTTTTAATTTGTAAACTCGTATTTAGTTTGTTTCGCTTCACTTAACGTTGCACCAGAGCCGCACCTCTTAGGCTGTGTTCAATAATAGTTTATCTTACGAAAATTCAGTCTGACATGAGTTCAAGTTTGTGCCCAAATGTTCTGAGGAAAATAACCCGGGCACGCGGCTTCCGGGGCCGAATATCGCTTGTTGCCCTCCGCCCCCCCCCCCCCCCCTCAAGAGGATTTAAGAAGGAGGGGATTCTCCAGGAAGAAGACTAATTCAACCATTGGGCCCACCCCACCAGTGAACTGATTTGGGAAAACTCTGAGAATTTAATTATTGAATCGCCAAATAGGTATCGTTTTAAAAACTCTTTTCTACTTTTTTAGTGAAACCCTTTTTACAGTTAAAGATTCCATTGAAATGTGATTTATTGATTATTACCAGTAGTATAATTGAGCTACACGTCGCTTTTTTTGTAAATAATAAATATAATTAATTAATCTTTGTGTAAACAGGTTTGCTAAGATATCGCAAACTATGGTGATTGCTAAATTGAAATTCACATTAAAAAAATAATGCTAATTTTGTACATAAGAAAGGGCGATTCCTGCACGTCCCTCCCATGGTGGAGTCTTTGTTTATTCCTTTCGATCTTTGTTGTTTCTGTGGTCGTTTCCACGGCAACGGTCATCCGGAAGAAACTGTGACTGAGCAATCCTTGTTTGCGCTCATTTGGAGAGAGTGCTCAAATATTGAAACTTAATCCCGTTATTCTTCCGCCGGATTAAAAACAATGAATTCTTGAGTGGGCACTTTCAAATGGAAACGGATTTTAAAGGAGGGAATTGACTGGAATGCGTTAAGTTTAAATTAGCAACATTTACATTTTATTTTTGCATGGAGAGAATCTTTGAAACAGTTCAGGATTGAGAGCTTCGTTCTAAAGGTGTTATAATTCGTTATCGGCCTTCAAATTAGGAAATATTGTATAAACAAATTAAATGTAAAGCAACAGCATGCAACTGCTGAGAACCCGCTGAAGCGTTAAAGTTGACGTTTCTATCTGTAACCGTTTGTGTTTTCTTTGGTATTGCCGATCATCATCGGTAAATGAAATAAACAATATTAAACTTTAATGCAATTATTATTTTTTAAAAATATTTAAAAAGTCTAGTAAACCATTTTATGGTAAAAACTAAATTTATTTTATGTCGAAGTTAATATTCTTAAGCTATATTTACAAACTACCACTATAAATTATTTTTATGTCTCGTTGATTACTTTAGTGGATTTTCTTTAACATTTAAACCGGAGAACACACATGTGTAGACTCCTTCTGTGGCGGCCATTTTGCAGCCACTTTTCTGGCAGAGGAAGTTATTTAAGGAGCGGAGAACTCTTTCCAAAATTGAGTCAAGTGGCAATTCCGGTGAAACTTTATTTTCCTCCGAGTAATGAATAAAACAAAAAACTTGTTCCAAGGAGCAATTTATTTCTCTCTCCCCCCCTCTGAAAAAGAGTCATCTTGTTCATCTCTTTCTTTTTAGAAGAAAACCAAACTTAATAACCCCCATTTTTCGTGCTCCTTGAAGGCAGACTTGCTGCCCCGTGCATAATTGCCGCTGCACGTCGTTTGGTGACGAAAAACAGCGCGGAAGTTAAATTGAATTTGCATACGGGCACTTAAAGAGGCCAAGTTTATCTTCTGATAGGAGATCGTCTGGAAGAACAGGTCTTGCACGCCGCTGTTACTCACTCATCGGTGTTATTGGAGCTGGACTGCTCCAAAGCAAAAAATTAGGAACACCATTCCAGTTACCAACCTCTGGAAAACAAAAAGTACCTCCCTTGCCAAAGGTGGGTAAACTCCAATTGTAAGAGGTGAATCCATGTATGTAAGAAACTTTAGTAATAGTAGTAATAATAGTTAATCAGTAAATAAAACATTTACTTAATAAAAATTAAATGTTGTAGATACATATACTTTTCTATGACATGTATTTTTTCCCAAGTAAATAAACCAACAAAAAGACATTTTTTAAGTAAAATTACTAATTATGCCATTTTTGTAGTTTTATTTAATAATTAACAGGGCTAACATGATATCGTCTTCATAGAAATGTATGAGGGTACAAAATTCTGGATTCTATGTCATTTTTCTGACATAAATATAATACGCAACTGTCAATTCTAACCACTAAATTCTTTAATCACCGTTATCTCGTGTTTACTAGCGTGTATCCTATTTTAAAAGTTGATTTCACATGCAAGACATACATGCAGTCAGAAAAAAGGGTGGTACCCAAAATACAAGAGAAAAAAAACTATAATTTAACCAGTCCAATTTTGAAATGGTGGATTTTTCCTATAAAACTATTATTTTGTTAAATGACATTTTGTAGACAGATATTTCACACAAAATCAATACTTTGTACTTTAATAATATGCTGTTGAAAATGTAAGATTCACATAAAAAAAAAATCCAAATTGCAGTTTTGTTTTATGAAATTATTGGTTTTTGTTGAGAAACTTTAGACAAAATAGTAATTTTCAATAGTTTTTTTCGTCTTTTTTAACTAAAAACAATCGGAACAACCTATAGAGATTTTTTTTATTTAGTATATGGCTTATATTTTCCAATATCACAATTTTCAAACGAATGGTAAAAACATGTCTTGATTAAAAATAATCCCAATGATTAAACAAAAACCCATATTAAACAGGACCCCATAATAAAAAAAAAACAATGTAAATAAAACTATCTATCTGAAAATTCAAAAGAGTAATGCAGTATCAACGACAGTGTGGCCGGCATTAAATTAAATAGTGCATACCCGAACTGAGAGTTGACTGTAGCTCATGGAAAAGATTTTTCATTTAACAATTGAATGTTTTCAAAGTTTTAACTATCTCAGTTTGGAAATCTGTCGATTTAATGTCAGCTTATCACCATTTCAGATGATACTTTCTAAAATATTGTTTGTTTTTTAAACATATTTATCATTATTATACTCGAATGACTCTGTTGCAAAAAATCTGACATAAAAAGGGCTATAAATTCCTTTGTGTGTTTCATATCTTACTTTTAACGAGGCCTTTTCAGTCACTTCATAGATGAGATGTGAAAAATATGAACACGTTGTACTTTTAAACTTGTTCATTAAAAGTAAAGTTTGATTTAAAAATACTATTGCTTCATCACGATAATTAATTATGATTTTAACATTTTTAATCAGAAATTTCAATACAAAATTGACCAAATTGTAAAATTAAATCCATTTAAAATCAAATGCATTATTAGATTTTCGGGAGATCTAATCTAGTCATAGAGCATTGCAATTAGATAAAGAAAAAAAAAGCGGCCAATTAACAGAAAAAAATTTAACAAATTTTTGGTTTGTAAGACTCTTTAGGCATCAAATAGTCCTAACCTTTAAAAGTCAGCGTCCCTCCCAAACACTCCCCTAAAACTCATCTTTTTGTAAATGCGATCCCAGTATTAAGGAAAATCCATTAAAGTTCTAGCATTGAAAATATTGCATACATTTTTTGTGTTGCTGCCATTTTTTGACAAAATATTCAGTACATATTTAAAAACTCAAAATATTGAAACGAAATATGTATATTTAATAAACATTTTTCTAAATTTTTACGTCGTTTTTTTTAATAATTTTAAAATTGCTAATTTTTTTTATCTAACGGATTCTTTTTCCGATTTTGAACCTTATTGCAATGTTATTGGCATTTATAAGAACATTTAAGGCTGCTCAAATACAGTTCCATTTAATTTACTTGCTTTAAGTGAATTTCTTTCCTTTTAATACAAAATGTGCCCCAAATAACTGGTTGAAACAATGTGTTTTTAAAAGAACGAGTGTTAGTGTTAATGCTTTTGTGACCAAGAGGAGAATTCGAAACTTCATTTTAATGATGCCCCTAAATCCAGCTTTACGACTGCGCGGGCTTCTTTCTAAGCTGTGATTCTCCGGGGGCCGATATCAAACTCAAAAGTAGAAAACGAAGATTACTCTTTTACAAAATAGAATGATACACAAATATAAATTTTACTATGATGACATAAAAATAAGGAATAAGAAATTTTGTTAATTACTTTCAAAGCAATATTTTCACAGATAGTGTGATTTTAAGGAAAAATGGGTTAAAGATGGATCTTATTGGTACCACAAATAATTTAGCAATGGAATTTTTTGGAATTGCAGACACCCCAAGCGATCCATTTTTATTCAAGTGTCGTTGAGAAGGCGCATGTACCGCGCCGTCATTACTATGACATTCCTGCACCCCCAATCTCGCTTCCAATCTCATTCCTAAGTGTTGCGACATAACATATAATAGACAATTTGTGGCACCGCAAATTGCCAATATGCGGGCGGCGGGAGCTTGTCGTTGGACGAAATAATGGCCACCCGAGATGGCGCGTGATTTGTTTTCCCTCTTCGAACACGCATTTCTGATGGAGTTTATGATGTCGAACAAGGAAGAGAGGAAATACGGGACCGTCGCGAAGCCGCTTTTGTCATCGGCCCCTAGAAGCCGAACGATTCGCAAATCCCATTTTCCCACTCAATCAAAAAGGGTTGTGTAATCGGCTTTAAGTAAAAATAAACGCAACGCGTTTTGTCACAAACCAGACGTCGTAAAAGGCATAACTGGTAGTGGGCCACACTTCTTTACAGTGACAATTTCTTTACTATGCCAACTTTTTATCGGTCATTTTTAGAAATCTTTTCAATTCTATACCGTGCTTTGATGGAGTTGCGCATGTTAATAAAGTCAGGAATAAGACCCACAAGTTTGAAGAACGATTGGCATGGAGGCCCGGTTCAGAATCGGTTTTAAAGCGTTACAGTATCCATTATTTTTACATATAACTTTCAATTACCTAATATAAGGTAATGAAAGTATTGCGGTCGAAAATGCGAAATGGAGATTTTGTGTTTCCACACGTTTTGAGGGTGCTGATTCTAAAAAAGTGGTTTTTGACCATTGATCCGGCTGTCTGTCTGAAACCACTATACAGGTCAAACTAAAAGAGCTACTGATTTTAAATTCGGTACACGAATTATTACCGGTCGGACGTCATAATTAGTTTTCCGAGTAAAATTGCGAAAACAGTAGGCCATAGAACTTTTTAGGTTGTTAAGTTATTGAATTATCTTATAAGGAAAGTACCCTTAAATGTGTTTTGTAGTGTTACACACCCACTAGTGTACAATTTCAAAATTCAAATTTAAGTAGTTTTAGGTATACATATGCTTAAACAAGTGGTTATTTTTTATTGAAAGCTTTCTTCTTGTTAGCGTATTTAAAAATGCTTCTCCTTTTACACACATTTTAAAGGAATTTTAAATAATTTCTTTAAAAATATGTTTATAACAATCATTCATAAACTGTGGATAGATTTTAAGATAACATAAAAAGCTATTTTTTAAGGAATTGTGTAAAAACGTGAATAAAATAATATAGAAAATATTCAAAGGAATTCATATCGTCATATAAGGGAACTAACTGTCTGCTAAATAAGCTCCATTTAGAAGGCCGTTGTTTTATTTTTTATTATTGTTTTAAAGGGAAAACGAGGGGGGGGGGGGGTAATTGTCGTATTCCGTTTCATCACACGAAAAATTAAATATATTCATCCAGAAATCTTTCCCATTGTTGGCATATGTAGATAGTGATTAAACAAAGAAGGAAAATGCAGACGGGACATTAAACGCCGCGCGCGCCTCTTTCTAGTAATCTTCTATTATTCTATTTAATTATTAATTTCCCATTCAAAAACTTAGCAAGACAAATAAACTGAATAAACCTGTATTCCGAACGCAAAGTTTCAAAAAGTAATTAGTTCATCTGTGAAAAATCATTAAAAGGTGTCCATTAAGTAAGAGCCATATTAAGAATAGCGTGTTATTTCGAGCTTGCGAATCGTGCCGTCGCAAATATTGGATTCCAGGATAATTCTCCCTGGGGCGACCCAATAAAGGGGCGCCGTTAATAAGCAAACCAGTGGGAGGCCGTCTTCATCCACCCGAAATAAGCAACTCGGTGGTATTAGCGAAATGCGATAGAAACAAAACAAGCTAGTTATGTACATCAAAGACTCCTAATAGTGGTGGACCGAGCATTGGCAAATATGGAGCAAACATGACTCACCCAAGCACGTGGATCGTCTTGAACTATAGTCCGTAGGATGGCAACAGAAGCTTGGCTCTATTAACGTAGAACGGAGTCGTGGCAGCCTTGCAATCTGTTTTCACCAGAAGAACGGTGAATAGTTATTCGCCTAGACCCTAGAGAGCAGCTATAACTCGGGCGGTGACTGGAACTTACCACAATTCTTCCGTACTATAGTCTTTACGGTTACAATGCAGGCTTGGCTTCCCCCTTCATGTGATTTTCCAGGAAACAACGTGAGCGTCATTGTTCTAAACCAGCGGTTCCCAACCAACCCACCGGATTCCCAAGTGGGCGATTTGTGTTATCAAGGGGGCAAAAAATACTTGAGGGGCGATCAGTCGGCGATGAGTATTCAAAGGGGGAAAATTAAAATAATGTTGTACCTTTGTACAGTAAAAACATTCTCCAACCATAACCAAACCAGATAATTTTTACATTCAACTCTCTTAAATTTTCTAGAAACCAGTAAAAATATCTTAGTTAATTATTTCACTTTTGTTCTTTGAAAATATGTTAAAAATATGTGTTTTATGTTTTTTCTATTTTATTTAAAAGTGGCCGGATAAAGCTTCTTTGGTGGCTTTTGTAAACGGTTAGTAAATGTTATAAAACTGTTTTATAGTTTCACTTTAACTGCAATTACGATTAGACATAACATGAAAATTAAACGGGGGCGATGGATGTTAATCAACCTAATATACGTGGTCCAGAAAAGGAACCACTGTTCTAAACTTACCTTATTTGAGGCTCTGCTGTGAGGTTATTCGCAACTGCTTTCCAACCCCGGGCGAGGAGAAAAGAGTGCACTTCACTCCGTTTCCTGGAAAACCAGAGGAAGCCAAGCTTGCGTTGTAACCGTAAAGACTATAGTACGGAAGAATTGTGGTAAGTTCCAGTCACCGCCCGAGTTATAGCTGCTCTCTAGGGTCTAGGCGAATAACTATTCACCGTTCTTCTGGTGAAAGCAGATTGCAATTCTGCCAAGGCTGCCACGACTCCGTTCTACGTTAATAGGGCCAATATGTTTAATAACTTTAGTTAGGCCCAACAACTGGGTGTCTTTTTCTGGAAGGAACACTCATTCGATAGTTTGGGTTTATTTACATAAGTATCGATGTTTTTAAACAATATTCTTGATACCGAAAATCGATGTGCATTACGGATTTTTATATTTCAGTTAAACTTTCGATTTTTTTTTTCATTCATCATGAATAATGTTCACGCCAAAGGCAGAGATAAGTTGCCAAAAATGGGAGCCTTTCTTCTTATATATATCTCCCATCTGCATCTTGTTATTAATAGGAGTCTCGATCGACTTCTTTCAGGTCGATGCTTTCTGCAGTTTCTGTGATTACGCAGAAGCTATCCTTATTTTTGCGGATTGGTGTGGAATTCCCAGGAGAGCGGAAAAAATGTGTGTACTTTTCTAAAAATTCGCAAAAAAACTTTTTTTTTTTAGCCCGGAATAAACATAGGAGTATTGTCATCCTTATGTATCCACCAAAAACATTTATGCACCAGAGAGTAAAAGGATTTAAAAACAAGATATTCTAAAAGAAATAAAATAGCCTACCTTCCCGAAACTTAAATACTTACTGAAATTCTTTTCGGAAATCACAAATAGATTTGTAACAGTAAAATATATCCTCTACAACCGCTTCTACACACGACATTAGAGAAAAAATCGCCAAACACAGCATGCAGTTAGAATTTAAACTTTTAAAAGCCAAAATTAACTATTTTCATTAATTTTCTGTCGCAAATTAAATTAATATAATTTATTGTCTGTTTATTTTATTTGAAGTTGGAAGAATAATTAAATATTTATTGATAACAAAGAACAAATTTCTCTAAACTGCACTAAAAATAAGAAATGCAAATTAAAACTAACCAGATTTTTATGCAAAAAATATAATGCCTTGGCACTTTCTTAGTGTACAAATAATGAACAATCAAATAATCACATTTATGACGTCATTCCAAACTGATTTGGGACCAAAATAAATTTTACTTCAAATAATATTTTTTAAATAAAATTTCTCATACAATTGTTTATTTGGCAACAGCAATTTAAATGACATGAAATTAAATTTTAATGGTAATTCAATGGGAAATTTGGCGACAAACAGTAGGCAGATGTCCGTTCGGACTTACAGACAAAAGGGGAAAAAAAATTAAAGATCCGACGGATAGAACAGATTTTGGAAGAAGGGCAGACAGATATCGTCAGCATGTTAAAAAAAAGGAAAAGTAGGTATTAATTTTTTCGAAATAAAAACAAGTAGGTTTGTAACAGAATCTGTCACTCAGCCCGCTTCCACACAACATTTTGTGTTCAACAGGAAAAAAGTCGCCAAACACAATATTAATTCTATTATAAACATTTACACGCTAAATTTGGCTAGTTTCATTTATTTTATTTCGAAAATTCAATAATAATTTTTTCAATAACTATGCAATAATTATAATCGTTTGCAAAAATTAATTTATATTTCAAAGAATAAATATGAACATTCCTCTCCTTTAAATAAAACCAAAACATTTCATATCAACATACAAAGAATCTCTTAGTGAAATATATTTGACGTCATTTCAAACTGATTGATGTCGCAAAAATAAATTTCTTTTAATTAATTATTTAAAAGAATTGAAGTTTCACGAGTGATTGTTGCGAATAACAATGGTGATTTAATTCTAATAAAAAGGCTTATTAAATGGTTTCGTATGCTGTTTAAATGAGCGTTAAATTTTGCAGTTTTTTAAATAATTAAGTCTTCTAATTCGAATTCTTTTCTGAAATTTTCAATGTATTCTAATTTCGATGCGCTGAATTTTTTGACGCATCACACTAATTGTCTGTAGCATTTGTAGTTTAGGCTATGAAAGTGGGTGACACACGGACGGACAGACGGACTAAACGATTACAAAACCTTCCTTTTTTTACGATATAATCGTAGTGTGGAAGCTAAAAGAAAAGTAAGATAAAAATGAAGACTACAACTTTACATCAAATAAGTCAGTGATTTATCTGAAACATGTTAAGCTTAAATTAAAAAAAAAGACTGAGAAAAACATAATTACTTTTTTAATCTATGCAATATGAAATGTATATATAGTGATATTAAGAGAAAATACAGGCATACTGTGTTTTGTTTTAATTACTTAATAGATGTAAATAGGCTAATAGGCTAATAGGCTAATTAGGCTAATAGGCTAAATAGGCTAAATAGGCTACTAACAAATTAATTCGTTATAGATTTTTTTTTTTAATTTCTGTTCCCTGTTTGAAAATAAGGATAAGCACACACTCAGACAATCATTGAATAAAAATAAAGTAATTAACTTATTACTTAGCCAGGTTTCATTGACAGAATTTGCCATTTATTATTTAGTAACACCGGTTGATAAAACTAAAAAGTATAAAATATCGTAAGAAAAGCAAACAGAGTTGTTTAATAGCTTAAGAAACAGGTTGTTGGCCAGTTGGCAACAGTAAGATGCTTTAAAGAGTGAATATGTCCTGCAAAACATGCTTCACTTCCGATTTATCAATTTCATGCATTTCGGAAATGTCAACCTATATTATGCTGTCTGCGCGAACCAATATATTTGAGACAGCTTGAAAATGCGCTTTTCTGTATAAGCCCCTTCCCTCCATGCTCCTAAAGTGGTTCCGAAAATGTGACGAGGAAGAATGTGACAAGCGTGAAGCTTCAACACTTTGTTTTGCTGGTTCCAAAAACACAAGTGACAAAATGTCAAGTTCGAAACGGTTCGCTGTCTGTAATATTCAAGGAGAGTCATGAATAGTGTATACATGCAAAATGCAAGGAATATTCATCTCTATAGAACGTTGAGTACGAAGGTCTATAGCGTAGAGTGTCAAACACCTTCAAACGTGGATAAGTCTTCAAAAAACAATTTCGACTCATTGAAAACACTTAAACTCTATTTTCTAGTTCAAAAGTGGAAACTAAGCACATCTTTATCGATACCGAGTATACCGACCATTTTTTTCGATCTTTTTTTTTAAAGGACGACCGAAGTGTTTTTGTACTTGCAACTCGAAGGATAGTATTGTAATATATAAAACATAATAAATTAATGCGTTATATATTATTTTAATAAATTATTGGGGGGGTTTTAAATTTCTGTTAACAAATTAAATTTTTATGTTGCGCTACAAATCTTGTATGTAAAGAATGCATTAAAAAAACTGGCAACCGTTTCTTATCATTTTCCCTCTATAATATTAGTCTAAAACGGTGTTTGTGCTTCAATTTTGTACGACCATCGTATACAGTAATATTATGTTTAGTCGGAAAAAAATTAAATTAGCTTAATTTTAAAATAATTAGCTTAAAAAATCTATTTTAATTTCCAAAACTTAAAAAAACTAATTAAAACTGTTTTTATTCATTTGAATACACCCTGAATATATATTATATTTTTAACAAGATATCACTTTTGATTTTAACCAAAAGTTCTTGTTTTTGGTTCTCTTTTACTAAAATTATTTTTTATGGGGTGGGGGTTGAAATTGCATTCAAAATTCCCGCCGATAATAGAAGAATTTCCTTTGTTGTCGAATATTCCTAGGTTCATTTTAATCTTATTTAAGTTGTGAGTGCCTAAAGCACATTTATTAGTACTTTCGTTTGTATTACATATTTATTCGCAATATATTATTGTGTGATTCGTGAGTGCACATTTATTAGTATTTTTGAATGTATTTCATATTTATTTTCAGAAATGATTTGTGATTATTTAGCAAGTTGAGCCACATTTATGTATCGCAGTTATATTTAAAGTATTTAACCGCTTATTTATTGTACATTATTGTCTTCGATTTTTTCGGCCCGAAATAAATATTCAAAATTAATTCATGTGTTATCATTGTCTCGTGTTATATGAAACTTTCTCAACTCAGTGGGCTCATGTGATATGCCCTTATCAACGAAAATTCTCCAACCCAACCTTCAACTCAAACCAAGAAAAAAACTCAAAAGTTGCTGCCCGAAAATAGAATAGGCGAGCAACCGTTATTGCAATGTTGGCAACGTCCAATTTCACAAAGTCGAAATTGCGATAAAAAGTGAAAGATCGAGTTGCTTTTTGAGGGCTATGTGCTCTTTACACAATACGATTGAAAACAATTTTTTGTTTTTTGCAGAAACCCCATTAAGTCCAGCAACTTTAAAACTAATTTTAAATAATGCATTTTTAATACGTTGTTATAATGCATACCGCTCAAAAAAAATTTGTTAAATTTTTTGTTCTGTAATTTCGATAAAAGGTTGCTGTTAAAAGTTGTTTTTTTTTCAATTTTTCGAAAACTATGGTTTGTGGACTTATGGGGTTTATGAAAAAAATAATTAAAATGTGGTTTCGTACACAAAATCGGTTTTCAATTTAAATACAAATATTTGTCTAGTGAGCTCTATATTTTTATCCCGTGCTAAAAACGGGTTTTTAATTGCTAGTTACTAATATTTAAGGTTAAAAGGGTAGGTATACAAAATGAAATTGCAATAGTTAAAACTGGTATTTTTACTACATCGTATCACTTAATAACGTCTTTCACAATTGTTAATTAAACTTTTATGCTACCTTTAACCGTTGAACTTTTTTAAATGCCCCTGTTCAGCCAATATTTTTTAAAGTTACTTACTTTTTATTTATAAAAAAAAAGAAATTATGTTTCAAAAAACGAGAACTTAAATTTAAATGGGAGCACGTTAACAATTAAGACCAAAAGCAAAAAAATAAGTGTTAACGTAAGAGAAATCTTTTTCTAAAAAAAGACATAAAATTTAAATTTAGCGTCTACAAAGTATGGTAATATTTTTATATTTCACGCATTTTTAAAAAATTTTGCTTTTCCCATTTTTATTGGTGTTTGCTTAATGCCACCTGTGTTCTTACGTTACTTTTACCTTTGCAATGCGTTTAGATTTTTAAATATTTCCAGCTGTGATTTTATTTTATAAAAGAACCTTGGATTTAAATTAAAATATTTGCAGAATTTAAAAATGCGAATTCAGTTTTCTTAGAGGACATTTCCTTTTTATTCTTAAAATTAAATTTTATATTTAAAACTACTGAAAAGAAAAATAAATGTTATATAACATTTATTTTGTATTTTTATTTACCTCAGAATATTAAGCGTGCGTTGATTTATCTTTAAATTTTTAAGTTTTTTACGCAAAAGGGCAAACATGAAAAACTATGTACTTCTGTTAGTACATAGTTAAAACATGTATTTTTACCAACAGCTTAAAAGAAATATTATATATAATATTTCTTTTTAACTTAAAAACACTTAACTTTTTTTCTACTTTTACTCTTATTAAATTTCATATTATTTAATTCTGCATTTATTCTGAAAAATGAAAAGGTATAAAACAAAATTTTTCCAAAAGTTAAAATCAGCCATCCACACACATTAAAAAACCCTCCAAAAGTGAGTTTTACAGACTTTTCTTTACAGTGACTGATTTTAATAAAAATAGTGTTTCCAGAGTTCTTTTTTTTGTTTGTAACTTAATTGCTTTGTTAGGTTCAAACTAGCTAAAATTTTCACCTTGCTGATTATACGCTCGAAGTTGCTTTAAAAAAACATATATATTACGACAAAATCACCAAATAAAGAGAAAAAATCGAAAGTCAGATAACTTACAGGTTCTGGTTGAATTAATGTCGCCTTTGACCTACACGATGCCAGATATAAAAAAACATGAGAAAAGTCTATTAGTTTAAATTGAACTATTAAACTTTCATTTTCGGTTTTTTTTGAGGGGTTGTCTTCGAGAAAAAATTTAATTAAAATTTTTAAAAAAAAAACGTGAATATATAAAACTAGAACCCATTTTTTTTTCATTGTGATATTCATTATATCACGTTTGATTCTATTAGAATTGAACACTTTCTTCTCTTCCAGACCTTTTGCATTACACGTGACGCACTGGGAGTGAAAAAGTGACATTTCTTCCACTGCTTTAGCGTGGCAGATCAGCCCTTTCCCCACGCAGAGTTATCGATAGTACGTTAATGAACGCTGGACATCAGCGGAAAGTGTCGAAAGTTGTTTGTCCCACAGTGAGCCAACTTTTTGCAGGCACTTTCTATTGAAGAGCCAATCCCACCGCCCTATTCTAAGTGCACTTTTCCATTTAACTGCACGATACCTACATAAATCCACTCTTCATACTATTTTTACTACCGTGTCGTAACATCCAAGAAAGTAGATTGAGTAAACAGACTGCGTATTATCGTCATGAACGGATGCGTGGTATTGCTTTTTCCTCGTCGAATCATTTTACTTCTTTGGGATATCGCTATTTGCCCTGGTGTGTCGGAGAAACTTATATCATGGGAACTATTGGAGATAGAGTAATCCGAGAGCAGCGGAAATAACTTTTCAAGACAAGAAATAAAACGGATAAAATTATTAATTTCCGATTGTTAAAATTCTATTCCGTGCATATCTCAAGTTTTAAACAAGAAACAGAAATGAAAAGAATGTCTACAGAGACCCGATAAATTTTTTCTCTCTATTTATGTCATTAACCATAGAATATAATTAAAAGAAAAGGCAATGAATGGTCAAGGCAGAACGAGACAGATCGCTGTTCTCTCTATTTTTGTCCTGTTCAGCTCATCAAATAAGAACAGGTGTATGCAGTTCAATATTTAGAAGTGTATGATATCAATTTCTTAGAAATACTTAATACAGTGATTAGAAGTTAAAATAAAATCCGATATTTTGAAGTGTCGTTGTATTCCCCTGTCCTTTTAAAAGATTTTCTAGTAAACTACTCAGTTTACGTGAGAATTATATTCCCTTAAATAATCTGGATGATTACTGAATGAGAAGAGAACTAATTGAACAGGTCGAATATATTTCTAGTGGTTTCATTCTTAAATCGAACTATACACAACATATTTTTAAAAATCTAACTGTCATGAATATTTGTAAAAGTTGATAACTACCTTCATTTTAATGCTTAAATACTTAACTGTTAAAATGTTTAGTCATGCGCTTGCAAACGCGTAAGCTTTATTCTAAAATTAACGCCTATAAGGTGTGCTGAAATTTTCAAGCACGTCAACTACATTCCAGTTTGAATTCCCGAATTGATAGAAAAGAACACTGACCCAATTTATGGCAGGTCAGGGCTTTTGGGCGAGCTGAGAAAGTAAAGCATTAGTGCTGTAGAATTGCGTTTACAGCACCAGCTGCAACCAAATACTGTAGAAGGCGTTGTGAATATGCGGCGAATGGGCTGCATTTTTACAGTGTTCAATAATAAAAACAATTTCCTTTATTCAATTTCTCGAGACTTAATATTCAAAAACCATCTTAAAAAAAAACGCAAGCAAAAATGTAGTAATGACTTCTTTTAGAGAAGTAACAAGTGTTCCTCATCCCTTCGAAGCCATTTTCGGTTTTATCGGTAAAAAGTCGTTCAATAAAAAAAGCGCACTTTGCGGCCGATCCATTCCAATTGGCGCGTAATCTCTCCGAAATGACGTACCTTGTCAAATCCGATTTTTCCAGTTTTAAAAGCAGGCGGATATTACCTTATATCTGGAGAAGAGGAAAAAAGGAAACCAACATTTGTCATTGGGGTTTCAAATATTTGCTCTCTTCTTGCTGCGCTGCCGGCGGAGCATCGGAAAATAGGACAGTGCACACAACAAAAAGTACGAAATTAAAGATGTCGAAAACAAGAGCACACTTTCTTATAGTTACCTGTTCACCAGTAGAGAGGGTTCCTCATTTATTATAAACTAACACCTTTCTTTGTAAAACGCATTACGAAATCACATAAATGGATATTTTAAGATGAATGGCTGACGAGAGCTTCCTGGATGGTGTGACAAAAAATAGCTCTCAGTTTAAGGGAATTTGCCTTGCCTATTAAAGCCCCTTAGAATTTGCATATTTTAAGCACCAGGAGCAGTGTTTTTTCATATATAGCCACTACAGGTCCATCATGAAAACGAACAAATTTTCCCTTATGTAGCGAGGTAAACGAAACATATTTAAATGTATACGTTCAACATTAGAAAATCAATATTTTGTTAGAAAAATGAACTGGCTTGTTTCATGTGACGTAGCCCTTCCAGCTTTCATTCCAGATTTTCCTTCGATCGAGGCTCCGGTTCCTCCCATGACAGGGATTCCCTCATCGATGCTCGAAAAAGAATTTATTTTCATTCAGCATTTCTGATGTCACTCAAGACCTGAAACATGCTCGTTGCATACTTTTAAGAACAGGCAACACTACCCAATGGTAAAAACTAAAAACGAACCTAGTGGCAGCTGTCAAGATACACTTATATTTCAAAAATAAATATAGTCCGTTTAATAACTTTACATGTTATCATTTTCGATTTTTACAAAGTATTCTTCCCTTTGACAAAAATAGCCAACTTTTTTTCTCGTTGTTTCAGATGTCGCTTCAACTTATGCAAACAAGAACATAATAGGAAACAACTGTTTTTCCGAGAGAACGTTGCAAAGTGAAAACAAAAAAAAAAGTGAAAAAATAATTTGAATTCTAAATACAACATCTCGAAGGCAGAAGAGCTGTCTGAAGTGCTTCTTTTCGGATTCCTCCTCCTCTGAATAGATTTGTTTGAATACATAATTCCAGTTCGGAAAAGCAATCGGAAGCGGACTTTTTTTTTCTTATCTCTTCGATGCTCTGAATAATTCATGAAGCCTCGACATATTCATTTTTTTTAATGTTCAAGTACATGAAGAGTAGAGGAACACGAAGATTTGGATAATGGAAACATCCAAACTGCATTACAAAGCACGCACACAAAAAGACATCCCGGTTCGGTTTCGATCGAAAAAAGGGGTCATTTGGATGTTTATGTTATGTATCTGTTTCCTATGAACACCTAATCGAAGAAAGTTAAGAAAAGAATGAAGAAACACACACAATGAAGATTAAATCCCTCGCACCAAGCACCGCAAACAAAGTCAGATGCAGCACACGTGCTGGTAAACGCCTACACGTGTGTTGTATTTTTAAAGTTAGCTGCAAAATAATTTTGATGGAATTTTTAAGCGCACTTGCACAGTATTTTTTACAATTTTCTGCCTTTTATTTTGTGTAGTGTTTTTACTGGGTAGAATAACAACCAATATAGCATCTGTTTTTGTAGAAGTGTTCAGCACTAACAATTATAATTTGACTTTATTTGTCATATATTTTAAATCATGCAATATGTTATATCAGAGTACTCAGGTGTCGACTTCATCCCTTGTTTTCTGCTCAAACTTGAAGGGAAAATATGCGGTTATTTAACAATCGATAAAGTTTAAAAATAGAGTAGCCCTCTTCAATAATTTGGGGTAATGGAAGCTTAAAAACTAATAAGTAAGCAGATGATATTATTATGATAGTATGAGAAGATATTGAGATTATTCATTTCCCAAATAAACTTAAATATAACCGATTCTCATACCTGGTAAAAAAAAATGCTTACATGGTACTTACATTACTTCAGAAATCCTAATCTGAAAGTCAAAGAGACATAATTCATAATCTGATATTCAAAATTGGTAGCCCCAGCCGCATAGGCGGTGCCACAAAAAAGGGCTATCAGTTCCGGGGAATCCGAGTCTGCAAAAAGCCGCCAAAACAAGAGCCCCGTTTAGAAAAATATATAATTTCTGAAGATTTCAAATGTTTATTCTTCCAACAAAAAATTTACCGCCTACAATTTTAATTTCGGTACGCTTTCGAAAGTTCGTTCAATTGTTAGGACTGGGGAAAAGAAAAGAAATAGTTTAGATGTAAACTGATGTACGAAACTTTTACGTGACCGAATATAAAACACTTTTTGAAAAAAACTTTTCTCTCTCACACTAATAGAACAACTATATCTATGAGGAACAACACTTCTTTGAAAGAAAAGCGAAATTCAATTTATAAAACTAATCCAATTTTCACAATCTTGAGATTTCTCCAAAAGCAGGCATTGTTGAAAAGAGAGAAAGGCCCCATTGTGCAACTCCTTGTCCTGTTCTCTCCTTAAAGAGCTTCTTTTAAAAGAACAGTTGGATTTGTGTTGGTTATTTTCAACAATTTTAACGATTAGAAAGTAATCGTAGTTGCTCACTCTCAAAAAATTGCCATCACGAAAACTTTTTTTTAATTCAATTTTGAGAAATATTTTTAGTAAAACTTTAATGAATACAATTTTAGGATTTTTAGGTTAGGTTTTGAACATTTATAAAATTTAAAATAGGAGGACATCTGTAATCTCCTATTGGGTTAAAATGCGAAATATTTTGAAGACAAGATAATTCACTCCGCTGTAAAAAGATGTTTACTTAAAAGAAACATGTCCTGTCCAAACATAAAAAATGTACATTATACATAAACTAAATAATGTTGTCTAAATTGTAACGCCGATAAACGTCATTTAGATGTCCTACAGAAGCCGTCCTGTTTATTACTCCTGAAAACTCCTTTGTAGAATGAACCAAAACAATTTCGTTCAAAATAAGTTATTTCGGCAGTGCAAAAATGGGATGTCATGCTACTCCAAAAAAGTGGTGCCCATAAGTTCTGCTTCCTGTTTTTTGAAGTAACTTTACACGAATTTACGGAGTAATGTTACACCGCAAAAACGCAGTAAACCTTTTTATGTGTGCAAAGTTACTCCATAAATTTGGTGTAAAGTTACTCCTTAAAGCTGGAGTAGGCAGAGCGTTACCAGTTGCATGGAGTAACGTTGCACAACACCTTTTACAGTGGATGAGTCAAAAGAAAATTGAGACCATTACATTCTCACGTTCCCTGGAGCAGGTGCGATACACCCCTGGCTATCTCGGCCTGCGCATCCGTGGGGCGCGCGCATGCGAGGGGCTGCTCCGCGCTTAAAAGGGGGCGCCCCGCGAAGCCCCGACTCAACTCTCGCCACCGGCTTGCGACACCCGACACCTTTCTCTCTCTTCTTCTTCTTCGTGTTTGAGACCGGTAAGTGGACAACATATTTTTATAGAAATATTTCTTTTTAATATAAATGTTTTCGGAAGAGAATTGTTTTCTTTAAAAAGTTATTTATTGATAAGATAATTAAATGTGGAAAGATGATGATTTGTTTTTGACATCACATGCGGACTGAGATGGGCTAAGTCAAAGAAAGTGGGGTTCGAAGAAAAATGCTACGGAAGTTATATTAATATTTTAATCACAATATTTTTTGCGTTCACGTGATAGAAATTTAACGTAAAAACTAAAAGGTAATGGAGATGTTAGAATATATTTTTAAACTTTTCTACTCTTATGAATTTCAACAACAAAGATTTTTCCCCTCTTATCTATAAATATAAAGCGACAGAGCGGAACTTTTTTTACATTTTAATAACTTATAAAATTCATTCACAGAATTGTAAGCTACATTTAAACATTTTGGTTTTCCATGATATTCCAACTGACCTTAACTGTCAAATACTCTAACTTGTAAATGTGAAAACAATTGAATTCCGCTGAGCTATTCTTTATAATAAAATTATTAACAAAATAAATTATATGAAAGATTAATTTTACAATCATTTTCAATATTTAATTTAATATTAACTTAAATTATATTTTGTCAAATATTGTATGTGTTTGTATAATTTTTTTACTCCAAACCTAAAACAAAGTAATTGATAACATAAAAAAATTAACTTCTATAGTACTTGTACCCAATATGGACAGTGCTTTCAATATGGACAAACCTAATATCTTTTTAAGTTAAATTATTTATTAATCGAGAGATAAGTGCTACATGTCCGTCAAGAAAAACTGTTTAAAAAATATCTTAGCCTAGAAAGTGCAAAAAAAGTGAGCTGTTCGCCCTTTCGAAGGTAATTTGTATTTTCGTGGCGTGCTGAACTTAATTATAGGAAAGTTTATATTCTTATGATATATTGTATAATTACTTTAAATCTTGAAAAGTGGAATGTTTTGAAAAGCAAATAAAACCTATGTTTCAATTGCATACATTGCTTGAAAATGTTTTCTTTGTATATTTATTATAAGATTTAATCTACGCCCAATCTCCAATACGGACATCTTATGTTCCCATTGGTAGTACATCAAATGTATCTTCAGATTCACAATTTTTTAACATATCTGTTTAAAGGGATTTTATTTAGCTAATAATTAAGAAATAAATGTTCATATCAGTGACATTAAGGCAAATTGAAGGTATTCGAAGAGTCACAATAGAAAATAACCTCCCTCAGTTCTAAAGTGCACGTTTCGAAGATATTTACAAAAGTTTCAAAAAGCCAAAAAGTTTCGAATAAAAAGAATACAAATTTTTTAAAAAAAACTCAGCGGGAGATTACGGGATGGGGGGGGGGGGTCGATTAAAATATCACGAAATGTCACCAAGGGAGAGGAAAGGGGTAATCAAAATCGTCAAAACCACATCAAGAAATTTATGGACGCCCCCATAGACAATGGTTTCATAAAGTTTGAAGCCTCCATATTGGCAGTCTAGAATTTTGTAAGGTTATCCAACCCCCCTTTTCATTGAAATATCATGGAACATTCTTACTGAATACGTGACTTCAACGTGTCTTATATGAGAGCAAATATTTCTTGAAATTTTTGAAATGTGTTTTTTTACTTGATAGAAAAGTGCTAAAAATGCATTTGAATTCATTGTTATAATACCATAACTTTTATCCATTTTCGAAATAATATGTATATAATGATAGTAATAGTGTTAAATGTTTATCCACTTTCTATTTTAACTACAATTATGTGCAATGTGCGTCAATATTGATTGAAATAAGCTATTCCAATACAAATACTTAAAACCTATTTAATAAGAACATTTTCAATTCAATGCTCCGTTGGCGAAACTCGAGTGGAAGTGAAAATCAATGTCTCATGTTTGAGAAATGCCCCCAAAAGGTCATTCATGACGAAGAGTCTCAAACCATAATTTCACCAAGGAAACGCAAATATCGAACAGAGATATACGAGAAAGATGGAAATGGCTCGCAAACAACCCGCAGATTCAATTAAGTCATTTCCGCACGCTAGTAAGTTATCAAATGGAGAGCTGTTTAGAATAATTATTAGTTGTAGAATTCATAGGGGTGGACTTCAACGTGGGCCCACTGCTGTTCGCTTTTACAGTTCGTCCATCTTTCCTATGATAGTCTGTCTAAGCTTGGCTCGAACAACTTTTTACAAATTAACTTTTGAAAATTACCTTTTTGGTAGAAATGTGTGACATCACAGATTTATATTTTATACTTTGTACTCTTCTATCTGTACGCTTTCCATAAGTCTAGCTGTCTGTCCTATATAAGACGGTCCCCTATTATAATTTAAGTTCTATCAGTCCAATTTTAAAAATTCTTAGTTGTTTTTTTTTGCTAGACATGCATCACATGAAAGAATTACAGCAGAGACCCACATTTTATACTTGGTGTCTGTTCACTTTTCCGTCCGTCTGTCTGTCCTTCGAAGGTCTGTTTTAACTTAGTTCTAACAGTCCAGTTTTTTAAAAAAATTAACTGGTAAGACATTAGATACTATCTGTTATGCTCATTTTCGTCTGTCTACCAATCCGAACAATGAGTATTTAAATAACAGGAAAGAAGGCATTCTTTCTGAAGACCTTGTTTTCTCTGCCGTTACTGGTTTCATGGCTGGTGGAAAAGCGCATTTACAAAGCAATACTTTGACAGATAGGTTTTTTTTATTTAAAAAACAATGCATTCGGGATCCTTCCTATTAACGATTCTCATTAACGACGTTTTGCAAAAAAGAAATGCCATACGAAAAATAAGTTCTGTTTACGTTGACATAAATAAACAAAGACAAAGACTGAATGCACTGAACAATTTAGGCAAGATAAAATTAAGTTACTCGAAACACGAATTTTAAAAACTGTTAACGTTTTAATTAGATAAGCAAAGGGTTAATGATATTCACAAATCGATATCTAATAGGTAAATTCACCAATTAACCTCAAGCAGATTACATCTCAAACTGAACAGAAACGGAGATGAATGGGAGACATTTGAATGAACTTTGAAAAACCCGCAGCTTCAATTAATGTTCTTCAGTTAATGTCCGCAAACGTGTCATATTTCATCAAAAGAGTGTGTTATTAGCCCAGAACTATCCTCATTTCACCTCATTGTTTTTTTTATTTAAAAAACAATGCATTCGGGATCCTTCCTATTAACGATTCTCATTAACGACGTTTTGCAAAAAAGAAATGCAAACGTGTCATATTTCATCAAAAGAGTGTGTTATTAGCCCAGAACTATCCTCATTTCACCTTCATTGTTTTTTTTTATTTAAAAAACAATGCATTCGGGATCCTTCCTATTAACGATTCTCATTAACGACGTTTTGCAAAAAAGAAATGCCATACGAAAAATAAGTTCTGTTTACGTTGACATAAATAAACAAAGACAAAGACTGAATGCACTGAACAATTTAGGCAAGATAAAATTAAGTTACTCGAAACACGAATTTTAAAAACTGTTAACGTTTTAATTAGATAAGCAAAGGGTTAATGATATTCACAAATCGATATCTAATAGGTAAATTCACCAATTAACCTCAAGCAGATTACATCTCAAACTGAACAGAAACGGAGATGAATGGGAGACATTTGAATGAACTTTGAAAAACCCGCAGCTTCAATTAATGTTCTTCAGTTAATGTCCGCAAACGTGTCATATTTCATCAAAAGAGTGTGTTATTAGCCCAGAACTATCCTCATTTCACCTCATTGTTTTTTTATATTAAAAAACAATGCATTCGGGATCCTTCCTATTAACGATTCTCATTAACGACGTTTTGCAAAAAAGAAATGCAAACGTGTCATATTTCATCAAAAGAGTGTGTTATTAGCCCAGAACTATCCTCATTTCACCTTCATTGTTTTTTTTATTTAAAAAACAATGCATTCGGGATCCTTCCTATTAACGATTCTCATTAACGACGTTTTGCAAAAAAGAAATGCCATACGAAAAATAAGTTCTGTTTACGTTGACATAAATAAACAAAGACAAAGACTGAATGCACTGAACAATTTAGGCAAGATAAAATTAAGTTACTCGAAACACGAATTTTAAAAACTGTTAACGTTTTAATTAGATAAGCAAAGGGTTAATGATATTCACAAATCGATATCTAATAGGTAAATTCACCAATTAACCTCAAGCAGATTACATCTCAAACTGAACAGAAACGGAGATGAATGGGAGACATTTGAATGAACTTTGAAAAACCCGCAGCTTCAATTAATGTTCTTCAGTTAATGTCCGCAAACGTGTCATATTTCATCAAAAGAGTGTGTTATTAGCCCAGAACTATCCTCATTTCACCAAGGTAGGGAAACGAAGGAGACTGGAACAGCTAATTATAAAATTATGTAATAATGACTTTACCCTTCATATAAAACACGTGAAAGTTTTCGTAAGTATATTAGTTAAACAAGTTATAGATTAGTTATCGGGAAAGGGGAAGACTGAAGGAATTGCCTTGCTTCTCGGGCTTTAGAAAGTTATTTTGGGACCGCTTCGTATGATTAAGCTCAAGCTGTGCACATTTTCAAATATACCAAATAAACTGAGGTTCATATTTAACAGTGCACATATTAAATGACGTCGCTTACAAAATTGCAATAGTATGACAGGGAAGTTATTATTAACATTTAATTAACAAAAGTACAACTTCCTTTGGAAAATACATTTTGAGTTCCATTTCTAGCCATTCAAAGATTAAAAATACTTTGTAAAGTTTAAATTTACGCTTGATGATATATTGAAGTGGTGTTTTGAAAATAAATCCATACAAAAGTTTTGATTTCTAAAACTTTAAATTATTTTTTTATTTAACTTCTGAAATAACCCACTACCTTGGTTTTATGAAGCAACCCTGCACGCATTTTGACTAAATAATAGAAACCTTTCATAAGTTTACTAATATTAAATACTAAAGTTAAATAGAATTCAGAAGGAACCACATGTTTATATTTAAAAAAAAACAGTTTTAATTACGTTATGTGTATTTCTTTAAGCTAGGGGGCACGCCCCCTTTTCGCTATCGCTCGCCACCCCCCGGGAACTGCTTGCGCAGTTCCCTTTGGATCGCTTCGCGATCCAGGCTCGCTTCGCTCGCTCACCGTTCATTGAAATATTTTAGTCTAGCCTTAATGGTTAACCTAAAGGAGCATGCCCGTCATTTTTTCGCCAAATGTGGTAATCCCGCCAAATTTGTATTACGGCAGCCATTGGCTACGAAAATCGCCACAGATCGAATTTTAACCGAATAATTATCAAATAGTTCAGTTTTTTCTATGTATTCCGTTTGCATTAGAGAATTTATTTTGCTACTTTCTTTATAAGTTAATCATGTCCATTTCTTTCATCGTTAAGAATTCTTAAATCGTATTAATATATTTCAAATATTATTAATCATTAATTATAAAAAGAACTCATTTCTTAAATAATTTTTTGCACACATTGTTTTGAACTTGCAGCAAACTGTTGAGTTCGGATTTTCTTATTTTAAAATATCGCTACGATTTATGATCGCAAATGCCACAATAATTTTTAATAAGGAAATCTTTTATGTTCTCTCAGCAGACATTTTCAGTTTTGAGTAGCATTTTAAGTAATTATTTGTTGTCATTTCACAGACTTGGCAAACGCTCGGTTTGTGTCATTTTGACTTGGCGACATTTTTCGACTGGCGCCAAAGCCGGACATGGTCCTTTAGGTTAACCGCCTTTAGTATCCTTTTTAAAATAACATAATTACAAATTAATGCTTATAAATTAATGGTTATCATTGCGAAAATATGTCACTGCTTGAATAAGTTCCATTTGTAAATAAATTGGAAACCGTGGTAGCCGTCAACGCTTAGAATTTAACCGCTTAGTTTAAAAACAATTTTAATTTTCCCTTTTTTTATTAACAATAGTGTTTGGTAGTTCAGTCGATAGAAATTATAATTTAAAATTTCAAACTTTAAACGTCCCTAATATGATGCATGATTAAATTTAAACTTACTGATTCTATCCTAAAGTTGTTGTTTCAAACACTTTTGTTGTTTTCAGTCGGTCATTTTGAAATTAGTAGTATTTTTGTTAATTTCGATTGTTGCCATTCCAGAGATAGAAATGTAAGGAAATTTGGGCGCCGTATAAGAGTATTATATATATAGATAGAGCAGTGTAAAATTTTAAAAAAAAAAACATTAATTTTTTAGTTCTTGTGTATCATACCGACACACTAACGCTCTATAAATGGGAGAGTAACAGAAATGGTTTTGTACTTTTAGAACCCGAGAGCAAACAAATATTTTTTAATAAGTATTTTACGCAAACAAACGCCCACAACAGAAAACTCCAAATGACTCGTTTATTAGGGTTTAGACCAGTGGTTCCCAATCTGGGGGCGATCGCCCCCAAGTGGGCGATTTGTGTTATCAAGGGGGCAAAAAATACTTGAGGGGGATCAGGGGGTGATGAGTATTCAAAGGGGGGGAATTAAAATAATGTCGTACCTTTGTACAGTAAAACCATTCTCCAACCATAACCAAACTAGCCAATTTTTAATTTAAACTCTCTTAAATTTTCTAGAAACCAGTAACAATATCTTAGTTAATTATTTCACTTTTGTTCTTTAAAAATATGTACTTTTATGTTTTTTCTATTTTATTTAAAAGTGACCGGATAAAGCTTCTTTGGTTGTTTTTATAAATGGTAGTAAGTGTTATAAAACTGTTTTATAGTTCCACTTTAACTCAAATTATGATTAGACATAACATGAAAAGGGGGCGATGGATGTTAATCAACCTCAAATACTAGGCGATGGTCCAGAAAAGGTTGGGAACCACTGGTTTAGACGTTGGTTTAGCATCTGAACGTTCATCAGAAGTACCCTTGAAAAGGAAGCGTGCCAGCCGAATGTCTTTTTCTATTAATTTTTAACTCTTTCAAAAAGTTAACATTAATTCACGTGTTAAACACGAATACATTATTTTACACATTCAATGGGGGCTCTGCATTTTTAATCACCGCCTAATAAATGAAGCTGCGGAAAAAATGACTCGTGTCGTCATTTGAGGCGAACCACATTAAAGTCGACGTGATTATCGGGAATCATTATTAATGAATGTAAATTAACACCGCCCTACACTTCCTTATTGTGCGGGAAAAACAAATTATTCATGAGTGAAAAATGCGTTATTTTCCAAACACGGTAGTTTTGGGTAATTGCTACTGCAAGGGAACACGTTGTTTTCACCGCATACTACTCATGATACATTTTTATAGCTCCAAACTTAGCTGTAGAACATTAAATAGTTGCAGCAGTCTATTTATAAATACATTTTTGAGTCAACTTATTTTTTAAATTTAAAAAGCTTTTCTACCTAAGGAAAAACGCAATTGTTTGAAATGAGCGAAAGTTGTGTGGATCATTGTAATGAAAATGATCTTAAGGTTTTAATTTTATAAAACACAAGTACTTAAAAATTATTTTAAATATTTTAATCTGCCTTAATGGAATTTAATTTTTCGATTTACGAATAAACTTTACCGAGTGTATTTAGGTCATTGAATACATTTAAACTGATAGTTTGCGTATGCCATGATGTATGTCACTATCAAACAAGAAGTTCATAAAGAACTAAAATAGCCTACTTTCCTGATACTTAAATACTTACTAAAGTTCTAATCGGGAAAAAACTAGGTTCTTACAGTAAATATCATCAACAGCCGTTTCTACACTAGATTTATACAGATTAGAAAAAAAAATCGAAACACAGCATCCAGCTAATAATTTAAACTTCTAAAAGCCAAAATATACTATTTTCCTTAATATTATTTCGCAAATTAATTAAATATTATTTATCGTCTGCTCGCGATTTATTTGTAGTTCGAAGAATAATTAAATATTTATTAATAACAAAAGTAATGAAACTCCAAACTGCATTAAAAAAAATAAGAAATGTAAATTAAAACTAAGCATAATTGTATGCAAAAGTATGCCTTGCCGCTTTCTTGTTAGATAATTAATGAACAATCAAAGAATCAAATTGTGCTACATTTTATGACGTCATTCCAAACTGATTCATGAAAATATTATTTTGCTTCAAATATATTTAAATAAAGTTTCTCATGTCATTGTTGATTTGGCAACAGTGATTTAAATGACTCAAAATTGAATTTCAATGCTAATTCAATGGGAAATTCGCCAACAGATAGTAGATTTATGTCCGTCCGGACGTACAGACAGACGGACAAAAAGTATGAAAGTTGGGTATCTGAGGTCATAGCTTTCTAACAAAAAAGAATTTTTAAGATCCGATGATTAGAACCGATTTTGGAAGGGGGGTACAGACAGACAGACAAACGGACAGACAGGCGGACAGACAGGCGGACAGACAGACGGACAGACATACGAACAGACAGACATACGAACAGACAGACATATGGACAGACAGACAGTTGGAAATCAACCGCATTTCAATACCTACAGTGATTTAAATGACTCAAAATTGAATTTCAATGCTAATTCAATGGGAAATTCGCCGACAGATAGTAGATTTATGTCCGTCCGGACGTACAGACAGACGGACAAAAAGTATGAAAGTTGGGTATCTGAGGTTATAGCTTTCTAACAAAAAAAGAATTTTTAAGATCCGATGATTAGAACCGATTTTGGAAGGGGGGTACGGACAGACAGACGGACAGACGGACAGACGGACAGACGGACAGACGGACAGACGGACAGACGGACATCGACCGCATGTCAATACCTACTTTTTCATTTTTTTAATTCTTTCGAATTAAAAAAAGAAAAGTAGGCTAAAAATATCAATAAACTTTTTTCCTCTCGCAGTACATAAAGCAAAGCAGCAAAGTGAACGTCAGCCTTACTTTTAAAGTCTAGTATACTAAAGAGGTGTAAGCATTTAAAACAAGTTGTTTCTTTCTTCATTTGACGGGGAGAGAGATGAAAAGAATGGGTTTAAATTGGCTCCGATTTCCCCCATTCATTGTGTGCATAGATTCGCACTCTTTTGTGGCGCCCCTAATTGGGTGCGATCGCTTTTGTGAGATCGAATAAACCGTTTCAACGATTCTTCGCGTTTGGCAAATGAATCGAGAAGGAAATTAGGTGCATGAATAGAATAGAGAATCGTACCTTGAGCAAAAACACCACTTGTGAATAATATTTTTTTTTTCAAAGCACAATCATCCATTTTAAAATTATTTTTTGTCCCATATGAGAGGGTTCTTTTATTACTTCCTGAAAGAATTTAAAAAAAACTTTGCAATTTATCCATTTGTATTTTAGCAATGGCAATACCAGTGGAAAAATGAATTAAGATAAAAAGAAGAGAAAGAATAAAGAAACGAAGAAATGAATTAAGATAATCTGTACTCAGGGACTAATCTAAGAAAACACGGACTATAGGCAAAACAAGTTTTGGAGGCTACTCCTCTTGATGTAATTATACCTTTTTCTGCGAATTTATCAACAGCACGGATAAAAAGAAAACATTTTTGCGAACTCAAAATCAGAGGCAAACATTTTATGCAAAAAATGGTGTGCATCAATAATTTCGATTTAAAGAGATGGTGGGTGAAATAAAACCACAAACCCAGTGATAGAAAGTTTTGTGATTGTCACAAGCGTTTCAAATTTTCTATCTGTCTGTAAAAAGTCAATGTAGTTTTAATGGATAAATCAGCAATTTTGTGTATCAATTTCATCCAACATAATGCATTCTGATTTATTAGTTACTTTTTATCTTGTCCTTCCTGCTTGTGATTGGTCCAAAAGAAAAAGGAATTAAAAGTTTACATGAGAAAGAGGGCAAAAGAAATACAAGCAAAAATCAATGTGATTTGGGCATCGTTTAGGCAATTTTAAGGAAAATTCGCGCGATCCTCATCCATGAATTGGAAAACGCGTGAGATAAGACGTCCGGACTTATAATTAAAAAGATTCTGTAAAAATTAGTAAATGCTCAAAAAAATTCCATGAATACCGTTCGTGTAGATTATGCATACCTGTTAATCAGCTTTTTAACTGCATCGATCAGACCCATGTCTAAAACAATATGAAGCTCAATATTATAAGATTAAATGGAATTTCGGGGGCCCACAAAACATAGCATGAAAGCCACTGAAATTTTGTAGCCCCCCAAAATGAAGGGGACCTAGACCAGGGCCAAACAGGCCCTGTGGAAGAGGTTAGGCTCTATCTACACTACAATTTAATGATTCGACAATCTCTTCGTACAAAACTTTTCTAACTCTTTGCCATCTACTATACTGATCTCTTCTCATTCCATTAATGTAACATTGGTATCCAATAAGTCGCTTCGTGTCTCCATTCCGATAAACACACCCGCCATTGATTGACTGATAGACAAATTCAATCTGTGCCCTCGACAATCGAGATTCCCAATTTGTGTCGGACATGGATGACACCCACGTAGATGGTTGCCTCGGAGACGACGCATTCCAGGAATTCCCCGACCAGAGATTTAATATCCCCCTTCCCTCCTCGTCGCAACAGTCTCTGGCATTCTTCAAGTTATTCTCCTACTTGACATAGTTCGGGACTTTAAATTGTTGTCGAATTTAAAAGCGTGTCGCCAATCATTTGGACAAAAGTTCTTTTCGGGAGTTAATTAGCGGAAGTGGATGGGGACTAGACATCGATGGATTTAGTTTTAATGATTGGGAAATAAAAGGAGGGTTTAAAATCAAATAAAGGCAGGCAAATATGTTTAAATATTAAAATACATTTAACTGAATAGTTTGTTAACAAATGCCTTTCAATAAGACGCGGATTTTCTGCATAGATATTTTTTTGTTTAAGGATGATGTTATTCTGTTTTTAAAATCTTGTTGGAATAATAAATCAAACTCGTCTCTGCTTTTATTGGGAGACTTGGCTCAGTTTCCTGAATTCTCAGCTCAAAAGTTCAAAGCTTCTTTTATCACTCGCCGAAAGCTCTCAAGCAACAAACACCCACGCAAAAGGAATACAGATTTTTATTCCGCTTGGCCTTTCAAAATGTAAAAAAAACCTGTAAAAAATTAAAACTATTTGGAAGAATTTTGTGCGACATTTTTAGGCAAGGCATGAAAAGAGTTATTCGGTTAAATTTTAATTAAGAAGGATACAAAAAACTGCAAACATTTTTGTCGATTAAAAAGTACTTTTTTCCGTAAAACTTCTATTTAAGAATAAAAAATGAGTTTCTTTCAAACCTGCCATTAAAAAACCTCCCCTCCACATTGTAATTAATCCAGTAACGCCCCCTCTTAGTTCGAAGTAAAAAAATAAATTGGTCTCTCGGTCTCATGTGAAACTAACAGAAGTGTAACCTTTTCATATGCGTGGGCTCAATGGAAATGTGTCTTGTTTTAAGGCGATCGATCGACCTGTTGCGTGTGTTGCTTCGTGCGTGAGGGAGAACACGTCCGATGGTTTCAACCAACATAGGTTGGAGATAAGAGTAGAACGGGCAAGCCCTGACAGAAAAGAAGTAGTTAAATAAACCACTTTCATGCACAAAAGAAAGAGTTGTACTTAGCACCTGTATGCGAAACCATTTTTTTGAAAAAGAGCATAAATAAAAATAGTTAATTTTTCTATTTGGTTTGTTTTATTATTTAAAAAAATTAAATTATCATGATGTACTTTAAAATAAAAAAGTATAGAAAAAAGCAAGAAATTATCGTAGTTTTAGGCATTTGGCAAAAAAAAACATCGTCAAATGCTTTGAAATCACGTGACGAACATCCAGTAGACGTTTCATTTCTGGCCCCAGACGAATAAGGTTACTGCGCCTTTATTTCAATTCATTCTCTATGGATTCAAACCAGTACAAGAGCCGCCATACAAATGGAAAGAAAAAAAGAGATAAATTCAAACGGTTATTCAAAACAAACAGAATTGGCCGGTTAATTAACTAATTGAAGACTTAATTTTTCTAAAAGCATTTGTTAAAAAAAAGCGCCTTTACTGAAGCATCTGCATTATTTGATACTTCTCTTGTAAACATTGTAGTCGACGATGCCTGAGATTATATATTGGACACCAAACTAATTAATCCAATCAACTCGCACCATAAGCTGCTAAATCGATGGGAGCGTCATTTTCCCGCGTACCGTGCGATTGATGTAGGGCAATTCCGCGGTGTAGGATGAAAATTGGCACTCATTCTCCACTTAAAAACTGAAATTACTAAAAATAAGTTTTATCTGCTCAAATTAATTTTTTGAGGACTTGTCCATGCCTGAAGTGTTACGAATTGAAAAATGCTTGAACTTTTTTTTTAATTATTTTCTCATGGAATCATGTTCATCATTTCATGTCCATCATCATTTCTCATGGACGAAAATGTTATCTTTACGTCTGACTCCTTGAGTGAACAATTTTTTTTTTAAGTTAAAACATTTTTCAGTTCCTAACACTTTAGACCAGGGCAAGTCCTCAAAAAAAATTATTTCGAACAATTATAAATATTTTCACTCTATTATCGAGGAGTTTTGTAGACAGTACATATTTCAGTTATCATCAGTAATAATGAAGTGTTCTGTGTGTTTTCAGTGCCCGTGCTCCGCGATGCAGACTCAGCTGTTGGCCTCGGCAGTCCTGGTGCTCCTCCTCGTGCAAGTCGCCCTCGCCATCCCCCCCGCACTCGGTGAGATTTCATTGAAGTGCGAATGAGACCGACTGACCGCGGGTCTCCAAACCTCTGTGTTAATCCAGTGAAGGAAAAATTATTTTCTATTATGCATTTTTCTCTGGCTGTATTGAATATTTTTACTAACTGGTTTTTATATGATAAATGTAGCTGGCTTAGAGGCCCCTACAATCTCACTTTTTCTTTCAAATGGGTTCGAATATTTTTCAATTTTCAATAAATAATTTTGCAACAAAATATTCGAACCCATTTCCAATAAAGGATTATAGAAGCCTGCAAATCAGCTACATTTATCATTTAAAAAATCGTTAATAAAATATTCAATACAGCTGAAGAAATGTGGCTTAAAAAATAATTTTCCCCATTGGATTAGCATAGAGGCACTTTGCTTTGTAGACCCGCGGCTACAAATTACTATTCATTGTTAAGGATTTCTTTTGATAAAACCTTTTAAATGGATGGTAGTTTTAAGTCTACAGTTTTGCTCTTATTCTTACAAATTCAAAGATTCCTTTGTAGAATGTTATTCCTTAGTCTAACCTGTTCATTTCGTTGAATAAAACTTCCTGATAAATATGCATATGGTAGACTGACCAGTGAGTGAACAGGCCCCAGTGAATGAACAGTTGGAAAATACATTTAAAAAACAAGAAGTTCATAAAGAACTAAAATAGCCTACTTTCCTGTTACTTAAATACTTACTGAAGTTCTGATCGGGAAAAAACTAGGTTTCTAACAGTAAATATCATCAACAGCCGTTTCTACACTAGATTTATACATATTAGAAAAAAAATCGAAACACAGCATCCAGCTAATAATTTAAACTTCTAAAAGATAAATCAACTATTTTCCTTAATAATATTTCGCAAATTAATTAAATATTATTTATCGCCTGCTCGCGATTTATTTGTAGTTCGAAGAATAATTAAATATTTATTAATAACAAAAGTAATGAAACTCCAAACTGCATTTAAAAAATAAGAAATGTAAATTAAAACTAAGCATAATTGTATGCGAAAGTATGCCTTGCCGCTTTCTTGTTAGATAATTAATGAACAATCAAAGAATCAAATTGTGCTACATTTTATGACGTCATTCCAAACTGATTCATGAAAATATTATTTTGATTCAAATATGTTTAAATAAATAAAGTTTCTCATGCCATTGTTGATTTGGCAACAGTAATTTAAATGACTCAAAATTGAATTTCAATGCTAATTCAATGGGAAATTCGCCGACCGATAGTAGATTTATGTCCGTCCGGACGTACAGACAGACGGACAAAAAGTATGAAAGTTGGGTATCTGAGGTCATAGCTTTCTAACAAAAAAAGAATTTTTAAGATCCGATGGATAGAACCGATTTTGGAAGGGGGGTACGGACAGACAGACAGACGGACATCGACCGCATGTCAATACCTACTTTTTCATTTTTTTAATTCTTTCGAATTAAAAAAAGAAAAGTAGGCTAATAAGCATTGAAAATCATTCCACTGGATGAATTGGAGAAACCTTTTTTCTAGTTGTCAGTAAGACTTGTAAAATAAATACAGAGCATGAAAATGTCAATGAATCTAGTTTTTAATTCAAATCCAACATGTTTATTGACTGGACATTTTTGTGTTCATTCACTGTTAAAGAACTGTTCATTCACTTGGCTTAAGCGTTCATTCACTGGTTAGTCTACCCTAATTCTTTATGTTTTGAGACTGACAGTGTTTCGTTTTTCCACAGACCGAAACTTTCCTGAAGACTACAGCGAAAACGCCCTGGAACAGTTACTCGGCAGATCTGACAAGTGAGTCGGGAAAGTTTTAGGAAAATTTACCTCTGGCTACTCACAAACACAAAAATACAGACTAGCAGAATTTAGTGGATTATAAATTATATTTCAAAAGAGTCGTAAGTCATTTTTAACTTTCGAATTTTTCATATAAAATGTTTGATTGGGGGCTGCTATCTGTAGGAAAAGAAAAAGTACACTTAAATTTTAATTCATTTTCCTCTTCATTTTATTACTGATCAATCGCTTTAAATCGTCACCAGGCGTCATTTAGCTGCGTAAAAGCTCCTTGAATGCTAGAAATAGACAGCTGTAAAACGTACCATCTAACCTAATTTAACCAAACCAACATCGTTTTAAGAACTAAACACTGCTGGTTTGCATTTTTGAGAACATTTCGTGAGCGTCGGTCGCCCATTTCATTCAGAAATGAGTGTCATGAAGTTGCCCCTTCATTCCACTGATCTGTTTGCAGACGGGGCTGCATCCAGCGCGGCGGTGGCTGCGACGCGCGCCCCAACGACTGCTGCCCCAACTCGGCGTGCCGCTGCAACCTGTGGGGCACCAACTGCAGGTGCGACCGGCAGGGGCTCTTCCAGCAGTGGGGACGCAGGAAGTGAACGCACATCCTCCTCGACCCTTCTTTCGTTCATGTACTTGTCGTTCTGAAATTCGTTTCATCTTCGTGCCAGTACTTCACCAGGACCGGATTTAGGAAAATAGGCTCAACGTTTATTACATAATATAGCCAAAATAGGCTCGCGTTTATTTGCCGCCCCCCCCCCCCCCCCTCTCTGTATTATGCATAGCGGCTGAATGATTTTGTTTGAGACAGAAAAAGGACAGATTCCATTGGGGTTTTCATGGATTTTTTCCCTATCAAATTCATTTAGTTTTTAGATAAAAGCTATCATTTTGACAGTTTACATAGTTAATTAAATAAACTTTAATACAACTTTCAAATAAATAGGCTAAATGGCGACTTCTAAATTTGCATACTTAACCTATTTAGAAATACGTGTATCATGTACGATAATTTTGAGTTTATTGTGTCACATGTGGATGTCGCACCCGTTATTACTACTTTTATTGAGTGTGTGTTGATTACCGGTTCCATTCTTATTTTAATATCAAGGGTAGATATTGTATATGAAATGCTGGTATGCAGAAAGGACCTGTTCCATTTTAACTCCTAGTAATGATTTCGGTATATTTGAAAGTCCCTACACCAGGGGGTATTGGGGAAACAACGGGTTTCACTGGGCGAGTCATTTTTCTTGACGCCGAGAATTGTTTATTTAATAAAAAATATTTTCAGACTTTGTTTGCTATTTTTTCAACAAAACCAGCTTAGAAATGAGTCCCTTTTTGATATCTAAAAAACATGCCAAGAAAAAGGCGAAATACTTACAACAATGGCTCTTAATTGACAAAATAAAAAAATTCATGCTTAAATAAAAGAATTTACCATCACTAAAGGATCATAGATTCTATATATAAGTTAAACATTACAAATTAAGTTTAAACACAGTTCTAAGCGTTTATTTTTTTCAGATTGGTTTTAAATACAGGAACTAGTATTTACATGAAATTTTCAAATTAAAATCGAAAAAATGAAAAAGCCAATAATTAGATTTAACGTCTAAATTGTATTTTTGTAAGCATTTTTTTGTGATAAAAGGAAATACTTATTCCCCTGTTCTCGTAAAAATAGTTTTCCTTTCTGCACACTTCGGTTCATATGAGTACTGTTTTATGTTGGCCAATCGTAGAAAGTGAACTAAAATTCATCTATTAAGCAGCTTTCTTTAACTATTGGGGATCTGACTTTGGTTATTTAAATTGTTAAGATTTGTTTGTTATATTTTGAGTTGTTCAGGACGGCAATTTTAAATTAGGCCTCAACCAGCAATCTATTATTCGTTTTGAGGCTAATTTTTTTTTTATTGTCACCCTGTGTAACGAGTCTGCATTTTCACCGATATTTAACGAAAAAGTATCGTGTTTGATATAGTTGTACTAATGCACTTATGATATGTTTTTGGAATTAAGCACCTGCACTCCACACAGATTCAATACAGCAAAACAATCTTCCGAAGAAAAATAAGGCAACAGTTAAATTGTTTTCAATCTTACTAGTTTTCTACCAGATAATTTAATATTTAAAAGATTCGGCTGCTTTATTGTGCTAACAGTAAAAAAAATATCATGTTCTAAAATCTAAATGTTAAAAAAAGAGCTGCATTATTATGCAATTCTTTTAAATAATTTTATTTATTTTTATTTTATATTGATTAAAATATTCTGAGATGGTTAAAGCCTAGATTTCTAATATAATTTTATGGCGATAAATTCAACTGCAAAACAGACTGCACTTGTTTGGTGAGGAGATTATTTCAAAAGACGACAAACTAATTTAGGGTTCCCGATCTGTATATTGAAGATATTAATGTGCGTTATTCATTATTAAAAGTTTAAAAAAAATCTCTAAATTATTGTATACAGCATTATAAAGCTTCCGTTATATGTTAAAATATATATTGTTAAATAAATATGCAAAAAACATTCTAATTAATAAATCTCTTCTACCAGCAATGTTTGTTTCTCCATTTGAAAAAAGTATGCTTAGATATTTACAAAATACGCAAGTTATTAATGCTTTAAACATAAAGATTAATTATTACGAGTACGGTATAAAATAAAAATACTTTCACTGATAACATTTGAATCATTGATCTGTTGTTTCCTCTGGCGTATATTTAGATGATTGTTACTGTTATAGTAGAATGTTAAGAACTCTATGGTTACGAATAATTGTATTTGTGAATAAATTTATTTGCATTGAAATAGGGTTTATTTAATTTATTTATTTTGTCTTCTATTATTGCTTGTAAATGAAAGCTATTTCACCCATCATTTTATGAACACGCTTAGCCGAATGTTTATGCAGGTGTTTCAAAAACTCCGTCGTACTCTCGATTCATAAATTTATTGCACTCGTCACATAAGAAAAACAAGCTGAACTTACATGTACAATGGATAGATCCGCCATTTTCTTGGAATTCTTGCACATATTTAATCCACATTGCTCACTATCTTCTGCCACAAGTCTTTCGCTTTTTGTTGAATCATTATATGAAGCACCAAAATTCTTTGCAGCTGCCATAAGATTTTAATTTAAAATAACCATCGAGTCACTCAATACTATTTTTAAGCAACAAACTCATCTCGCAATAAAGAATAACTTGGAATACTTTTCTCGGCTTCAATTAAGCGGGAAAAGTACCAAACGATTTTAGTTAAAAATTGAAGAAATAAATAGCAAATAATAAAATTTAAAAATGTTTAACAGAGAACCCATGCGACTTTTTAAATAAATTTTTGAGTCATGTAAATAATGTTAATTATTAAAAACTCTTCGATCACATATTGTTGTGTATAAACTATAAATCTGGTTCTCCTCGAAGTTGCTGCTTGCAATGCATGTTTTAGGTTTTGAGTGGCTACAGAAAATGATAAATGTAAATAAATTCTTTCTCGAACCTCGATTGGTAAATCCATGTCACATGGGAACAGAGCACCGATCGAAGAAAGTTCAAAAATAAAAGCTAGAACTATGTCACGTGAAAAAGACATTTTAACAGAGGCTGAATGACGAGGGTGACACCTGAGCTGGCAACAAAAACAACCTCAAAGCGACACTGTACACGGCGTCAAGCATGATTTTAGTTAGGTTAGGTTGAAAATCGTCGCATTAGAGCTACACAAGGGCTATTGGCGACGGGCGTCGTAATAGGGTACTTGACTGTATCGCTAAAATACCTTCCAATTTTAAATTAATTATAGTTTAAACCCAAAAATAACAAACGTATATATTTCTTTGCAAAATAAATCTTTAAATAATTAATACAAATCATTTTAAAATGGCTTTTTTTTTTCATCGGTACGTCCGTGATCACAAACACGTCGATTTGGCTGACGTCACTAGTATATATAAACAAACCGGTGTGATGTTTTTTTGCTTGCAATTAAACTGGATTTAATCTAATTTACTATTGAAATAAGAATTATATAGATAATAGAAGGAGGTTTTACAGAAGCGGGTAGTTCAAATTTGCCTAAAGAAGATTCTAAAATGGTGTTTCAAAGTTTGTTTATAGTTACTAGTGACGTCATAGATACCAGGTGACAGCCACTTAGCGTTTTCGAGCGTAATTTTTTTGTCCTAATTTTAAAATTCATTTTTCTGCCTTTTTATGGGGTATTTGAAAAAAAGAAAAAATACGGGTCTAATATTTTTGGCATAAGAATATTTTAAGCCGATAAAAAAAAATTGTCAAATATCCTATTCGTAGGATTTTGGACAGATTTACCAGGATAGATTTTCCGAGTAGGTTCATATATACGGCGCTGTACTGAGATGGAATTTTTTTTTCTTGCGCGAAATGTTTATAGAATGGCTGGAATATGACAGAACCTAGCAAGAGGGTAAATTCTATGACATGACGAGACGACTCAACCCTGTGGGCCATGCTAGCCAAAATCCATGGCCGCCCCTAGAGGCATTTTTTTTTTGTTGCACAAGTTTCACACTTTCTTAGGTAGGGGCCTCGAGCTGACTTTGGAACGAAAAAAATTATTCTAAATTGTTAAGATATAGCATCACACACAAATTTAAACTTCGTATAAGTTTTGGTAATTGGAAGTATTAGTAGTTCTGGAGACATCTGCGAAAGCATAATTAAATTCGAAGCTACGCAATATAAAGAATATGTTTGAAAAAAAGCATATTCAGCTGTCAGTACGTCGAGAAAAGGTTATTATTCCAGTTGCTGAAAAAATTAACGGCGATGAATGTTACATAAGCAAAAAACGTAGCCACAACATCTTCTCGCTCGCCAACATCATCGTTAAAACTATAAACAACCATGAATTAATGAAGAGCATTCGAAAAGTTGCACCTGGTGTTTTATTTCTTCTTTAACTTCTAGAAAAAGTCAGCGAATAATTATTAATTCGGGTGTTCCTTGTTTTGAGCAGTTGATTTTCATACGTTCACCAATGTCAGTATGTATGTCGGGACGGATAGTATGCTAATTACGCGTTTTGATGATGGTCCCGACCACAAATGAAATTAAGGGTCCGATGTTAAGTTATATGAAGTAAAAAAAGAGGAAATATTTTTACAAATTTTACTTGAAAACATGAAACTAAACTTGATTTTTTGTCCCTCGGGCCTCTTATCTGTACCATTGCTAGTTACCTGTACAAAAATGAGATTTGGGGTTCACAAATCATAAATAGTTTAATTTTTTTTTAACTCAACAAGTTTCAAATCATACTTACTGGTCAAATCATACTGGTTTAATCCAGAGTTACTATATTTGGCGATTCATTTCTTTTGCAGGCGCATAATTCTTAGAACAGGTGTAGAAACAGTTTCTCAAGTAAAGTGCAGTTCGAACTTACATCGGGTTCACTATTATTGCATAGCTTTATTTTGACTTATAGCATTCCCCGAGGTGATACTGTAAGTGTTAAATAATACATACTACAGATGATTCAAATCTATATTGACAATCAGGGGCCCGGATTGCCTAGTGGGTTGGATCGCAGTCCATTACGTTAACAGTCGGCGCTATGTAACGGGTGCGGGTTCGATTACCGCCTTCGCCCTGGGTGTACCTTCTCTCTGTGTGTTAGTAAAAATTTTGTATGTGTCTGTCTTACTTGACGAAGGTTGGTTGGTTGGTTGGTAGACATATATATTCAGGTTTGTGTGCTTGGTCAGTGACCCCTTATAAACCTTCGTCAAGTAAGACAGACACAACAGGCACACACACATAAGTGGATCCATCTAATTTTTAGAGACAGAGGCCAACTAGAGGATCCCAGATTGGCTTGTCACCCCAGAGGTATTGATTTGGTATGGGAACTTGGAGGACTTTGTGACCACGACGGATTTAACGTGCACCAGTCACCATTAGCGTACACGGGGGTCTTCGGAAGGCAGCGGGGCTCGAACTCGCAACCTCAGGGATGCCAGTCCAAGACCTTACCGACCAGGCTATCCCGGCCTCTTGACGAAGGTTTATAAGCGGGTCTTTAATCAAGCACACAAACCGAACTAATGTAATCCTTTCCGGCTGCTTATTTCTAGCCTCCTTCAGGAGCTTTAACACAGCCAAATAACACCTCGTAATTTAGAACCCTGGTCAAGTGACGGGGTCGAAGCCTGAGCGGGCCCCCAACGGAACTAAATCGTACGTAATACCCCAATCGTACGCTATCGCCGTCGGGACTTTGGACTCCACAGATTTAACGAGCACGTCTGTTCCAGTGTACTCGGGCCCATCCGTGATGAATTGAGGATTTTTCTATTTCTATCACAAATCAGATTTATAGGATGACTGGCAGTAGGTGCGATTCGAACCCCCGTACTCCTGAGAAGATTGAAGGCCCTGCGATCGAGTCCGTACCCCTGAAGACCTACCGAGTATATGCGGAGTACGTGCTCGTAAATCTGTTGGGTCCGAAAGTCCTCTAAGTTCCCATACCAAATCAATACCCCTGGGGTGACAAGCCAATTCTGGGATCCTCTAGTTGGCCTCTGTCTCTAAAATTAGATGGATCCACTTATGTGTGTGTGTTGTCTGTTGTGACGTCTTACTTGACGAAGGTTATAAGCGGGTCTCTGACCAAGCACACAAACCTGAATATATATGTCTACCAACCAACCATCCTGAGAAGATTGAATCTCTAGGCTCCTAACCACTCTGCCACGGACGGGTCAGCAATTAAGTAGAATCCTCACAAATAACCCATTTGTAGTTTTAGTGTGACAAATTATTTCCAACCAAACTAACCCAAGAATCCCCTGTATTCGCCAAACGCCATGGGATTGGCAACCCTGCTTCCTTTAGGTTCTCTACCTGTATTCAAAGTAGTTCCACAATCAAAATATTTGGGATGCTAAGAAGTGATAGCTGGACTATAACACAAGTCATAGCAAACATTTCGAAAGCGTTTACTTACCATGTTCTTTCACCAAACTTGTTGAAACCACTTAATATATTATTTCCGGAAAGCTACTAAACTAATAAGAAGAAGGTTTTATGAATTTTCATATTATAAAATAAATAACGAAATTAGTTTGACACTTTGTTGTATGGGAACGCTGCGCAGTTGCGTACTTCTAGCCAATACTTACAGTGGTTGAACTCAGTAAATATCCGCCGTTTTGAACCTTCTGTTAGGTGACGAGACCAAAGTCGTCACTTGTTTAGCTGAGTTGAATTACTGCAGCACTAGAGCTACACCGGAAACTCTTACTTGAGTATTATGACTCAGTAAGCTCAGTTTGCCTCTTCAAATGTCTCGCCGTGGTCATCTTTAATTATTTTTGTACTGAACCAAAAGAATTAAACGCCGACTTATCGACTTCAGTTTCACCCGATACCTCTATATAGAACCGGAGCTATTATTTCATTGCAAAGGAAACTCAGGGCCGGATTGAAAGATTTGCCGCTTGTAGGCTACGATTTGCCGCCCAAGTCACAATATTCTCCTACTTCGGGGAAACGTAGCTGCAAAATAAGGTGGTATGTGCTGTTTAAAATAGATACACATATTAGAATCCCCTATGTACCTTTACTCACTCAATTGAAAGCGAAATAGGCGAATTTTTTTTAAACTGTTCTACTATTTTTCTTTCAACTTCGAAATCCGGGAGGAGGGGGTGCATTTGCCCTCGCAGCGACCATGTTTGCTACGAAATAGTAGTAGTATATTTACGTTTACGGTTTACGTATTAATGTAAATTATTTGTTTTCTTTCTTAAGGTGTACGTACACACTTGAACTTTTTTTTCCTAATCTTTCACTTAAAAATCCAATTTTTTTATATTTGATATAATTCATAAGTGTATGAGGGTACGTGTAAAAATATTTTTAAAAATTAAAATGTTAATTAATTAGCATTTTATGCATTAATTAGCATGTTTTTTAAACACTCATAACTCAAGAACTAATTTGCTTAGACCTATACAATTGCCATGCAAATTAATCACCAATTCATTCTGAAGTGCATGAACCTCAAACCAAGTTTGTTGCTCCTTTAGTTTTTTATTTATAATTTTTTATAATAAGCAACATTAAAAAAATCCATTTTTTTAGAAAAATAACTTTGACATGCAATATAAAATTAATTTAAAAACCAAATCTTCTTTGAGGTTCACGCCCTCACCCAACTTATTCCACAAATAAATAATTCTTTTGACAAAATGTTAATTTTAACTTTAGTTATCATTGTTTAAGCAAAGTAACACATGAGAAAAATTAAGTTTTGAGAAAATTGAGTTTAAAGGTTGTAAAAGCTAACTAACTTTCATGAATTCATTAATTTTTGCGTCCAGCCAATCGATGTTCAAAAGGGATAAAATATTAAATTCGAATGCTGATCTTTGAAAGGTCTACGTATTTGTTCATACTTCTACACAGTTTCTAAATAAAATAAAGATATATAATAATTGTAGAAATGGAATGAACAGAAGTCAGTTTCCATACAAGTTTCGACCCATTTGGCCTGTATCTACGCTTACGGTCTCTATAGTATATGTACTCGTATTAAAGTTAACAAATTGATTCAGTTTTTTCGGGAAAGATTTATTTCAATGGCCACATTAGATAGAATAGACTGCGCATTATGGACAGAGGCCACTGCATAGTCCCATATAACTCGGTACCAACCCACGAGACAATAATTATCGTTTCTTTTCGATAACCATGTAGATTTTTGTTGAATTATCGTCGCACTAGAGCTACACGGGGGTTATTGGTAAATCACCCTGTACAATTTAGTTTAAATGTACACATCACTCACTACAATAGAAGGTGTCAAAACACTTCATAAATATTGGACTAATGAAAAAATGAAATTCAGCAATCTCTTTTAATGTGTCGTTTATTTTGTAGATGGCAGCAGTATACAATTTCGTATAAGCCATTTCTGCTTATAGCAAACATTAAATTAAACTTACTATATAATAGTTATTTGTGCAACTAGTGTAAAAAGTAACACTTTTTAAAACTAGTGGATTTTATTTCACGAGCGAGTGAAATAATGACACGTGTTTTAAAAAGTTTACTTTTCGCACGTGTTTCATACACTATTTTTTATAATTACGTGAAAAAAATCAAATCTCATTGGTTCAAAAATAATTCACGTGCTAATATTTTTTTATGTAAAGAAGATAGGCATCGATAAATCTCTGGAACTACAAAAGACAAACTTATTTTTTAGTTTAAAGTCAAACATTTGAACATGGATACTGATACGAATTTGCAGAAAGTTGTCGCAATTTTCGGAATATTTGGCGCTTGTAGAAGAGATGAATTATGTAAAATGGAAGTTGATAATATAGAAGATCAAGAAAATCTATGGATTGTACACTTAAATGCTACTAAAAATGATACTCCAAGAAGTTTAGTGATTCACGGAAATATAGGAAACATAAACACAGTTGGCATTTGCAAAAAATACGCTTCCCTTCGTAAGCCTGCAACCGCCCACAAAAGGTTTTTTGCTGGCTACAGAAAAGGGAAATGCACCATTAAACTAATAGGAATTGATACGATCGGCAAAATTCTAAAAGAAATTGCATCTTTTCTTAATTTAGAAAATCCTCACTGCTACACCGACCAGTGTTTTCGAAGATCATCTGCAACCCTTTTAATTGATAAATGGGGAAGATATAACAAGCTTAAAAAGACACGGAGGGTGGAAATCGACTTCCGTCGCCGAGGGATACATAGAAGGTTCCCTGGCAAGTAAAATGGCAGTGGCTAATAAACTTTCCAGATCAGAAGATTCAACTACCGTTATTCGCAACGAAAGCAGCATCGAGTTTTCCATACAAGAGATCCTTTCACCCAATGCAACTAGCGTGCCAAACATATGCAAACAGTGGTCACTATTAACATGGCAATGTCACTATTAACATCAATGTTACGAAATAAAAGTTTTACTTGAAATGTTGGCATCTTATAAAAAGAGTGAAAAAAAGTACTTTTTTTTCACTGCTTTTGGGTGAAAAAAAGTAATTTTTTATCACTGTTTCTAAAAAGTATAACTTTTCGCACGCGTCTGATTTTAAACTTATAGTGTAAAAATCGGATTTTTTTCACGCAATTATAAAAATATAATTTCGAAATAGTAAGGAAAGAAAATTTTCATTTCGGCTTTTTTAAAGAATACATGTTTGTTGTAAACTCATACATTCGGAAAAGTCACAATTAACACTCGAACTGTTTTGTATAAAATTTTTAACACTTTACTTTGTTACTCTGGCGGTATTTATCACGAAATATCATTTTTAAAAAATCACAATGTGCGAGTTGCAATATAATGGGAAGCGCGACACACAGTTCTGTAAAATAGAAAGTTTTCAAGACCAAAATCCAATGTAATCGGAATTATATGTATCAAAGATCTTTCAATATCATGCAGCAACATGTACAACGTGATCCAAAAATAATGAGTAGTAAAAAGTAAAATACTAAATGACGAGTTTTAATTTAAGCGGGTATCAATATTTATGGAAACCCCGTATTTTCTGAAAGTAAAATGTCATCTTCAAATTATTTGTACTGTATTTTAAGACTAGCAAATAAATACCCGTTCTTTGCACGGACTAAAAAAATATCAAATCGATCCAAGTATATGTGACATTTAATTTGCTATAGGATAATAAACTTTGCTTTGTTCCCGTTCATTATAAAGAATAAAATCCCGTTACTTATATTGCTTTAAAATTCCAAAATAAAAATACATCACTATAAAATGCACATCATCATATCACAGGTCTTTCTCAATATAAACTTATAGTCATCGCAATTTTCCTGATAAATTCAAAATTAACCATAAATGTATAACAATATTATTTCACGTCAAAACCTCCATTCTGGGTTTAAAAAAAAACATTTAGCTCATTGGCACGTTCAATTATTTTTCAAATCATTAATTTAGTTTCTGAAGGTAATCAATGGCAATCAAATAAAAGCAATTTCAATTTTAATTAATTTTTGTGTTCATTTTAATTTCTCCTGTCGAATGGCAACACGAAGGGGGAAAAATGATCGGATTTGAGCGAAAGTGGTGTATTTTTTTCAGAAAATTATAATTTTCTCTAAAAATAGAACAAATATGAAAAAACTAAGCCTCAGGTGCACACGTTGGTATTAACGGGAATCTATCTTAAAAATGTCGAATTTCTGAGGGCAGTATAAGTAGGTCTTTTACGATCCACAGACACACAGACAGACTCTTTCTTTTATTATTATAGATTGTCTCATGACTTTCTGTGGTTTACACTATCACAAATATGTGTGTGATTTACTCCCAAAGACAGTAGTTCCATGTCAATATTTATATATACTTATAATTTTGTATTTATTTATTTAACATAAAAATGAATGGCAGATGGCCTAGTGTTTAAAATAATAAAATGAGAAAAAGTATTCTCTGTAAAACTTCTACAGCAGATAGCTCCTATTAAGCGAACACTGGCCCCGTAAACTTTATTTATTGGATCAAATTTAGAAAGCACATAAGACTTATATATTTTTTATTTTCAACTAAATCGCAATTTTGAAACAGAGGCACTTTCACAAAAATAAAATGAAATGTCGTCATTAAAAAAAGGAATTCAATGTGGATATTATGTAAAAATGCGTCTTAGGTTTTTATATATTTTTTAACATAAACAGTTAAATCAGGGAAGAACTTTTGATTGTAACTTTAAATAATAAATATAAATTTGTAAAATGGGACTTGGAATTTTTAAACTGATACCTTTAGAAAAGACCGCCCCTCCTCAACAACCCGTATATAGCAGAGAGTGGCTGCTCCCAAGAAAACTTCCAAGAAACTTAAAACTTGCTGCTCAAAGAAGCTCCTTTTAAAATTAGTGTCCGAGTTGTGATGTTATTCGGCTTAAACAACATTTTAAGCGATTCTTATGTTTACTTTAAACATCTATTTGTTTGAAAATCAAAACTTGTTTTACTCAATTGAAATGTGAAGGAAACTTGGTAGGCCTTTTTTTTCACCACTCATCAATTTACAAGTCACGAAATCACTAGAATTTATTATTATGTATAAAAACCCGTGCATTAAAAAAAATCTTTAGTATTTAATAGTGTTTTCAAGCATTGAACAACTTATAATTTTAAAATATAAAATCGACTAAATAGAAATTGTTATTTAAAGAATTTCAAAAACAAAAAATTAACTTAATCCTTTTTTCAAAGTAACTGCACTATCAAATATATTCAAATACAACACAAACGCTTCGAACACTCTCTTTAGAAAAAAATGCTTTAACATAGTTGCAGGTTGAACATTGTAAAAAAAAGTTTAATATTTAATTTTTATATATAGAAATTAGATACTAAAAAACTATAAATTAATAATTGATGTCAAACATACAACATAAAAATTTCATGCGAGAATTGCAGTGAATATAATTTTTAATACACTTAAGTAGATAAAAAAAAATTACTATGGAAATGACTCATTATGCATTAGAAATTCAAAAAGGTGGAAAATATTAAATACAATTTTAGCATAATAATACAAATCTTAATGAAATTTTAATTTGCTAAATTTAATTGCAATTTTATTAAGCTTTTTCATTTGTCCACCATTTCTAATTTATGCTTAAGAGAAAAAAGAAACAAACATCATTTAAAATTGCATTTTTTTAATAATTTATCCTTTTTTACAACAAGCTATATAAAAATAAGTACCATACAAGAAAGATTCTTCGATTAGGAACTGAGTTACATAGATTGGTATAAAAAAAGTAGCTGCTGTACGGAACTGAGCTTTTCTGATCTTCGCCTCTACGTTCAGCCTTCCAAACAATCCGAATCATCTGCTCATTCTACAATTTTTAAAATTCATTTCCATGTGTGTCTAATAAGTATAAGATTTTCCTTGGTGGGGGCTTCTATACAGGGGAAAAACAAGCTCTATTTCAGTTCAGTTCTTCCTGAGCTCGGCGAGCAGCTCGTGGAAACTCATGGCGAACCACTTGGACTCCTGCTTCACCTTCTCGCGCACCTGGTTGCCCCCGAAGCCAATGAAGCCGTCCTGACCAAGAACAAGAAAACAAACCTCATTTACTCTTTCGGGAAACAACACTCATTTACGCTAAACACGTAAACTATTTTCTTAAATATCCTCACGACATCACGCGTGAGACGTTTCAAGAAAATGGCCCATATGAAGTAAATTTTTATTCTAACAACCACACAAAAATAATAATGTAAGCATAAATAGAAACCACAAAGAATTGTATACATTGAAGTACAAACCAAATTAAAGTTGATAACACGTGGCATACCAACCAAGGAGGAAAGGTCGTGCCTAACGTTCCATGCAAAAAAAAAAGAAGATATGTAGCTTACGCATCCTGAGCCGGAAGTAAATCATCAATATAATTAGTTAAAATTTGGTTAGCTGCTCAAGCAAAACTACAGATCTTGCTCGTCACAAGGCACATAGCCACATCTTTAAGGTATTTTACTGCAATATTTTTTGTTTTTCCTTTGAAAGATCAGGTGTGTAGGAATCCAGTAATAGCTTTTCAAAATGTTAACGTATTATTGAGCCTGGTGGAATCAAATCAAAATGCATCATACTAGAGATCATACAAAAGGGCTATTGGTGACTTAATATGTATGCCATGCAAGTTTGAACAGTAATCAAATGAAGAGAGTGAATTTAGGAAGAGGGATCATTAAACCAATTCATATGTTCAGAAAAATATATTTCACCACATTTTTTTCTAGATATTATTACAATGAACATAGTTCCAGAAGGAACATTGTATTAAAAAGAAGAATTGAATTTAGTTTACAATATATAAATTAAAAAAAAACAAGATACTAAGTATCTGCATCACTAACTCTGCTGTGGGCAGGTGCAGTCGCTAGACTTGTGACCCATGTTGCAAGTACTCAATAACTCCTATTAGAAAATATACTGAAAGACTGATTTCACATTAAACAAGAAGTTCATAAAGAACTCAAATAGCCTACTTTCCTGTTAAATACTTACTGAAGTTTTGAAGGGAAGAAAACTAGGTTCCTACCAGTAAATATCATAAACAACCGTTTCTACACTAGATTTATACACATTAGAAAAAAATCGAAACACAGCATCCAGCTATAATTTAAACTTCTAAAAGCCAAAATCAACTATTTTCCTTAATATTCTTCCGCAAAGTAACTTAATATTATTTATCATCTGCTCGATTTATTTGTAGTTCGAAGAATAATTAAATATTTATTAATAACAAAAGTAATGAAACTACTCCAAACTGCATTAAAAAAATAAGAAATGTAAATTAAAACTAAGCATAATTGTATGCAAAAAATATGCCTCGCCACTTTCTTGGTAAACTATTAATGAACAATCAAAGAATCAAATTATGTTACATTTTATGACGTCATTCCAAACTGATTCATGAAAATATTATTTTGCTTCAAATATGTTTAAATACAAAATGTTTCTCATGCCATTGTTGATTTGGCAACAGTGATTTAAATGACACAGAATTGAATTTCAATGCTAATTCAATGGGAAATTCGCCGACCGATAGTAGATTTATGTCCGTCCGTCCGGACGTACAGACAGACGGACAAAAAGTATGAAAGTTAGGTCTCTGAGGTCACAGCTTTCTAACAAAAAAAGAATTTTTAAGATCCGATTGATAGAACCGATTTTGGAAAGGGGGTACGGACAGACAGACGGACATCGACCGCATGTCAATACCTACTTTTTCATTTTTTAAATTCTTTCGAATTAAAAAAAGAAAAGTAGGCTAAAAAAATAGTCCCATTCATTGTTGTGGTGAGTGCAGTTTACCTGCAAACATAACCAGTTTACCTGCTTGACATAAAAGGGTCAGGAAATCTAATTATTTCACTGCAACTTCATAAGCTTATATTTTGCATATGGAGGTCCAGAAAGTTTTCTATAGATATTACTCATTTATCCTGCCAAATGTGTTGTAAATTAATGAATATTTCTCCAAGGCCTACTAGTATCTGTAGGGATTTCCTATTGCAAAAATGCTTGTTGATAGATCAAAAGCAGTTTGCCTAAAAGACTACCCCCTCGATTTACCATAGGATGCTTGAATTCCCCTTCATTTAGATTTCAAGGAACATTGTGGAAGAAGTACGGATTTTGAATAGAAAACAAGATACTAAGTATCTGCATTACTTAGGGCGTACTACTCGGTATGCATAAACGATGATAATGAAGGGAAGAACTCCTTTCATTGCATAGTAGTCTGCCTGCATCAGGTTTGCTTGGCGAAGATAGCAAGTCATCGCCTAACTGGTGTGAAGTTGTGCCTTGTTTGAACTATCTCTATGATCAAAATTAACGCCAGACAAATAGTCTGGCGCTTAAACTGCAGAAGAAGAACCAAGGAAAAAGCTGGTTTCCCATTGTCACTACTTGCCAAGCAGATTTCAATACGGACAGATTCCCTGTCAATGAAGAAGTATTTCCCTTGTACGCTTCATGTAGGCAGAAATGGGACCTATCGCACAAATATGACTTTTCGAGTTGTAAATGCTATAATATTCAAAATTTAAATACTTAGCGATTAATGCAAAAAGGAAATAAATGGGTAGAATAGTTGGAATGCAGTAAGCGAATCGGTCTTTTTTTCTATCATGCAATGCAATGGAAAAAATAAACTTAAGACGATTTTTCTGAAAAACTAGTATTTTTGCGAAAGGTCTCTTTTCCGCTTACAGTGCGATATGTGTACAAAAGCGTTTTCCACTCACCGCGGGGGGGCATGCAGCGAGGTCTGTGGCGCCGTCCCCCACCATGACCAGCCGCCGGTACCCGAAGCGGTGCTTGAGGTAGCTCACCACCTCCGCCTTCCCCTCCTGGTGCGAGGTGGGCTCGCCCTCGTCAAAGCCCGCATACTCACCTGCAGTTAGAAAAGAGTTATCTTTAGTTGTATTCAATGTCACCACAATCACACATGTAGAGCTTAGTAAAGAACATGCTGAGTCACAAAAAGGTGAAAACGAAGATCGGATCCCCTAACCAAAGTTCCACACTTTTCACTGCGTTAATGAGCATTACATCTTTTGATTTACGCTTGTATCCGTTAAAAACGGCACTTGCAAACGGCATAAAAATATACTTAATTTAAAGTGAATGAAAAAGGCGAAACACTTTATCTTTAAAGGAGGGAATAACATGTTCATGGACACAAAAATCTCAACTTTTTTCAAAAATATCACTAGGCACATTCTTCCACTAAGCTCTTCAAATGTTGTATAGCTGTGACACGGCACCACACTCATTCTAGGAACATGAGCTATTTCATAACCAGATGTTTAGGATACAAGTTGTCTATTATCCCCTAATAAATGAAGCTTTATTAATATTCTTCCTGTGTTCCAGGTAACTTCAATGCAAGGTAGGCCAACTTTTAATTTACTTAGTTCAAATGGTGTGTGGCCGTAAAAAAAAATTATCTCCAACTTATAAATATCAAAACATATTAACTCATTAACAACAATTGGCAAGAACACTTAATGTGCCAAATTACGTGTTCTGCTCATATTAATAAACATACAAGACAAATGAAGACCATAGTACTGAACAATTTAGGAAGGACAAGACTTAAGGAAGGTATTTATAAATGGGTTAACATTATGGCAAAGAGTGACTAACCAGACAAATACGACTACTTGAGTCAAAAGAACTAAGTATTTCAAGATCCATGGATTTGTTTAATGAATATATCTGTGCAATAGATAGGCCCTTTTTCTCTCTCTGGTAGAACATACAAAGGTGAACAGAAAATACACAAGCCAAAAGGAAATCTTGTCCAAACAAAAACTAAGAACATTCTTGTCACAGAAAATATATATAATCCTGGAGAACAGAAAATGCTTCAGAGTGAGAAACATAAATGCAAATCATCAAATTCAAGTATTGTTATTAACTTAGTCGTGTTTATTAAATTAATAGGCAATGTATTCTATAGTTTAGGAACCAAATATATATATTATTTAATTATATTATAATTATATTTACTTAATATGCTTACTAGTGCTTCTATTACATTGCCAATTAAGTCAGATCAAGAACTGATAGGACAGTATTGTGTTAAATTTTTGTTTCACTTCTACCAAAATATTTGAAGCCCATGAAGTTTAACTAATAATTAGACCAGTGCAAAACTCAGTTTTATTGACATCATAAAATGGGTTTGGAAAAATCAAAAAGAAGTTTTTTTATTTCTATTTTTTTAAGTTTTTTATTCTATTTTTTTAATTTCCATTTTATTTCAAACTAACTTCATATATATTATTTTGATTTACAGTCAAGTCTTGTTTCCATAAAGAAAACTTAAGTTGTTCAAGTAAAAGCATGAGGTATAAATGACAAGTCATTAATAACAAAACTTCACTCTTTGTTGCAAATAAGTGATAGAACAGTATAAATTAAAAATCTTTGCTATTTAGTATGTAGCTTAGTAGATCTAATAGCAGAAAACAAGAACTGTTACTTTACAACATATATTCATTTAAAGGCTACTATCAGTTTGATTAGGGACACCTCGTCCCTGTATAAAGAAAAAATACTTTTTCTATTTTAAGCTATTAAATATTTAAAAATAATAATAAAGGCAAAAACAATAGTTAGGTGATTTTTGAAAAATATTGTTTTGTTTTGCACTGATCTCTGCAGGTTGTTGACATAGTAAGTAATGACATTGACATAGTAAGTAAATGAATGTAACCCTCTAAGGGATACAAATGTGCGTCACTTGACTGTCAGGTTTCCCAAACAACACCCAGAATTTTTACTGAATAGTACTTAACTTTACTCAATTTTAAAATATGGAAAAGTCATTTATAATCATTTTCAACAAACATATCATTTAAAATTACAAATTTTTAATCCAGAAAAATTAAAATTATAAAAATATTATTACAGAAATAAATAAGATAGTGTAAAAGAATTTTACATTTTGAATTCAAATGTAAATGTTGTGTATTGAAAGCCAAGTTTAAAATACAACTCATTTTGCTTTTGTTCGTGCACCCACCGTTGAAGTAGAACTTGATGGAGTTGGCAAACACATTCTTCAGGGGGATGTCCAGGAGCTTGGCCACGGGGTCTATGATGGCATGGAAGCCCCCGCTCACTAAGTACACCGCCACGCCCCTGTCGTGCAGCTCACCAATCAGCTCCCTGGAAACACACGTCAAGCAAATGAAGAAAATCATCGACATTTAAACACACTTTGTTAAAACTGAGTCTAAGAAATGGGGTCGAAGCAGCTGATGTAGAATGGGCAATACTCTTATTTAATTGTAATCAGAAAAAAATTAGGAGAGTAAATATTTTTTAGCAGTGACACATTTTAAAGTCTCTAATGTGAAACCACAGAGAAATTTTAATAAGTGTGAAAAATAGAGTAAAATAATCAGGCGTTTGCTTTTTTTTTAGAAAAAAATATGCCAATTTTTTTTACATGCCAAAAAGTGGAATGGATAAGTAAATGTTATCTATAGTTATTTTGCCAGAGGAGGGAACACAGGTAAACTAAACCATGTGATATTTGGCCTTTATGGTTTACTTGATTGTTAAATATATTTTTTGAAACAAACATGCACCAAAGAGACTGTGAGCTTGTCGATCCAATGGATGTTGTTAAAAGGGAGGGATTTTAAGAACATTTTCTGGCCATTATTCTTAAATTTTAAATGCTTTGTTGAAACTCAAAAAGCAGAAATGAATTATTATTAGTTTGTAGAAAGATAAACTAACCACAATATGCATTGTTCAGAAGTTGCCTGTCAATGGCTAAGAATTTAAATAACTTGCTACTTTAGAAAAACAGAGTCAATATAGCCTGACCAGATATGATTCAGTGATTAACTTTTTGGCTATGAAATCATCCTTAAATTTTCATAAATCATATTTTATGTATGCTGTTTTTGCTTGAAAAAACTATATAAAAAATTAAATGGAGTTCATCTGTACAACTTTTATAGCTAGATAATTAAATAACAAACTAAACTGTGCTGTAAAATGCAGTATGTCTGGTCGCCCTAAGTAAAAGTAGCACATGTTCTGTTCAAATAAGTTTTTGCCTTTAGAGTACATTGTGAGGAGAGGGGGTCGGACTCACTGTATACCAGGGGTTAGGTGGGGCGGGTGTGAGCGCAGGTAGCTCTGCAGCATGCCAGTCGTGGGCTCGATCAGCTGCAGTCTCTTGGAGAGGGCCTCCCTGAACGTCAGGCCCCCACGCATCGCACGCAGGGTCCTTAACAAAGAGAAGAGTTCACTTTATCCACAAAACACATTCAAAAGTTTATTAAATTTTTAGTTATTTAAAAGTTTATTTGTTTGTTAATGATGCATTTTTTATGAAAGATTCAATTACATAAATGGGCAAATTAAAATGGGCACAGCATTAAAAACACATACACAAATATATGGATAGATGGCAACTTTAGCCATTAGGGATGACCTAATAAAAATAGACAATGGTGGGAAATATGGCCAGATTCAAAAGTGTACTCTATTTAGCAAAGATCTTAACTGCTATCCTCACCAAGCACTAAACTGTAACTATTTCTATTATTTACTCATCTGAGGGCTATATAAACCCATCATCCAACTAATAGGTTTCCAGCAACATTTTTTAAAAGTATAAATTTTATAATTGTATTAAATTCTGAAATATGAAGCATGCATTGGCAAAGAAATGTAAAATTGACACTGGTATGTCTGAGTCTTCCATAACCAGCGACAATAGGAAAAAATTACAAATATAAATTTCAAATAAAAATAATTAAACTTCCTGCTAAATGAAAACAGGTTTCCACTTAAGTAAATTTGCTTCAGAAAGTTCAAAAGGGACACTTCAAATGTAGCATTTTGTATATACGGTAGAACCTTGATTATCCAATCTAATTGCGACCAGAGGTTGGATGGATAAGCGAAAATTCTGGATAATAGAGAAATTTTTATTAAAATAGTAAAATTTTTAGTACGGAGGTGCGCTGAAAGTCCGCGAACCCTAAATCGACTCTGGTTTTGCAGGCGTCAGCATTGGATTTTAGTGTCAAGTTATCTCTGAAATTGACTTTCTGGCAAACAGAAATTACTTCAAAACTATTTTTAATATCTATTCTTATTTTTAAAAAATTTCTAAAGGAGTTCTGGAAAAAGAGCCCATTTTTTGTCTTTTGCGAACAACCGAGAAGGACCTTGTTAGAGAAATGTTGATTCCCAGACGGGTGGTTAACAGAGAGTTCCGAATAAAAGAGGAACAGATAATTGAGGTTCTACTATAATTAGTTTTAAATAAGAACATTCAGTAACAGTGACTCAAAATGAATATTGATCCTAAAAAGGGTGGTTTCCCTACAGGTCTGTGACTTCCTTCTCCTTGTTGGCGAACTTGGCAAGCTCGTCGATGGCCTCGTCCATGCATACGGTGGAGTCGACGTCGAAGCACACCGCGTCCGCACCACGCCACAGGGCGCGCACCAACGCACCCTCGGAGCTGCTGTTGAGCATAGACATGGGCATTGGGATTGACTGAAATGAATTGAAAGAAGATCAAAGATCTGCACCTAGGGGGCGGAAATAACACGCTAAAAGGGGAGGGATGCACCAATATGACAGATCCTAACAAGGAGGGGTATTCGCTTGGGTGACGTAACTATTAAGAAAATGACACTTTTGCAGGAAATGTCTCTTTTACATAAAAGATATTTGTAAAATCTATTATCATGAGAAACACTATTTCAGGAAAAGGATCTGGAGATTATTATATGCCTCAACATTGACATTATATTAGTACCCCCCCTTCTTCTCATTTTACAGACCTCTTTGTAACCTGTCTAAATTACGACGCCCATCACCAATAGCCCTCATGTAGCTATAGTGCAAAGATAATTCAATTCAACTCTTCGTAAGAGTCTCCATTGAACATCAGTGAATTGCGACACTCCCCCACTAAAAAAGAAACAATGCAAAAAGGAGACATTAGAGTCCTTGGACAACGGATATGTAAATTCGATGTCAGTCTATTCCTCCAAATAAATTATTTAAGTAAGATAAATTTTACTTTTTTTTCTTTTTTGAACTAAGTTAGTTTAAAAAAAAATCATATTTGGAGACATTTGAAATAATATCATGGATCAAAGATCTGCACCTATGACGAACTACTACGAAGTCTAATTTCATGTAACTGTAGTGAGTCACAATTTAAAAAATCTTTTTAACTTTGAAAAATGAATCATTATAAATAAAGCATGTTACATTATTTAGTTGCAATAAGTGTAGATCAGTAATTCGTGAAGGCCGTGTTAATTTGTAGAAAGGAAACTGACACCAGTTTTGATGTAAACTAATACGAATCTTTATTGTAAAAATAACATATATATATAGTAAAAGTAAAAACTATAGCGACACCTGGCGCAGATAAAAGGAAACAATAAATTTGCATTTTACCAGTCTTTGGTGATGCCAACAAACTCCCCCTTGGGAAGATGCAAATTGAACACAACGAAATTAGGCATCCTTAATCAGTCCAACTTGATCTAGAGTCCACAATAACTTGGTTTCAGGAACTGCTTTAGTACAAAAGTCTGCTAACATTTTATCAGTAGTACAGTGAATTAACTTTATTTTACTATTCTCAATGAGATCTCTAATGAAATTTAATTTTAAACTAACGTGTCTAGTTTTAACAGAAGACTTAGCAGCCTTGCACCAATCTATTGCGGCTTTATTATCACAAAATATTTCAATAGGATAGTTTACATATTTTGAACAATTTAACTCTTCTAATAAATTACAAATCCAAATCAGATTCTTAGTAGCATCAGCAATTGCAAAAAGTTCAACTTCACAAGTAGACATCCCTACCGATTTTTGCTTATTTGCTTTCCAAATAATTAAAGACTTGCTAAACATAATAACTGACCCGGAGAAAGACTTTCCACCTTCAGCATTTCCCCAACTTGAATCAGCATTAACACTAATATGATCAACACTTTTGTTATAAAATAAAACACGATCTTTAGAACCTTGCAAGTATCTTAGAACTCTCTTCAATTGCATGTAATGACGCTTTTTAGGTTTTTGGTTATATTGAGACAATAAACTAACAACAAAACTTAAATCGGGACGAGTACGATTTGCAAGATACGACAATTCACCGATCAATTCTAAATACTTAGTTTTATCAGCTAATTCTTCCGTATCATCTGAAATTCTCTCTTGTGATTTAGAAATAGGAACTTTAACAGATTTACAATCAGTCATACCATGTTTTTCTAGTATATTTTCTATATACTGCTTTTGAGAAATTCCAATTCCATTCTCATTTATGCTAATTTCTAAACCGAGAAATTTACCAGTTTTAGTAGTTTCGTTAACTTCAAAATGATTTCGCAGCTTGCAAATAATATCGTTACTTACATTCTGATCACTGCTAAAAAATCCAAGATCATCTACATAAATACATATAGCAAAGAAACAATTCGGATCATCTAAAACAAATACACAATTATCAGAAGCAAGTTGTTTGAGTCCAATATTTAATAGTACAGTTTTCAATTTGTGATTCCAATTTCTTCCGGACTGAGGCAATCCATAAATACTACGCTTAAGTTTACAAACCTTATCCTTCCCGTATTCAAATCCCGGAGGAGTTGACATGTATACAGTTTCTTTCAAATCACTGTGTAAATAGGCTGTTGAAATATCAAAAAACTGAACAATCAAATCTAGTTTCGCAGCTAATGACAGCAACAATCTGAAAGATTCTATATTAACAACTGGAGAATAACATTCATCGTAATCCAAAGATTTGATTTGATTAAATGCAGATGCAACAAGACGCGCTTTATATCTTAAGCCGTTTGTATCTTGTTTAACATTATAAACCCACTTACTTTTAACAATTTTTGCATTATTAGGTTTATCAACTATTTCCCACACGTTATGTTTTTCTAGCGATTTTAATTCCCGTTTCATTGCATTAAACCAATCGTTCGAATTTCTATTGGACATAGCTTCCTCGTAGTTATTCGGTATGTCACTAGTTACTAGAGATGTTAAGTTTGGTTTTAACCTTTCTGATCGTCTCACGCCTTCATATAACAATTTTTGCTCATGTTCTAAACACTGTTGGCGATGTATTTCCTGGGCTTTTACTTTTGTCATTCCGAGTGGTCTACCACGCTGTTTTTGCGACTCACTTTCGGTAATGGGTTCGGGTAGGTTAGAGTTTCGATCATAAATTATAAGATTTTTATTATTTTGCAGTTTTTCTACATCTGCACTAATAAATCCGTTATTAAAGTGTTTTTCTATATCCCAACTATTATCAAAAGAATGTTTTATTAGATTCGAACCTTTTAGATTTTCATTAAACTTTACGGACCGTTCTTCGATTACGCGGTTTTCCTCTACGTTATAGATACGATAAGCTCGTCTTTCTCGAGAATAACCAATCATAATACCAGTTTTCCCAGGTATTTGCAATTTATTACGAGACACTTTGGGTGTATGATAATAAGCTACGCAGCCAAACACTTTAAGGTATGAAACGTTAGGTTTGATTTGGAAAAATAACTCGTACGGAGTTTTACTTTTTGATTTTCTAGGAGTTAAGTTAGATATGTGGGTACTACAAGCAATGGCTTCCGCCCAAAACTTTAAAGGCAGTCCGCTATCGTAAATTATAGTTCTAGCGCGATCGCAAAGTACTCGAATAGCTCTTTCACTTTTTCCATTGCTTGAAGGATTATAAGGAACACTCTTTTCATGAATTACCCCGCATTCTTCGAAATAAGATTTCAACTCATTATTTATAAATTCACCCCCATTGTCAGATCTAAAACGTTTAATCCGTTGACCCAACAAGTTCTCATACGTAGATTTAAATACCTTTATCGCGTTGATAGCTTCAGTTTTATGTTTTAAGAAATATGTGAAATACATTCCAGAATAGTCATCTACAATAATAATAAAATATCTAGAACCATTCAATGAATTTACAGGCATTTCACCACATAAATCTACATGAATCAATTCTAGCACAGATTTGCTTTGGCTTTGAGTAATTGATTTATGAGGTTTATTGGTAATTTTGCTAACACTGCATACTTCACAATCAAATGTTGTTACTTTATTAAAACTAGGGGAATTTCTAGTTAAGTTATCGTTTACCATTTTATTCATATAGTCATAATGCAAATGGCACAATCGTCTATGCCAAAGTCCACTCGAATCACTGTTAGCATAATTACATTCATTTTCCAAAGGTTTAGCATTTGGTTCAAATTTAACTATTAAACGCTTATCTATTTTATTTGCTTTAAGAATCAATCTATTAGTATTATCGGTAACAAGCATATAGTTATTCTTAGACGTAATTTTAAACCCTTTTTCTAATAAAGTTGTTAACGATAGTAAATTAAATCTTAACTCAGGCACATAAATAACATTTAATATATCCAAATTATCGTCTTTATATTTAACCTTAACAGTTCCTGTACCTTTAGTTTTTAGTGTAGTATCAATACCAGCTAATTGAACTTCGTTATCACTATTTTCAAAATTAGAAAACCATTTTAAGTTATTTACCATATGGGCTGTTGCCCCACTGTCCATTATCCAAACGTCAGAATCATCAGAAGCTGGGAAGTTATCGGAGCACACGGTCAAAGCGGAGTTGCCCCTCCAACCGCGTGTTTTCGGGCTGTTGTCACCAAAGCTTGAACTTCGGCGCTTGCTAGTTGTCCGGGAATAATTCTGCTGGTTCAGTCGCTTGTAGCACGTCTTCCAGACATGCCCCGTCCAGAGCAGTAACTGCAGGTCTTCTCGGATCTTCTAACGGCAAATGCTTGCTCACTCCTTGGGCTGGATCCACTTCCTCGTTGAAACGCTTGTTCTTCCTCACGTAAGGTCTCCAAGATGTCATCTAGAGATTTGTCTCTTTGGGTCTTCAGAATCTCACGAACTCCGGCGAACTTTCCATTGAGACCACGAACGACATAAAATACTAGTTCTCGACTGGATATCATAAGTCCGAGGCTTGCACACTTCGTAACCAGTCCTTTAGCTCGTGCGACGTAATCGTTGGCGATTTCGCTGTCCATCATTCGTAAATTCTTAACCTCTTGGCTGGCGGCTATCTTTCTATCATCTATTCCACCCGTACAGTCGGTCTTTATCTTTGTCCATAAATCTTTAGCCTTCTTTTCCATACCGTACTGGAGAACATACTGGTCGGATAACGAGAGCTTTATAATTGACACAACTTTAGAGTTTTTCATAGTCCAGTCTTTATAGGTTGCGTCGTCTGACGTGGGTTCATCGTTTTCTATTACGTCGGAAAGTCCTCTTAACGATAAAACTGCTTCAAGTTTAATTGACCAAATATGGTAGTTTTGTCCATTCAGAAGAGGAACAGAAGATGCGTTATCAAGACTAAGCATTTTTCTAATTGATTGAATTTCTAGTTGTAGCACGCGAGCGAAACTTTTCTATGCAACTAAGCTCAACCATGCGGAACCACGCTCTGCTACCACATGAAGGCCGTGTTAATTTGTAGAAAGGAAACTGACACCAGTTTTGATGTAAACTAATACGAATCTTTATTGTAAAAATAACATATATATATAGTAAAAGTAAAAACTATAGCGACACCTGGCGCAGATAAAAGGAAACAATAAATTTGCATTTTACCAGTCTTTGGTGATGCCAACAATTCGTTGTTGTTTTTTTATAATGGAAATAATAACAATGTAAAGAGATGATAATTAGCTATTGGGAGAATAGGAATGCACTGTAGGCCTATATTTTATGATACTTTTGGGATGTGATTAAGAATAAACTTTTAAGCCTATTCATCTTTTAAAAATATTTCATATTGAATAATTTCTGTAATTCTCTATTTATAATTTTGTTATATTTCATTGTTCTGCAATTCAAATTACTTAGCCTTTAACTGTCTCTGAGGATGGAACCTGGTTTTCACTGCTTGGATGAAATTTTTTTAAAACTCACTATAAAATAAAAAATATATTTCTGTAGGGAATGATTTTAAGAGACACCTTGCCCTAACTTCAAGAAATGTATTGATTTTTTTTTTTTAATGTATGTGTTATGTTGGGAACAGGGTGCCAACTTCCAAATCAGACTGCATTGAAGAATGTAAGTCTAACACTATTTAATGCAGTGGCCTTCAGAAGAGAAAAGATCCGTTTCAGATTCAATTTATTAATGTGTTAACATGAATATCACACTGAATTTTTTTAAAACTCAAGTGTTAGAGATTTTTGGTTTTTGTCTAGTAAAACAGTAGTAAATAAGTAAAAAAAAAGTTTAAGTTAATAAAACCAATTCTGCAATTTTAAAGTTAGTATTTAAAAAGTAATTTAGTATTAAAATAAAAAAGTATTAAAAAGTATTTTAAATGCAAAGGTGAAATTGGGCCTATTTGAAGTTTACAAAAAGTCGTATTGTAAGAAAAAGGATTAACGTAGAAAAGATATCGGAACCACCTCCAAAAACTACCCAAGAATTGATAGATATTTTTTTTTAAACTTTCAAAATTTCTTATTTGTTTCCTTGCAATAACAACCTTTTAACACAAGAATGTGATTAAGTCCAAAACAGATATAAAAAAAAAAAAATTCTTTGTGAGATTCCTGTTCAGTATGTTCAATTAACATTTGGAATTTTGTACTTTCTAATTATTTAAAAATTTGTTGTCCAGGGAAATTAACCATCTAGGCTCATTCAGGAGGGTTCTTTTAGTTTAGGCTAATTTCGTGCAAAATGACCCTTCCTGTTGTGCAAATTATGTCGTCTGTAAAAAGTGATTATCACTACAATTTTTAACATTAAATATTTATTTTTACGTATTTTTTTTATATTTTTCAACCTATCAGTTTTATTAAAAATATTTTTGTTAATAAAAATACTTAGAATATGTGTGTAAAATTCTTTTAAAAATTAAAACTAGATATCGGTTGAAATGAATGTGAGCAAATTTCTAAATTAAAACATATTGGTAACTATTTAAAAGTCAAAATATTATTTTTCCTATTTTTTTATGATACATTAAAAATTACCACCTTCACCAAAAATCATTTAAATTTGTTTAAAAATTAAGCATTTTCTTATTTAACTCACTTTTAAAAACAAAATAGCGAACAAAATTGACAAAATCAAAAATATAATTAAAAAGCACACATTTACTTGCATTCTTAAATGGTAGGTACTCAATACTTTTTAAATTTACTTAAATATTTACCTCACTAAAAATGTGGTATAAAAACACAATATTTTGATCAAGTAAAGAATTTGAAAAGGCAGAGATGCATACCAACACAGCACAGTAGCGGGTCCTTACGTCAAAAAAGCACCTGTTAGGAAAGCACACTTTCTAGGCTACCTACTTCCACAGCTGTTCCATGGAGCGAGAATTTAAAAATAAACAAGGTTGAAGGTCGAAAAAACTTACCTTTACCGTTACTTTTACTGCTTTCGGAACCAGTTGTACGAGATCATTAAAACTTCCTTAATTAAACCTGTTATCTCTAATTTTCCATATTCTTCTCCTGGTTCTAATTTATGAATTTTGATTGAATTGAAAAGTTATTTGTGTTCTTTTTCTTGAATTTGTACAAAGTGTTGCCAACATTTATAGTACTAAGTTTATGTGGTGTTGGTGTGTTACGACAATATTGCCATATTTATTAAGGGAAAAAAAGTTTCTTTATCAAGATTTCGAAAAGAGTACGAAAAGAACTTTAAACATAATTTAATTTAAATAAAGACATGAAAATAGTCTTATAGTTTAACGACTATACTTAGATGGCCATGATAACTCCTGAGCTGGCAATCAAATTCCGAATAGTGTATCAGTAAGGCTATGTCCTCACTACGACATCAAACGCCACAAAGGCAACAAAATTTGGCGACCGCCAAAAGCGCCAAGCGATGCAATAGCATGGGGGCTGACTCTGCCAAGTCGCCACGTTTTGTTGCCTTTTTGGCATTTGCTGCCTTTGTGGCGTAGTCAGGACATAGCCTTAGGACTATTTGAATTTCGAAAAAGATTGATTAGTTTTTCACTTTTCGATATTCGATGGCGACATATTTTTGTGTCCGCGTAATTTCTTATAGAACTGTTTAAATCTAGTGATCAGACAAGCTGTTACCATAGTAACTTTTTGTAAACAAAATTTTTGGTACGCAGTTGGTTGGTAGACATATATATTCAGGTTTGTGTGCTTGGTCAGAGACCCGCTTATAAACCTTCGTCAATTAAGACAAACACAACAGACAACACACACATAAGTGGATCCATCTAATTTTTAGAGACAGAGGCCAACTAGAGGATCCCCAGAATTCAGGTGTCGACCTCGTCACTTGACCAGGGTTCTAAAATACGAGGCGTTATTGGCTGTGTTAAAGCTCCTGAAGGAGGCTAGAAATAGGCAGCCGGAAACGATTACCTTACCTTCCCCAGAATTGGCTTGTCACCCCCAGAGGTATTGATTTGGTATGGGAACTTGGAGGACTTTCGGACCCAACAGATTTAACGAGTACGTACTCCGCATATACTCGACAAACACAAACATCCATGCCTTACCGGGATTCGAACCCGAACCCAGAGGCTCCAAAGGCTAGCGCCCTAACTGTTGCGCCGCCGGGTCGGCTTGAACGCAGTGTAAAGGATATAAATTATTTGGGCTGAATCATTTCAGTTTAGTTTGAATTATCGTCGGGCTAGAGCTACACGAGGGCTAATCGTGATGCGCGTCGTAATTTGTAATTACAGTCAAGAGACAAGTTGACACCTGAGAAGGCACCCAACGTATAAGAGCGACATCATACGCAGCGTTGGGACTTCGGAGCATATTTAAATTGCACTCCCTCTACACGGGGCATTTTTCGTCGGACATTTTTGGCTACACGGGCCGTTTATAGGTTGGCAGTTATTTTGGCGACGCTCGGACCGGAACCTTCCGCATCTAAGGCGAACTACTTAACCGACAGGGCTCCCCCACTCTAGACTTGCAAGTGATATTGCTCTGAATCCTGTATTGTGCTTGTAGAACATATCTTCAAGTACATAAGTAGTAGTGCTCGTTGTGCTTCACCTTTGTATTGACAATTTCTTTTTCTAAAATTCATTTGGAAAAAAAATCATTCAATTGGAAATATCATGTGTGTGCGGAAATTTCTCTTTTAAACAAATGTTCTGTGCATCAAGTTTTTGTTTAGAGATCTGAAGTAACTTTTAAACAATTATACTTACATTATAAATTGTATATAGGACAAAAAATTACCGAGACCTTTTACTTTCTACAACAATAATAAGTTCAACAATCAGGGCCATATTTTGTCATACACTGGGTTATTTTCAATAACATTTTTAAATGAATAATTTATTTCAACATTTTAGTTCCAACATTGTTTTTTGACCTCATGCATGAGTGTAATTCTAACAATAAAAGATTACTGTTTTCAAGTTTTCCACCTTTAGGAAGATAAACAGCTTTAATACTAACATAAAAATACATATTTACATTTTACAACACTTAATTTATGAGTTAATGTCTTTTTAAGGTTGGTGTACATGTTACTTCTCAAGTTTAATCTGAAAATTTATAATAGAATAGTTTTAGAATGTAATTAAAACAGAACCCTGCAAGTCACGATATTGATTTTAAAAAAAATAAAGCAAAATAAGTCACTGATTTTAATCTTTAATATTCATTTTGTAGTAAAGTTAATTGGACGGATCTAGCTTTAAATAAAAATAATTTATTCAGGTTCTAAATTAATTTCATAATTGAAATACAGACCGGAAATTCATTCCAAATAAAAAATGAAAGTAATTTAACAAAAATTACATAATATTTTAATTCATATTAACAAATTTAAGCAGATATTAATGAGCCTAAAACACTATTAAACGATTTTAATTGAGTTCTCAAACATTGTTCCTTTGTCCTCATAGTTGGTCCATTGAGGAGCTGGTGCACAAAGCATTACATGTTTAAGTAGAAAAGGGCAGGAGTAATTTTGGTTTACAAACTAGAAGTCATTTTTAATTAATTCCAATGGTTTAAATTTATGTTTACACTATAAAACACTCATGAAACGAAAGAGTGGGGCTGAGTTGAATTATCGCAGCACTAGAGTTACACAAGGGTTATTGGCAACGGGCAGTGTCATTTAGAACCAGTCAAGTGACGAGCCAACACCCAAGAACACTAAATGAAGAAACTACACATGAAAAAAATTTGGCCACACATTTTGGCATAACACTGCCTTCTTTTTCTCCACCAGACAGGAAGAATTCAATTAAATCCCTTCTTTTGGACAAGCCTGTATTTATAAGATAAATGAAATAAGACGAGGAGCTAGAAAGTTCTAAAAGTTTATTTACACATATGTACATGACATTTGAAATGTAACAGTGTGATATATAAAATAGATGAGATGTACATTTGGTCACGCAGTCCTAACAAATCCAAACTTAATGTTTCAATAAATTAACAGCTTTTAAACAATTTTTTTTATAGTAGTAGACATAGAAATTATTCAGATGGGCTGTGTTATTTATATATTTTTTTAAAAAAAATATAAGTACTTTTTTGAGATATATTGGAATTTAAAATGTGTTTAAGGTGGTGTCCCAAAATAAATATACATCATCGCTGTCTGGGCCAGGATACTGTAAAAACCTTGGTTTAATAAACATTTCTTGTTAAAGGTACAGGCTAGCGGCAAATACAATGTCTCGCTTGATAAGTTTGATTCCTGGAAAAGAAGTAAGATATTAATATTCAGAAAACAGTTGTTAGCAGTTCTTACAAAATTCTATCTCAATAATGAATTAGTTTCTGAAATAAATACTTTAGTTGAACAAAGTAGTGGCAAATAGTTGTTTTTTTTTGTCTATTTAAGAACTTACTGTTGGTTCCTAGCATTGCTAAGAGAATGATAAAGAATTTATATGAACTATATTGACCAACGAGTTATTTCACAAAAGTAGAATTAGTACAGACATCCACTTACAAAATGACCAGGGTACAATCCCACTAGAGTAGATGCACTTCAAAGCATTACTTCAAACATCCAAAGAAAATGATGTATTAAGATTTAAGAGTGTGACTTAGATTAGATATTGGCCACACATAAAGTACACATATAAAGGAGGAAAATGTTTGCTGCACATATTTGGAATCTTATTTTTTTTTAAATTTAATTAATTTAAATACTACATTCTTAGAATTTTATTTCAAGGCAAGCTTTAAGAAAATATTTTTGTCTACTTGTGACAAAAACCAAGTATTATTTTTAAGACCTTATGATAAGAAATTTTATTTTTAGGTACAAACTGAATAGGGCTTGTAATACAAGGCTGGCGACTCACCTTCAGAGAACTTGTTCTCCATTTCCGTGTTGCCTATGGCCTTGGCGGCCTGGCACATCTGGCGCATAAGCTCTTCCAGGCGACGCATGCATCGGATCACACTCCCTAGAAGAGAACAAATGTTTTGTGAATAAAATATATAAAGGGCATAACTCTGTTTTTAATAAACAGAGTTATGACTTTTTAACAATGTGTTTGGTAATCAAAAGTTGTGCCACACATCAAGTGACTCAAGTGCTTTTGGATTAAAAACCATTAAACTTCCAGCAAAAGCCAAATGGAGTTCACTGCTAAGTGACAAAAGGTGAAAACGGAAAAATGAGCTTTAAAGTTTTGCTTTTGCACTCAGATCTGCTAAAAACAGCCCTTGCAGGCAGCAAACAGGCCTTGCAAACCATCAAATATACATTAAACTTTAAGTTAAAAAAAAGGGGAAACTTGTTATTGTTAAAGAAGTTAGTAATATGCTCATTGACACAACGGTTTTCATTTTTTCAAAAATGTCACTTAGCAAGTTTTTGCATTAAGCTCTTCAATGCAGTTCTTATCATTTAAAGGGGAATGGGCGCGCTGGACCATGGGTCTCCAAACCAAAGTGCTTCCATGTTCCTCCAATGGAGAAAAAACCATTTTCTCTGCCAAATTTCTCCGGCTGTATTGAATATTTTTACAAACGTTTTCTTTTAAAATGATAAATGTAGATAACCTACAGGTTTCTATAATCCCACTTTTTGAAAATTCTTGTAAACCGTTTGTAAAAATATTCAATACAGCTGGAGAAATGTGGCAGAGAACATAGCTTTTTCTCCATTGGATGAACACGGAGGCACTTTGCTTTGGAGATCGGCGGTCCAGCGCGCCTAATCCCCCTTAAATGATAAGAACTGCATTGAAGACCTTAGTGGAAGAACGTGCTAAGTGACAAAAAGGTGAAAACAAGAAAATGAGCCTTAAAGTTTTTTTGTTTGCTCTCAGATCTGCTAAAAATGACACAAAAGGTAAAAAATATATTAAACTTAGAGTAAAGACATGAAAAAGGGCAACCTTGTTATTGTTAAAGATGTTAGTAATGTTTATTGACACAAGAATTTCAATTTGTTCACAAATGTCACTAATTATGTTCTTCCACTAAGCTCTTCAATGAAGTTGTTATCATTTAAAGATTCCCAAGACAACCACTGACCCTCGAAGACGTCCGTCATCTTGCATATGTTGGCGAAGGAGGTCCCTTTGCTCCAGGCGTACACCACGTCCATGAGGTGGGGCCGGAACGAGTCCACGTACTGGTCGCTGTCCACCTCCAGCTTGCACTCCGCGCTCACCTTCGCAATGCGGCGAGCAGTCTCCTATTATAAAAGGGGGGATTGGTTAATAGTTAAGCACACACATGGAAATAGTGTTTAGTTTGAATTATCATCGCACTAGAGCTAAACGAGGGCTATTGGCGACAGGCGTCATAATTTAGAACCACAGTCAGGTAACACCAAATGCACTAACGGTACATATGAAGAAGTATGGACAACCAGGTTTGAAACCTGCCACCTTTTGCATGCGAATACTGAACCGTCATCATTACAACTAGTTTATTGTTTAACAGTCATTACTTATTAAAACCCAAGCTTTAATAAGTAATTTTTAAATTACATATTAAAAAAAAAAACACTGCACAACAAAGTACATGAAGAATGATCTAGGGAATTCTTTTTAACCAAGCCAATGCAACATTGTGACCTCTGGTTTACTAGGTCGCTAGGGAACTATAGCTGATAGATTTTTAAACTATACTTTTTTACCAATAAGTCATTTAACGTTTCTTAAATAATAGAAAAGTTGGTGCAGAAAAATATTTTAGCTCGAGATAAAATTTTATTATCTTTAAAATCAATCAGTAATTTGAATTATTGGTCTGTCAACCAAGAAACTTCCTTCTTTTAAAGAAGTTTTTTGGTTTGTTGAATCTGCAGGTTTATTAGATTTAATGATTAGTTGGTGCAGCAATACCTTATTATATACATCATTGCATAAAGCAAATGGTATATGTTCTTCTAGCAAGCCTACAAACTTCTATCCATTGGGTCTTTATGAGAGTAAAGCATGCTTATTATCTTGTCCCCAATGGGTTACATTGGGAACAAGATAATTAGCATGCTTTACTCTCATAAAGACCCAATGTGCAAAATTGGGAGCATGATCATTAGTATATTTTAAAATAAGTAATTTTCTCTAGAAAATATTCTCTCAAGTGTACTTAAATAAAGGGAGAAAAACACTCCATATTTGAAGAGCTTAGTGGAAGAACGTGCTAAGTGACAAAGAGATGAAAACAAGAAAATGAGCTTTAAAGATTTTCCGTTTGCACTTAGATTCGTTAAAAACGGTACTTACAAAAAGAAAAATATATAATTTACTTAAACTTTATGAAAAAGGGGGATCTTGTTATCTTAAAAGGATGGAATAACATGTTCATTGACACCAAAATATCAATATTTTCAAAAATGTCAATTAGCACGTTCTTCCACTAAGCTCTTCATTTGTGTGAGTGGAGGGGAATGTACCTGCATGAGCCGGAGGGGGGCGGAGAGCTCCTCGGTGAGACGCGGCATCTCGTTGGACTTCTCCTGGAACACGAAGCACGAGAGCAGCGCACTCGTCTGGTGCACGTCCAGGTCGTTGAACGCCCCGCTGAACATCAGCTCCGTCAGCAGAAGCTCGTCAGCACTGCACACAAAGACAAATAAGATACTGAGGGCAAAACTTTTCAGGGTTCCTTCTTAAAACTTTTATTAAAATTTAGAGGCTTTTTAAAGGAATTTCAAGGCTTGTAAAATGTATTTCTTTAGGGTAGGGCATCATTCAGGGTACAAAGTTAGGTAACATCCGGATTTATAATTGAATTAATTCCCACAGATTAGCTACACCATAAAGTACGACTTGGGTGTTACAAGTCATCTTTTACACCATTGCTGATGAATAAAACTAAATACAGCAGTTGAACTTTACATTTTTAAGGCTTTTTCATTAAAAAAAAATAGGGCCTTTAAAAAGAAATTTAGGTTTCTTTTCAGGGGCTCCAAAAACCATTTTTAAATTAAGGGATTTTAAGTGTTTTTAAAGGTAACCTTGTACTTTGGCCCTAACAGGTCAAGCATGAAAATCTTTCTATTTGAGAAACAACCGCACTACCAGTCAAGAAAGTTAACAGGTCATAAAAATGAAAAATAACAGTATTTAATAAAAATTATTCAAGATATCCAAGCTTCCCAATAATAGTTACTTATAGTTTTCAACAAATAGAGGGCACTATAAAATCGTGGATTATTGTTATTTGAAATATTGAATGCACATTGAACTGTTAGCTTTTGATTTGTACTCATAAAATAAACTTTTGTAGCTTGAAAATAATTAAAACCGGAAATTTCTGATGAGTCAGAGTCAACTGAAAATGGAAGTATGATTTCACATATGAAGCCATTGTGTTTTGCTTTGGTACAGCATGACACCACTCACTACTAATGATAACTATCTGCCCCAGCTTGGAACATTTAAATGTTCTAAAGCTACTCTTATTAATACAGGCAAAACATTTTTATTATTTTTAGAGATTTTTGAAATATTTAATCAATGTCAAACATGTGTAAGTAGTCATCAGAATGTAGTGCAGCAAAACAAAACTATTTTGAAAAGAAAGATATCACCTGGTTAGACTATATCTTTCCTTTCAAATTTATTTTCTTTTGCTGGTAACTGACGATTCCCATACCTGGTGACTCAATTAGTAAAGCAAAACTTTCACACAAGTTGGAATTTCAAAATTAATGCAATAGGTCTACGGGAGTGATCCTCCTCTAAAGATCAAAGTACATAACAACATATAAACAAATGCAACAAATCTCGGAGAAGGGTACCTGCTTATCTCGCATGCGACGCGCCCCTTGATCTCGATGACGTCTGCCTGGGTGCAGTAGCCGAGCCTCCGGAGCACGCGCTTCCTGCACTTGAGCTCCTCCATCTGGAGGAGGGAGCGCGCACGTTTCAGCTCCTCCTTGGCCGCCTTCATCTCCGCCTCCATCTGGAACACACATTGGCACTCATTTGGCATACTAACTAGGTTTGTAACAGAATCTGTCACTCAGCCACACAACATTTGTGTTCAACAGGAAAAAAGCTGCCAAACACAATATTAATTCTATTATAAACATTTACACACTGAATTTGGCTACTTTCATATATTTAATTTCGAAAATTCAATAATTATTACCATTTGCAAAAATTAATTTATATTTCAAAGAATAAATATGTAACATTCCTCTGCTTTAAATAGAACCAAAACATTTCATATCAACGTACAAATAAAGAATATCTTAGTGAAATATATTTGACGTCATTTCAAACGAATTGATGTCGCAAAAAAAAATTTATTTTAATTTATTATTAAAAAGAATTATTAAAGTTTCCCAAGAGATTGCTGCAAATGGCAATGGTGATTAAATTCTAATAAAAATGGCCTATTATGCTTTTTAAATGAGCATTGTATTTTGCCATTTTTTAAATAATTAAAGTACTTCAGATTCAAATGTTTTTTTGTTGAGATTTTCAATGTCTTCTAATTTCGATGGGGTGAATTTTTGACGTATCACACTTGCCTGCAGCATTTGTAGTTAGTTTGGGCTACGAAAGTGGGTGACAGTCGGACTGAACGATTATAATACCTTCCACTTTTTACGTTATAAACAAAGTGTGGAAGCTAAAAATGTACGAATAGTGCACCACCCATGACGCCATTGAGGTTCGACCCGTGGACGTTGGTTCGCAGAAGGTACAGTCAAACTCGGTTCCAATGACCTTATCGACAACGGCTTAATTTGTTTATAACGACAATTTGTTATCATGTAAAAGTATTTTGATTTTTTTAAAAGACATACTACCAAATGTAGGGGTTGGGTCACGTATCCCTAATGAGTGGGTCATGTATCCCAATGTATAGGGACATTTAAGTTTTAATAATTTAAATAATTGATAAAGTTTTAACCAATTTATATTTTAATACTATTGTCATTCATACTTTAGAAAAATACTAATATATCTTGTGTAATACCTTATAAAGTATAAATTAACTGCATTTACACATCCATCAAAAGTGTTTCTTAAAAACTACAAGCACAAAACTACAAATTGGGTCATGTGTCCCTAATTTTCCCTATTTTACAAGATTTCCGACGTTTAAAAATTCAACCTGGTTTATAACATCCTAAACATTGTGATCCTTTGAATGACCCTGTCATTTTGTATTTTATTTTCTACTCAGCTATAGAAGCTATCAGAAACAGAGGCACATCACATGCCATATTATTATCCTTCTGGAACAGTTGCACGAAAATCTTTTTAACAAAGTAGAGTGACGGAAAAAGAAGCTATCGCCCTTTTCGATATTCATTTGTCACTAGAAGCGCTTTTGCTGCCATTAAGAGATTTCACACAAAATGCATGGCGTTTGTTAGGATTAATTGACATACTGGAAAGCGAACAGTTCTTTACATTTGGCTATACCAACATAACATGGTTAGACATATATGAAAGAACTTTTTTTACAAATACTGTGTAGTTAACTTTTAAATTGGAAGATATCCTCTACTTAAATTGGAAGATATCTTCTAAAAATTAAGTACCATCATCATAATTACATTCAACAATGCATTTTTAGCATAATTCATTGTTTGGAAAGAATGTTGCAAGCTGCATCAAGGTTATCTTATAGCAACTTTTGTGCAAACCAAGATGCAAATTTTAGAAGTTAAACTCATGGATCCATTTGAAACTTTTTTTGTAATGCTATATCACCTAATTTTTTACAGATACATTTAAATAGCAGGAAAGATTTCTTGAAATAGTTCAAATCATTTTTAAAAAAAATTATTACTATCTCTCGAGGAGGAGTATAAATTTTTACCTCTAATTTCTTTTGGTATTTCTCGAGAAGTTCGTCCACGTCCGGATCTTGGTGGAGAGAATGGCGCTGCAGACGAGCCTTGAAAGCAGCAATTTTCTAAAAGAATATAAATTATACATTTTAAAATACTTCATATAAAAATATTATCAAGTACATGATAAAAATAAATTATTAATTATATAAGTACATGATAAAAATAACTTATTAATTATACAAGTACATGATAAATAAATTATTAATTATACAAGTACATGATATAAATAAATTATTAATTATACAAGTACATGATAAGAAATAAATTATTAATTATATAAGCACTTGACATAAATTATTAATTATATAAGCCTTGACATAAATTATTAATTATATAAGCACTTGACATAAATTATTAATTATATAAGCCCTTGACATAAATTATTAATTATATAAGCACTTGACATAAATTATTAATTATATAAGCCCTTGACATAAATTATTAATTATATAAGCCCTTGACATAAATTATTAATTATATAAGCACTTGACATAAATTATTAATTATATAAGCCCTTGACATAAATTATTAATTATATAAGCCCTTGACATAAATTATTAATTATATAAGCCCTTGACATAAATTATTAATTATATAAGCCCTTGACATAAATTATTAATTATATAAGCCCTTGACATAAATTATTAATTATATAAGCCCTTGACATAAATTATTAATTATATAAGCACTTGACATAAATTATTAATTAATAGAGTGTAATATATCTAAAATTTATATCGATAAGTTAATGCCCCTTTCCTTCTTTTTAAATCTTGCTTTTTATTTTAGCATACCACTATTGGCAGAGCATAAAAGAATTTAATGATACCAATAACTCCAATTTTGAGGATATTTTTTGGTTAGATTAACTTTCAGCAAAAAATGTGCTTTTCAACTTAAATAAACCAGACGAGAAGATAAACAAGCAGTCAAGTTATTGTACATGTACTGAAAATCAGTACAGAGTACAAACAGTTCTTGACCGGCATAGTTTAAAGGTTTATCCACAAAAATAAAATAGGTTTTTGCTGTTTAAAATCTTTAATCACTTGACGTTCTTCATGGATTGCTTTGAAATGTAGTTACAATTTTATACTAAATTAACTGACTTATTCGTAAGTTTTAATCACTGTTTAATAATTAAAAATGAATGTTCACTCAGAAACCACCAACAGAAAAGCAGCAGCAAAGCAACCCAGAATATTTAATACTATTATTTTTATTTAAAATAGAATTGTATTTGTAAATAAATATCTAAATATAAAAATAAAACGAATAAATACATTATGATATAAAATTTAAGAAAAATAATAATTTTTCAAATAATTAACACCAAGGATTTAGAATATTTATTCATAAAGCAAAATCGAACAAAATTATAATGTGTGTGTGCCTATACAATCTATTAAAGTTATAAAATGATATGATATATTTAATTTGTTTATGTTATATTGTTATATATTATTGGTGCAATAATTTATTGGATATAACCTATATACTTAAAAAAAAGTAATTTATTAAATTAAAGCTTCATGTCAGCATGTTTAAAATTCCAATCCAAGCACATCCTAAGCATAATTTTAGTGTTCACAATTTGGAAATAATAAACCAAAGAACTAGTATAATGAGTATTCTGTTGGCGTCTAGGGGAGTTCTAAATAAACATTGCCATTCTTCCTCTTGATGGTGGGTTTTATTTAAAGAAATTGCATGGTAGAGTAAAAAAGTTATAGTGAGACTGTTAAGCCTCGTTAGCTTTCCACCGTCGTTCTCGCCGTGAGCACAGGTAAAAGGCAGTAAAGAGGGCGCGCCAAAGATTAATAAGGGGTGCATCGGGTGGATAAAAGGGTTACAGTTAATAGGTTATACAGTTATAATAGCAGTTAGACAAGGGCGTCTTGACATGAGTAAGATGCTCATTAGAAGTTCATCGACACGAGTTGAGGCCTACCTTCATGACATCCTTAAGCCCTTCGTCGTTGATTTTCATGTCCTTCTCTGGATCGAGCAATGGTAAGCCATCTGGGAATCTGTCTTGAATAGTCTACCAGAAAATAAGGGAACTCAAGTTAACTCTTACATTTTAATTATAACATAGCCTAAATGTTAAAGAGACACACTACTTAAAGAGACACACACTTAGGTTTCAAAATTGTAATTGGCTTGTTACACCAAATGTATTTAAAGATGGATATTTTTGGGAAATTAAAACTTCAAATTAATAAAATTATACTTTTTATTATAAGTTGATGAAACAAGCAAATAAACATTTTCTTGATTATAACAAACTATTGTAAGATATTATAATTTGTGTACAATGTATCATTGAAAAATAAAAAGTTTTAGTCACATTTTAGAATGTAGAGGTTGACAATGATCATTGTAGGCTTATTCTACTCAAACTAACATAAAAATTTAAATTTTAAATAATAAATGTTTTTCTTATTCTTATACAAGGATTAGTAATGTCTTTACTAATTACTGTTTGCTGTAGTAAAACTATCAGAAAAGTACAAACATTACGATAAATATAAAAACAATATATAAAAACTGTATACAATTAATATGAGGACCAAATCAATCAAAGACCCTAACCTAGACTATAACAAATAAGACTTTTCCATCTTGTTACTGAAAATTTTTAAACAATTTTTGAAACAATAAAATTAATATGTCACTTATTTAAACTTTACATATTTAAATTTTATTATACAAATTTACTAAACTTCTCTAATGAGACTTGGTTTGCTTTTGATTAATATTAATAAAATAAAACTTCTTTTTCTCTGCAGACACTTTCATTTTAAAATTAGAATTGTGTTTTCACTTTACTCAATTCTTTCTTTTTTTAAGGCTTACACATGAAATCTAATTCTACTTTCAAAGTTAATTTTACTCATTTAATCTTAAATAGTGTTAGATTACCTTTAAAAATTATTAACAATGGATGCAAAATGACTCTGACACAAAAGTAAAAAGGTTTGATTTTTTAAAGAATGTTTCATTAAAAGTAAACCTAAGCCAATCCTCTAGTTAATTTACGATTAATAAATTTCCATCATTAGAAAGTGTATTTGACCTTTTAACAACAGCAAAGTCAAAACCAATCCTTAACATTTACTGTGCATGTTCATCGTAAAATATATTCATAAATTTGACGATGGAATTTGTACTTTTTATTAAAGTGCGATTAATTAACTTTCAGAGATATTTTCATACCCAAAACAAAGACTTTGGTAAAAAAGTGTATCGAGTGTTGAATGGAGGGATACAATCATGGATGTTCTCCCCATTCATGAATTTATTGAATATTTCACAATATAAATACAAATCTACAATATAAAAATGCCTAGGCTCCTGTCAGATAAACATCAGGCAAAGCCCCACACAGGGAATACCAGAAAAATGATATGGATGGGAGTTTTGCTAGCATTCGTGTGAAGCCATTTTTAGAGCAGCAAAATCTAACTTGTAAAGCAGAAACTAGAGAAATTGTAGTAGTAACAAGACTGAACACAAATGAATAAACATTACATTATAATTAGCAAAGAATACAATTAGAGATCCACATCAGGCAAAGCCCTACACAGAGAAATACCAGAAAATAAAACAGGGATGGAAATTTGCCAGCACCCGTTTGAAGCCATTTTTAGAGCAGAAAAATCTAACTTGTAGACCAGAAGTGAAGGAAATTGTAGCATCAAAACTGAACACAAGTGAATAAATATCAAATTATAATCTGCCAACTATACATGGTGATCTCTGGAGAATGATTTCTCTTCCTGCAATCATTGCTCTTTGAATAAACATTCAATTATAATTGGCAACCCTGTCTTGGTGCAGAACCCTGCCATGATTGTCCTTGGTAATAATAACAAAGTCCTGAGTTGTGTGCTCACCTGTATGATCTTGAGCACCTGCATGCGGTTGTCGAGGGGCCGGAGGTCCTTGGGGGTGCAGGCGCGCACAGAGCTCAGCTCCTGGATCAGGTTGAGCTTGATGGGCACCACCTGCAACACAACGAGAAGGAGATCCTAATTCACACTCCCATTAAAGAATCATTTGTAAATACCCATTAACACCTTCCTTACCAAATAAAACTGTTAGCGCACGTTTTAAAATTCATTTTTAAAACAATGTGCAAAAAAGTTCACTTTTTTATATCATATTCATTCATAAATCGTTGCGAAAATGACATTTTACAGGCTTACGTCACAGACAGTGCCGAAAATAGTACTTTCGGCACTAGTGCGTAAAGTAAATACGAGTATCTGATTGGTAGAAAAACAAAATGATGTCATGAATATCTCCATGGAAACTAAATGATGTCATGAAACTCACTTATTTCTATTGGTTCATTACTTTTGCATTTTCTAATATCTCCATGGAAACTACAAGTACTACAAAAATTATTAAAGGAAATTAAATAAGACAAAAGTAAGAACACAAATTTCACGCCAAACAATTCAAATAGAATATAGAAAATGCCAATAGAAAATTATTTTACAACTTTTCTTTTACTACTTTGCATTTTCGAATATCGCCATGAAAACTAAATGATGTCATGAAAATCACTCATTGGTAGGATTACTTTTTTGCACGTTATTATAAAATATATGTAAGCAAGCACATGCCAAATAATACTTTATTAAGCTCTTGTCATTATTTCACTCGACCTACGGTCTCGTGAAATAAAAGCCACTTGCTTAATAAAGTATTATTTTCGGCACTAGTTGCTTTAATAACTATTTTGTGAATCTTTACTTGCCTCAAATAAATTGAGTACTGCAGTCACCATGGGTCTTATATTATATTTAATTATAGAAAACCAGGAAGTATTTTTTGCACAATAAATTTTCTAGCCAATCATTGTTAATGATTTAAGGATGCAATTAGGATTGGCTAGTTTTTAAAAAAAAGACTTTGAAACTAGTAAAGGTTAAGAAAATTGAAACATGAAGTCTATTTTTAAGTATATAAAATAATTTGATTAATTTAGTATTGGAGTTGCATAGGACACATTCAATTTAATACTAATTTCCTCAAAAGAAAAAGAATAGATATATATAGCAACAGGTATAAATGCAATGTTTTTTAAAAGAGGAATATAAATACTTTGGGAACTAGTACCAATAATAATTAGTAGTACTATATTAAAACCCCAAATTGGTACCTTGGAAAAAAATCTCTCATTGGTGCCAATCATGTAAGCACATCCTCTTAAATTGCTGTAATACATAAGAGTACAAACTTATATCCGACAGTAAAGATATACGTGCTACTTGAAATAATGATTCATGCATAGAATTTTATCTGTTGGCAATTGACACTCAATTAAAAACTAAACTAAATGTATGCATAATCTAAAACATTAAGTACTGCAGTAATAAACTAAGGTAGTTCTAGAAGTAGAAAACTGCCAGATTACTTAGCCATTTTAAATAAATTAACTTTTTAATTTGAAAGAAATGAATTTCGCGTGTCTTATCAGACCCTGCATAAGCATTCTAAGGGATGATACCAAATTTGGCCGAATACCGAATATTCGGCCTACCTAAACCAATTTTGATTTTTTGTCGGATCTAAGTAAGTTGTAGTTATTATTCATCAATTTTAATTAAACATAAACATATAAGTACACAATCACACAATTATTTTAATACAATATAGCTATTAAATTTTTAATTGAAGCAACACAGAATAAAGTAGCACTCGTTTGTTATTAAAACAAGCCTTTTAGAAAGTGTAAATTGGTAAAATCACAACACGAAAACAAAAGTATGAAAACAAAAACAGAAGTAGGTGGATCCGGTGTAGAATGAAAATCAGAAAAAAATAAAACTATGGCTTACAATATTATTATACAATTAAATAATTTTAAAAAAAATATTTTAGTGAAAAAATTACAAGTGTGATATATATAGTAATTATTGTTTTTTTTTAAAGCCCACTCATTGTAACTGTTAACTTAAAGAGACATGCTTATTTAATATAACTTGAGTAAAGCATGATTTAACATTATAAATAACTAAAACTAATAAATTTGAGTCTATTATAAAATTAAACAAGTCCTGTTTGGGAATTTTTTTGACGTTTTATAAGATGATAACTTGAAGAAATTTGGAAATTTTTTAATTTCACTATTCGGCCGAACAGTTAAGCTATTCGGCTAAAGTGGCTGAATAGGCCGAATACCGAATAGTAACCGAATATTCGGTGCATCCCTAATCCTAAAGATATCTATTCATTTTATGACACCTGTTTCAAACGCTGCATGGTTTGAACGCTTTGCGTCTTTTTCAATGTGCTCTCACCTGCATGACTCCCTTGTCCCCATTGGCAGGGGGCTTGAGGCTGGAGGTGACTTTGGTCTCTGCGCTCTCCTTGGAGACGTGCAGCAGCACGTCCACCACATAAAACACACTCCCCTCACGACCCTTGTCCTGGAGAGAAAAAGACATTTTTAACAAGAAGCACATCATAACAAGTAGACGCAGGATTGACAGTGTAACCAAGACACCAGTGGCATCAGCACACTGAACCGAGCATTCATTGTAAACTTCTCAGGCATAGGAGGCTAAGCAGTTAAAAATATGAACTAAAGGCAACACTGCAAGAAATAGGAAAAAAAATTCAACTTAAAAATCATTAATATGTAATATAATTAAAGATTTTTCTATGGTATAACTTTATAGAAATAATACCTACCATACATTAAAAAAATTAAAATTTAAAATACAAAGTTAGGTAGCAGTGCTAAAAGCTCTACCTACTACTCATGTAATCCACTCACACTTCTGAAGCAGAGAAATTCCCACGTCCCCAAACAGCCAGTTAGAGCAGATTAAACCTACTTGCAGAATTTAAAACCACATACAGGAAATATACTTGGTTTGAAAGGAAGGTGTGGTTAATGACTGATAGCCTTAGTGCCTTATAGTATTTGAAGAATTTCTATGAGGTCAGAGGTACTACAGCAGGGTTGTTAAAAACCCAGGTTTTTTCATTTTGGTTTTTTTTCATGGTTTTATGGTTTTTTTCAGGGTTTTATGGATTTTTTCAGTATTTTGGATGTGTTTTTCAGGATTTAGTGGTTTATTTAGGGAAGTTTTAATTATTTATCTATACATTACAATTTTTAAAACTAACAGATAATCTTGACAGAGATAATCAAAAATGATGTTATTTAAATTAGAATAATTAAAAAATAATTGCATACAGTTTTAGATTAATGTATATTTAAATTTATAAATGTATTGTCTAGAACCAAGTATTGTTTGCATAGGTTTAAAATTATATAATCCGGAATATTGTAACTAGTATAAATTTAAATTTGTAAATTCATTTTAAATATTGAAGGTACAAAAATGTAAAAATATATTAAGAATACTAAAATATTAATAAAAAATTATATGAAATGTATATTTTTTTGGATATACATCCAAAAAATATACATTTCATATAATTTTTTATAAAAAGTTTTATAAAAGTATAAAAAGTTTTTACTTTTTTTTAAATTTTCAGTGAAGGCAATTTTAAGTTCAATTGCCCACTTGGCTTTTTTTCAAGTGGGTTTTTTTGAAAAAAACGGGTAAAATCATAACAACCCTGTACTACAGCTGTGGCGAACGTCGAAGAGCTCGATAGACTTTCACAGGCTGTGACCAGATCTTAGAGGGGGACAATCTGTTGACTTATTCAGAAATTGGCCCCATTTACAAAAAGACAGCAATAGACTGGTGTCCCCCTCAACACTCTTGGTATGGCGCTAAGAAACCAGACGAGATTTCTAAATTGCAACTATGCAGGCAAGACCAAACTGCTCTCTCCAGATTCAGGACGGGACGCACAAAGAGTTTGAGCCCTGACTGCCCCAACTGTCGTGGAGGTTCTCAAGCCAGTCCCGAGAACATACTCCATTGCCACGGTTTGACGTGGAAGGACATCAACGACGACCCACTTTTCGTTTTGGACTTTCTCAGGGTCACACACATCATGGAACTGGTCTAATTTTGACCCAGGGATATGTAAAAAAAAATACTAGGTTTGGTTGCATTAATGTTGCACCAGAGCTATATAATATGGGCCAACCACTATGTAGAACATGCTGCTCTCGCCCTTATCATGTTACAGAAAAAAAGGTGTAATAGAAATATTGTATTTCATTTTACAAAAAAAAAAACATTCTTATATATTTTCAATTTATTGATACAATACTTGAGCTCTCACAATTGCATAATAACAGTTGCAAAAGCTTACTTTTTTTTTACTCATGGGGTCAATACTATTGAAAGACAAAATGTGATCATTTTTATAAAAAAAAAAACAGTGTTTATTAACTACCTTTATAGATGTTTAAATAATTGAAATAGTCAAAACTTTATCACTAAAGGCAAATTAGCCATAATAAGTAACATTATAAACATCATTGAATTTTCTAAAGAAAATTAAATTTTTTAAGGAATAAAATTTGCATTAGCATTACAAATGCTGAAAATTTCAGAAACTTTCATTTAATAATACATAAAAGTAAAAAATAATTAAGTACACATGTAAGTGCAACAATATGCAATTTAAAAGCACTTATTTTATATTTTTATAGAAAACAATCCTTCTAATGAACTGCTTCACAGAAATGAAAAAAACAAACATTACTACTCACAGCTGGCATTGTCTTTTTCTGGTAGTTAATTATTATTCCCCATCCAAAATCATCTTCGCCATTTTTCACCTATAAAAAAGTTTGTTCATATTAAGCAAATCATACATTTATTTTCAACTACAATTTTCTTTCTAGATATCATAGAATTATATGGAGATCTCCCTTGATCCTACCTGGCTTTAAGAGTAAGGACAGAGTATACTGGCTGAACAATGTAGGAATGGTTGAATATGAACATCTTTCATCACTATCTACTTTAAATTGTTCATTTTGTTTCCAAATAAAATATGAAAGAATCATTTATTCAATAAAAAGTCTTTGTTTTGTTGTTTACAAGTGCAAGCAATTTTTCCTAAGTGCATTTAGACCAGGTGCATAGCCATTTGAAAAACTAGTTCCTATGGGGCCTCACTTCATTGGGAAAGGCAATAAATAACCAAGGCTCTCTCATGGGCTAGAAAAAAAATAGACAATTTGAGGGCATCTGTCCTTTGTTACAGAGGGCTCTAGTTGGAACTCGATTGTCTAAGTACAGGGTCATGACAACTAGCAGTGTTGGCAGATGCTTTTTTTTTCACTGTTTTGGGCAGTGCCTTGCAAGTTAACAGCGATTCACTGTTCACTTACTGATGAATATCATAAGTTGCCATGCATCTGTGTCTACCTAACTATGCACAAAATTAAGATTTACATTTTAATTATTTGACTTTGCTTATTTTAATGTTAGAGCTATACAATTGATAATAATTTATTAGGGTAATAAATTTTGGGACATAAAATGCACTCTGTCCCAAATTTATTTTATTTTTTCATCCTGTCTCCCTATAATAAAATAATTACACTGACCAGCAACAACATTTTATTGGATGAATGGGATCTACTATTTTAGTTTTTAATGTGTGGATACTGAAGGATACATTAGTAAAAGACCCACTACCATCTCTTTTCCCTCAAAAGAAAAACACCGGTCACTTAAGTGGTACTTATAAGTACTGTCAGGGCATAGTTGAGTTGGCACAGGATGATTACAAAAAAGTTTTCTGAAGAATTTACTCTACCTTTGTAGACTTAAAGGTGCTAAAACCTAACTTCTCAGTCAAAAAGTTCCACCTCTAACTATTTTCTCCAAATTGAACAATGACAAGTAAAACCACTGCCTTATAAGTAATGCTTACTTATAAGGCTGGCAGTAAGAATTCAGCTTTTTTTTTCTGTAAGCAGCATATTTAAATTCTGTATCTATGAAGTGGTAATAAATAGTTAAAGTTCCTAGAAATAGCTAAGGAAAGTTCATTATTGTGGAATTAACGTTAGTTTTTCTAAGTACTGTCTTTGAAATAGGAAAAGTATTATAGCAAACAAACTAATATTCTATACAAATGACCATCTAATTTTAGACCCTAGTATAAATAATGTATAAAATATAATTTTAATGCCATTAAAGTAAAGTTTATATTGAATCATGTTCATATGTATGCATTATATACTAGGGTACCTTGACCATCCTTCCTGGCTGAAAGAAGGGTACGCAGTACTCCGGCTGCACGATGTAGGTGCGGTACTCCTCCCCTAGTGTGGCCAGCTGCTTCTTCATCTTGTAGTACACGTCCACCTCTTCCTCCCGATCGATCCGCATTGAGGAGTGGCTCTGCTGCAGCTGCGTGATCTCTGAAACACACACAAAGCATGTGAGAACTCAAAGGTAGAAAAGAAATTTATATTTTGTCTCGCTTATCATTGAAGGAAGAGGCACTCAAATGCTCCAACAATTTTACTCCAAAGATGAATGATTAAAAAAATATATATTGTCCATAAAGGAATAGACAAAGGTTAGTACCATATTGTAAAATGCAGAATATTCCTATCAACGTAAATAAATATATACAAATGCAATTCAATTCTATTTTTACTGTTGTAAAAGCTATTTATGCATAACATTTCAATGAAATTTTACAAAATAGTTACAATTAAGTCTAAAATTAGATGGTAATTTGTACATAATTTAAGTTTGTCCACTAAAAATTTTAAAATTTCAAGGAAAGTACTTGGATAAATTTATTTTAATTTGGAAGCATGAACTATCCTTACTTATGTACTTTACCTATATATTACTATTTCATAAATATCAAGTTCAAAGTATACTGATTTCAAAGAAAAACAAGTAGGTTTGTAACAGAATCTGTCACTTAACTCGCTTCCACATATTTGTGTTTAACAGGAAAAAACGCGCCAAACACAACATTAATTCTATATTTAACATTTACAAGCTAAATTTGGCTAGTTTCATTTATTTTATTTCGAAAATTCAATAATTATTACTTATCGTTTGCAAAAATTAATTTGTATTTTAAAGAATAAATATGTCATATTCCTCGCTTTTAAATAGAATGAAAACATTTCATATCACCATACAAGGATTCCGTAGTGAAATATATTTGACGTCATTTCAAACTGATCGATGTTGCAAAAATAAATTTATTTTAATTTATTGTCTAAAAGAATTAAAGTTTCTCGAGCGATTGTTGCGAATGGCAAATGTGATTTAATTCTAATAAAAACAGGGCCTTTAGCTATTTGCAATTCAAACTTTTAAACGCCAAAATTAACTATTTTCATTAATCTTCTTTCTCAGATTTAATAATTAGACTTTATCGTTTGCTAAATTTGTTTGAAGTTCGAAGAATAATGATGCAATCTTTTTTAATAAATATTTTTGTCGCCACAATTTCCCATTTACATTTCTTTCGAAAATTCACTTATTTATAATTTGTTAAATTAATTTACAGTTCAAAAAATTTATAATTTGTACAATTGATGCTTTAAAAATAAAAGCGAAACTTAGCATATTTTTTTATATGTTAAGTTAGAATTCTCTATGCATCTTTCTACATACATATATATAGAACCATTAAAAGAACTCTATTGTGATAATACAACAATCCAAACCGAATTACATCACATAAATAAATATTTTTTCAAAAGTGTAGTTTTATTTTAACAAAAGTTTCTCGTACGTTTAACGAAATGGCAACAGTGAAAATATTGAATAAAAATGGAATTTGCATGTTATTTCAATGTAGATTAAATTTTTAGTTATTTCAATTTTAAATAAGCTTCTAGTTTAAATTTTTTAATGAAATTTGGCATGTAGCCTAATCTGATTTTTTGCTTCAAAATGACGTATCCCACTTGTCTGTGGGACTTGTGGATGACAACAGTGAAAATATGAATAAAAATAGAATTTGCATGTTATTTCAATGTAGATAAAAAAAATTTAGTTATTTAAATTTTAAATAAACTTCTAATTTAAATTTTTTTAATGAAATTTGGAATGTAGCCTAATCTGATTTTTTGCTTTAAAATGACGTATCCCACTTGTCTGTGGGACTTGTGGTTCTTTCTGTGAAAGTGGGTGACAGACAGACGGACGGACAGACAGACGGACTGAACGATTATAAAACCTTCCACTTTTTACGTTATAAACGTAGTGTGGAAGCTAAAATGAGTACTTTACAGCTTGTATCTTGATATAAGATGCACATGCCATTGATGTATGGAAGTAAGGTGCACCATATTAAAAAGCATTTTTTGAAGTGGAATAAAGCAAACAAACTTAGAAAGAACAACTACAAATAAAAAAAATAAGAACTCATATATATTATCTTGCTAGACTTGGGAAATGTAACAAACTATAACCAGCTTCACAAAATGACTACGCAGGATTGACCATTCCTTACAGTGCAACCAGCTTATAAAAAGTAAAGGGTGAATGAAAATTCCTACTAAAAGAAAAAAAGTGAAGGAACTCCCCTCGAAGAGAAATGATCGTGATATAATAGTCATATTATATAACTCATTACTTGCAATGCGGGGTTACTTGTAACAGTTACATTTTTTAGGTAACACTGATAGATTTTACCAAAAGTAACTGTAACTAGTTACTTTTATCAGAAACAAAAAATTTCTTAACTTTTTCGTTACTTCACACACTGCCCTTTAAGGACGGATGCCAATATTGCTCAGTTACTTATAAAATAATTTTTTAAAATTCAAATTGCAGTGTTTTGTTTGTGCTTTAGTTTGTTTCTTAGTCTTAATTATGTTTCTTTAGTCTTGGTTCTCTTTGAAAAACGGTAAGATGGTTCAATTTCAAGTTTTTTAATCACTTGACATTTCTAAAAGTTACTGTAATGAGTTACTTTTTGTATTAAGTAACTGCCATATAGTTACTTTTTTAATCAAGAAAGCGTAACACACTCACTTTCGTAGAGCTGTGGCAGGGCGGAGTAGTTCTGGAACTGGAAGAAGGACCTCTCGAGCATGTACTCCGGGTTGATCTCCTCCACCCGCAGCAGGTTGAGCACCATGTTGTACGTCAGGTGGAATGCAGAGTTGATCGGGTCCGGCAGGCCCTGCACAACAGCGGCGATGACATTAGAATATATGCTTCATTTGGACAGTAGACAAGTAAAAGTCAGGTCACTTCTACACAACATGTAACTTTCTAAAAAAAGTGGCTGAGAGGTTTTACGTGTCCGCCATATAAGCCCAAGATCACGGGTTCGAGCCCCGGCTCAGTCGTTGGATTTTCTGGATGGGAAAATCTCGGGCACGCATGTCATATGATTTTGTGTCATGTCAAAGATCCCTGGAGTACCCATTTGGCTTGGGTTCTCTCGGCAAAATTAAATCTCGGCATACTTTAACATCCACAGACAGCTCAGATTCATTGTAATCTGAGTGTCAAAATGGGTAACGAGAGTCGCCTAGATGGTGCCACAAAAAATGGCTCTCAGTTCTGGGGAATATGCCGAGTCTGCAATTTGCTTTTACAAAAACTTGGAAAAAAATAGGCTACATTTTAATGAGTTCAGAAAACACAAATGGATAGCAAAACCTATTCCAGGGAATAGTTTCTCCCAAAACTCTTCAAGAACGCTATGTAAATTACAATTTAAGGGTATACACAGAGAAGGCGATGCTTTATTAGGCATGGGGAAAATTAGGCTTGTAATAGTCAGTAGTCACTCTTAGTCCACTTCTACACAAGATGTATCTGTCTAAAAAAACATTTGCTAGGACAGTATTTCATTCCAATCTAAACTTTTATATTGCTTATATAAGCCATTATATTGTAACTTATATAAGCCATTTTCTACTTCATATCTATTTGTTTTGTAATACATTTGTAGTATGAAGAATGAAAATTAACACAGTTTTAACTGATTAATAGAGCCTCCCACAAAATAGCATGGTCAATTTGATTTTATTAAAACTTAAAGGGGGGGAGGATTACTATCTTAATTATTGATCCAAGAAAAAATTAAACTCTTGTCAATTATTTACATAAAAACAAAAGTTCTCAAAGTACAATAAAATTTAAGAGATTTAATCTTTAATTTTTATTACAGATTAAAATCTGCTACATTTTAACTAGCTCTTAAAACACCTATGGTCTCCGTAACAAAACCCAAAACTATTTCAGGGAGTCGTTTCTCCTCAAAGTCAAAGGAAATACTATATAAATGACAATTTGAGGGTTACCTTGACGATGTCCTTCCCAGCAGAGGGGCTCATCTTCTCGTCAATCATGAGGATGACGATCCCTCGCTCGTCCAGGCCTCTTCTGCCGGCGCGCCCGCTCATTTGGATGTACTCCCCAGACGTCACCTGGCAAGAAACACTCCACTTAAAAAGCAGAAAGGGTAGGGTTGTCGCACTAGAGCTACACAAGCATCGTAGGGAGAAACTAAGTGTTATGAACGTCGCAACAAACTTTAATAAGAAAGAAGACTAATAGTAGTTATAACATGAAAACAAATTGCTATTCCTTTATTCAGATATGAGGAAATGCATTCCATTATTAACAGTTTAAGTGATGACACATTTATCTGCATAAGGGGAGAAACACATTTTTAAGCTCAATGGACACTTCACTTATAAGGTTGGTTAAATTATCGTTGCATAAAGGCTAGTGTAATTTAGAACCACAGTCAAACTTGAATGCTAAAACTAGTTAGAACAACAACTGCTATTCCTTTATTCAGATACGAGTGAATGCACATTATTTGAGAACAGATTAACCGTCCCAGTGATGCCATTTGACATCATTTTTCGGATCATAATTTAAAAAAAATAATAAAGCTGACATCTATTGGGATTAATAAAAAATATTTCCTAATAGAAAAAAGTTTGAAGAATCAAATGATGTGCTTTTTGATATCATAAATGGATCCGAAAAAAAATTCTAAAATGATGATGCCAAATTGCTCTTGGGACTGAAAGGGTTAAGGGATGAGAATGAATACTAACTTAAAACTGTCAGACATTTATCAGTATATTTTTTCAAACTAATATGTACTAATATATAACTTTAACTAATGGGCTATTCCACGGGTAACTGACTGACATTCGGAAGTCAAAATTACAATGTTTTACGAAATAGCGGGACAATTATAAAGTTTTACAAACTAAGTTTTGTATATTTTAAAAGAGAATTTTCAGCTGAATTCAAATATGGTTTACAATTGTAGATAGCCCTTATAGAAAATTTTAGAAAAATTATTAAAGTTGTGGTAACTGACTGACATATCTGCAACCTTCATTGACACTTCAAGTTATTCAATATCATTTTCTTCTGAATATAAAAGAGGTAGCTTTTAAAAGTCAGGCCTATATTAAAGTGCAAGAAATGGGCTATCCAGCACATCAATTTTTATATCAAAATAATAAACTCTGAAAAAACACTAGCTTTTAGAACGCCTTGGTAACTGACTGACATAATGGTAACTGACTGACATCTCTGAAATACTTAACATGTCTAATGAGTTTAGTTTAGTTTAGTTTGAATTATCGTCACACTAGAGCTACACAAGGGCTATTGGTGATGCGCGTCGTAATTTAGAACCACAGTCAGGTGACGAGTCGATACCTGAGTAGGCACCCAACGCAACCAATAAGTACTCTCATTATACGCAGCTTTGGGACTTTGGAGGATATTTAACGTGCACTCCTTCTACACGGGGCATTATTAATCGGACATTTTTGCCTGCACTGGCCGTTTATAGGTCGGCAGTTATTTTAGAGATGCCTGGACCCGAACCTGGGACATTCCGCAGCTGTTAAAGGCATTTTTGCTTGCAACACATGAAATTAAAATCCAAAAACTTTTGATTTAACAAATTCTGACTAAGTAAAGTAAATTAGAATAATTTATTTTAATTTTTAATGCCTAAAAAGAACTTTGATTAAAACAAACATGAAAGTTGAGTTGTATTTTTCCTTCCGCAAATAAATTTTTTTAAATCGTCTTTTGAGTTGTAATATAAAAAGAATTTATGCATAGGGTCAATACTAAAGTGATAATAAGTAAATTAATAACCAGATACATCGTTGTCAGTCAGTTACCAAGTCAAAATGTCAGTCAGTTACCGAAATGTCAGTCAGTTACCAAGCAATTTTTACCTATTAAAGTTCTTTTTTTTTATTTTGTCCAGCTAAGTATTATTTAGTACTTATTGAAAATAGAGAATATCGTTTATTAAGTTTCTGCAGTCAAAATTTCTATTCTGAAATTAAAAAACAGAAAAAATATGGTAACTGACTGACATTTTATGAGTGGGTGTAATATATGTATCCCATTACAAGTAATTTTTCAACTTTTTTTTGGGGTATGTGTGTAGAATGATACTCTATAATGTAGGTCTTAATCTAATTATAATTTTTTTTTGAAAATCTTTTGAAGTGTAGGAAATAAAATGTTTCAAAAGTGTAAGAATTTACACTTTAAATTGTGGAATTTTTTTAACCGCCTGCTTAGAAGCAATTTTTCTTCTATAAAAAAATATATATTCAAAAAATGAACTCCAGTGCGTTAAAATAGAGATTCCAATCTTTAAAATGGTATATGACACAAAGTATTTACTTAATTTTGAAATTTCGGTACCGAGGTTTACATTTTCGTGGAATTGACCTAATATATGTAAAATTGTATGACATTTTTCTAATTGAGAAAAAGGGGCGCAAGACCGTTGTATTAAACAATTTTGATCTATTATTTTAAACTGGCAGTTTAAGTACTACTTTATGCAAGGTATTGAGGTTACCACTTTGACCTATATGAGAAGTGATGTCTTGCATAAATGAGTGCTTCAATTAGAATGGGGTAAAAGAATTCATCTTTTGTTAAAATTTTAAATGTGTGTTTTCTTCTTGACTGCAAACAAACTTTACTAAGAAAGTAATACAATAGTAGTTATAACACACAAATTGCTATTATTTCATGAGAGGGACATAATTATTTGAGAACAGTTTAAGTGATGACAATTGAAGCCAAACTGACAAAAATATACATCGACATAAAAACCTTCAATTTAATAATATGTATTACAAGGGAGAATCTGGGAAAAGAAATTCCCTGACTTTCCTGACTAAATGTAAAAAAATTCCGATTAGTGGCATTTAACTATATTAGCGTTCTGACTAACTACGTCCCGGTACCTGGTATTTGTAAAAAAAAACTGACCAGTATATTTAACATTAAAAAAAGAATTTAAAAAAAAAGGAAATTTAATTTAAAAATATAAAATGAACTTTTTAAATCAAATCTATAAAAAAAACAGTAAACATTAAAACTCACATAATAATTTTTTTCTTGTTTACAATTTCAATAAGAAAGACATAAAACTGCAATTATCGAGCTATGATATAAAACTTTTTAAGTTTAGAAAATAAACAATCTGTTATTAATAAATTATTTACTGTTTTCTAAGGTTAAATGTAGCAATCTTTTTTTCTGAGATTATTAAAGGAGAGATAATCATGGAGTGAAAACATGTGATGTTAGTCCAATGGATGCGTCCATGGCTGTGTCATTTTTAAGCAAAGAAAATGATAATTCCATGTGTTTTTGAGCTTTCACAATTACGACAGTCAGAAATTTATGGCTCGATTTTTTTTAAATATGGATTTTGACTTTTCGAAAATATTTTATATTTATGGTGAGTTATGTTTCACCAAACGAAACCCAAAGGATGAACTACTGCACAAGACAATGAACTTTGTATTATGTATGAGGACAGTCAAGGGATGCAAGTGTCAAATTAAGGATACATAGGATTTAAAACAGAGAAAATATAAATTAACATAACTGCATTAAGTTAATTAGGACAGGGAAAGCATTTTAAAAATCTCTAATAATTCCCCGTGTCGCACTTTTACAGCATACTTTTTTTTATATGGTTCATACACTTATTAGGAAAGGAAAAAAATTCAAGTACTTTTCCAGGAAAATTCAAGGAATAGAAATTGCTAAAATTATACAATGGAAATAGATAAAGCGTTATAAGCCAAACATCAATTATTTTTGTAAAAACTAAAACCTTTTAAAAACCGAAAAACCCAACATAGCAGGGAGGGAAATTGTCCAAAACAATTTTTAACAATTATTTTTTATTCAAGTTTATCTTGCCATCACATGGTCACGACTCACGGACCCTTGATTAGAAGCAATAGAACAAATATTCTGGTTGATCTGACCTGAACTACAAAAGTAACAAGACTCTCTTCCGATAATGCAGAACCAGAGAGCTGTCAATCATTCAACGCATTGGTATATTTCGTAGAAATTACTAAGCAACAAAATAAGTTCAATCAGGAAGCATTGTTGGATTGCACTCTAGAAGTTTGGTTGGCCGATATTTGAAGAGATCTCACTACAATCATTTAATTATTCTTTAAATTTTAATTAAATTTTTCATCTTTATTATTCTTTGATATAGGGAGAATGGTGGAATTGAATTATCATCGCACTAGAGCTTGGCAACGGACAAGGCAGTTAAAACAAAAGAGGATTAAGAAGCAGTAACTCAACCAGCTGCGGCAGTATTAAACTTTTTTTTATCCTTTCTTTACCGTTTGCTATGGTGATTGTTGGCTTGGCGGCAGTCGACTTTGGATTCGATTAATAATAGTGAGGAATGGGCGATTAAACTTATGTTTGGCACGAAATGGCACCTTTGAAAATTTTCCCTGATTTTTTTAAAAAAAAATCATGAATTTCCCTGACATTTCCAGATCGGTTAAATTCCCTGACCTTTCCCTGATTCTGTAGCCACCCTGTTCTATTTCATTTTTCTCATTAAAAAAATTAAACAACAAGCTGAACAGTTCATCCAACAAGTTGTATTAAACAACTTTGGAGTATTTTAACCAAAATTGTTAAACAAGAATAACTTGAGCAGCTTTTAAAACATAGAAAGTCAAAAAAAGAACTAGTCAAGAAACCTAATAAGAAAAGAATAACACACATTTAAAACTCTAACAAAAGATGAATACTTTTATCCCATTATAGTTGAAGCACTTATTTATGCAAGACCATTTAGTGTTGCCACTCTGACAAACCTTTTCTCACATTTATCCTGTTATATGGAAAAGGTCGTAAAATATATGACAGTTTTTAAAGGCGGTTTGTTTAAAACTGTTACAACTTTAGAAAATGTATAACTACAAACTATGAAAGGTAAATAATCATTTTCTAAATTTAATTGTATACTTTTCAATATGATGTATCTTCTAATAAACTCTAGGTATTGTGGTGCAATGAGGACTCACCCATCTGAAATCCTTTCCGTCAAACTTCCGAGCATTGGTGAATAGAACAGTCCTGGCAGGCATGTTGAGGCCCATTGCAAAGGTCTCGGTGGCAAATAAAGCCTGACACATTAAAACAGACATCATGTACAACAAGCATTAGACAAATATTAGACTTTTTTGAAATATAAAATTTTTTACTTGTTAAATTGACTCAAATTCAGAACATTGAAACTACTTGTATTTTTCTTTAAAAAATAAAAAAGCTTTAAATTTTATTATGTCAGAAATTATTAAAAATTGGCACTTAAAACAAACGTATTTTTAACAAATTAAATTGTGCAACTAAAGATAGGCTATAGTAATATTAATATAATCTGTTGCATGAGAAGATTCATGGAGAAAACAAATAGATTAGTTTATTAGTTCAAATTGACACATGTTTCAATGGGAACTCAAGAGGCCCACCTTCTGCAGAATGGTATACCCATTGTTGTGTGAAGAATAAATTGATTGAATGGGGCAATTTCATTTTCGAATGAGGGTTGAATCTTTACAACAGACATAGAAACTCTTTCAACTCTTTTTGGGACACAACTCTTTCTTTGAAGATGAAAGTTGGCTTTAGCTTAGTTGTACTAAACTGATGGCCAAGCATTTAAAGGCAAATAAACGAATGGAAGTTCATCTTTAGCTTTGGTTGTAGAGACTTGAGATATTTCAATAAAACATTAATGCAAATATGAAAACCCAAGAAAAGGAAAGAATTTAGAAAAATTATTCAACTGACAAAATAATACATTTAAAAAAAGAAGAATTATGAAGTAGTATGTATAACGTGTCGACACCACCCACCTTGATCAATCCTTCTGAGAAGAGAATCTCGATGGTCTCCTTGAGAATGGGCAGGAGGCCAGAGTGATGGATGCCGATGCCACGCTTCAACAGCGGAAGCACATGTTCCACCTAAAACAACAAGCACAAACTAAACTTAACAAGGCTAAACCATTAGAACATATTTTCTTTTATCTTGTTTCATTAAGAAGTTAAATCAAAGCAAATAATCCATTTGCTTTACATATACTTTATCTGCACAGAAATTGCATTTGGAAAAAAAAGCACTTCTTGTATTGAATTAGAAAATCATAGCAAATGATCACTCATTGTATTAATAATATTTACAGTTGTTTTTTATAGTTATTACAAAAAATTCACTTTCCTTAAAGAATAAAAAAGCCTTTTTATATGTGTGGCCCCACAACATTGTGTTCAACACAAATTTTTCACTAACAACTATGCAAAAATCGACATAGTACGCCGATTAATAGTGTAGGTCTAACCTTAATGAATCCAAACACAAATGATAATTCCTAAACTTGTGCAAGGTGGATAATAAGAATATGTGCCAGAAACGAGACTGTGTTTTTTAACAGACTCTTACTAATAATTTCTTCCTTAAATCTCTGTCTCAAAAGAGTGAATAATTTGGCAACATTTATGTGATTAAAGAGGCAAAATATAAACAATACAAATTACTATTACTTTTTAATTAATGTAAATAAATAATGTGCTCAAAACCTGTGGTAGTTTTTTATCTTCATCTGACAAAACATCCATGGCATTCTTGAATACTTCTTCAACGAGAGGCTTTTCTTCAGCTAAAAAAAAGAGGAGCAAAGGATTAAAATAATTTTAAAAATCAATGCTGTGTAAAATTGAAGCTACAGTTAAGTAAAACAAATAAATCTAAGTAAGCTACAGTTTTAGTTTTAAAACAAGCTGTATTTAAAAAAAAATTATCGAATTATAAAAATACTCTTCAACTTAACTTAATGGATTATTTATAAACTTATATTGTATAAGTAAAAAGATTTAAGACCAGTAGCATTTAAAACTGAAGCGGTAAGCAAATGTATAATTTATTATTTAATAAAAAGGTTTAGCACCAAAGATTCCTGAAAAAAAAATCATAATAGTACAGTACTATTCAAGTTCAACTTGAAATATTCATGAATGCAAAACAGCAACAAAATGAGAGAGAATATTAAGGTGTTTTAAAACTTTTTGTGAATAATATGGTATTTTTACGAACCATACAAACATTGCAGTTTTAAACCCCTTTCTGTTGGCACTTAACAATTAAAATATGTTTAACAAAATTTAAACCAAACAATGATTAATTACACTGGACAACAAAATTTTAAAAATGTTCTGCGACTGAGATTAAAGTACCTAATTCTGAATGATTTCAATGTGCTAAACACGAATAACACCTTAAAAAATGTAAGTTAGCTCTTGTTTTTGAGTTACGGTCATTTTTTTCATTGCATAGGATACGGTGAAATGAATGGGCGCACCAAACGCAAAATTAAAGTCAATTTTGTTTACAGAAACCCTCCGAATTTTTGCTCATACCGGTTTTATTTTATATTATCAACTTGGGGTTGGGAAGAGATGATAACTTTCAAGGCTTTTGCACCCACATTCGCAGCTTAATACCCCACTACACAACATAATTATTCTCACTTCAAGAGGTGCAGAAAAAAAAAGAAACAAATTCCTCACATTTCGTCCATTGTTGTTTTTAGAAGCTGTAACATATTTAGCAGACGCATGGCTATTATCCTCATTAAAACTAAAAACAAGAAGTTCATAAAGAACTAAAATAGCCTACTTTCCTGTTACTTAAATACTTACTGAAGTTCTAATCGGGAAAAAAAAACTAGGTTCCTAAAGTAAATATCATCAACAACCGTTTCTACACTAGATTTATACACATTAGGAAAAAAAATCGAAACACAGCACCCAGCTATAATTTAAACTTCTGAAAGCCAAAATCAACTATTTTCCTTAATATTCTTTCGCAAATTAATTAAATATTATTTATTATCTGCTCGTGATTTATTTGTAGTTCGAAGAATAATTAAATATTTATTAATAACAAAAGTAATGAAACTACTCCGAACTGCATTAAAAAATAAGAAATGTAAATTAAAACTAAGCATAATTGCATGCAAAAGTATGCCTTGCCGCATCTTGGTAGATAATTAATGAATAATCAAAGAATCAAATTGTGCTACATTTTATGACGTCATTCCAAACTGATTCATGAAAATATTATTTTGCTTCAAATATGTTTAAATAAATAAAGTTTCTCATGCCATTGTTGATTTGGCAACAGTGATTTAAATGACTCAAAATTGAATTTCAATGCTAATGGAATGCTCAATGGGAAATTCGCCGAAAGATAGTAGATTTATATCTGTCCGGACGTACAGACAGACGGACAAAAAGTATGAAAGTTGGGTATCTGAGGTCATAGCTTTCTAACAAAAAAAGAATTTTTAAGATCCGAGGGATAGAACCGATTTTGGAAGAGGGATACGGACAGACGGAAAGACAGACATACGAACAGACAGACAGATGGACATCAACCGCATTTCAATACCTACAGTGATTTAAATGACTCAAAATTGAATTTCAATGCTAATTCAATGGGAAATTCGACGACAGATAGTAGATTTATCTCCGTCCGGACGTACAGACAGACGGACAAAAAGTATGAAAGTTGGGTATCTGAGGTCATAGCTTTCTAACAGAAAAAGAATTTTTAAGATCCGATGGATAGAACCGATTTTGGAAGGGGGGTACGGACAGACAGACGGACATCGACCGCATGTCAATACCTACTTTTTCATTTTTTTTAATTCTTTCGAATTAAAAAAAGAAAAGTAGGCTAAAAATATTGGAGACTTTTTATCAAATAGTCCTTTGTCATGTTGGAGCGGATGCAGAGTAGAAGGAATGTTAGGCTATTTAACTTTTATCTTTTTCTAAATAACACCTCATTTTACTGATGAGATGATACAGAAATACCAGTCATTAATCTGATTTGTTGGTTAACTCCTAATCATAAAATGACATTCCCTTTAGTTCCATAAAACAGCATTCATTTTTCTTCCCAGCATACAGCATTATCTTTTTCCCAGATGGAGTCAAATTGACAAATTTGCTACACAAGTCTAACTACATACATGAGAAGCCCAGAAATTTTGCCTGGTCTCCTATCTTGTAACCAAGATACAAATGATAAGCTTTCTTAATTTTTGCAGTGATGCTATTTTTTGTGCAGAAAATTGCACTTTGCCAAGTTATTAGCACTATTAATGCATTTACAAGGCATTACAGTTATAGATTTATCACTTATACTAATTTTTGATATTCTACAGCTTCTAAAACAACCAAGTACGAAATACAAGGAATTTATTGCTCTTTACTCTGCACCTCTTGACATGAGAAAACTTATGTTGCTTAGAAGGGTATTAAGCTGCTAATATGGTTGCAAAAACCTTGAAAGTTATCATTTAATCCACCCCCCCCCCAAATGTTGATAATATCAAATAAAACCTATATGAGCCAAAATTCGGAGGGTTTCTGTAAATAAAATTGACTTTAATTTTGTGTTTGGTGCGCCCATGCATTTTGCCATATTCTATGTAATGAAAAAAACGACCGTAACTCAAAAACAAGAGCTAACATACATTTTTTAAGGTGATATTCGTGTTTAGCACGTTGAAATCATTCAGAATTGGGTACTTTCATCTCAGTCGCGTTTTCACTGTTGACCAGTGTTATATATTCCCTATTAAAAACTATTAACATATAATTTGAAGGGCTTTTCTACCGCTGTTGAAGTCCAGTTTGGCCATCTGCATCGCATAAGATTCACACTCTTTCTTGCTGAAGCTGAACACGATGACCGGGGCAAAGTTTCGCTCCATGATCATTTTCACAATCTTGTAGCAGTTGGAGCCATCTAAAAATAAAAGAGGAAGTATACTTAAAAATCTAAACAAACAGTTATCTTAGAACCTAAACAGATATTAGTATTTAAAATATCAAACTTGCAGTTATAAAAATAAAAAAGTGTTAAATACACAAAAAAAGGTTGTAGAGAGTTACAATTTAAGGAATTTAAAAAAAGGAGAGAAAAAAGAGGATATTACTTGGAAAATGGCAAAAATATATGATGCATAGGATTAACATTAACTAGAATTTAAAATAGAATCAGTTCTTTATGAACTTATCTTGCGTTCAATCATGCAACATAAAATTATTCAAAGCAGAAGGAGGGGGGGGGGGAACACTGAAAAACTGTCGCAATTAATAAAAGAATCTCAGAATTGTGATAGGCATTAAACACTTCAAATATGAATAAGTAACTTCATAATAATGCAAACATATTTACCACAAACAAGATCATTAAAAAGTTTGAATTTACTTTTTGAATTCAAAATACAGAAATAGATTCAGGATACCACTCCAAACCAGTAGTTAAGAATAATTATCTTTCTTTGTACTCAAATATTAATTAAATGACAACATTTTTTAAAAACTGTGCTCTTCAAGACGTTTAAAAGTAAAAATACAAACACATGCAATCATTTTCTCATTCTTTTAATAGGGGAATGAGAAAACATTGATTAACAAAACGAATTAGCATTTAACAACGGAGAAAGTGAAAGTTTCATTAAATTTCTGAATGTACCGATACAGAGAGTAGTATTCTCCGACAGGAATCAGAACTTGAGACCAATTTAATAATTGTCTCAAGAGGGCAAAAATTTGACTGATATAGTCTGTAACCATTTTCAGTTAATACTATCAATTTCTGAAACATTGAAACTGTTTCATTAAATCAATTGAATGTTGGGGCCTTACATTTATTAATGTTAATGGACTTCCTTAAGAGTATGTGTAGAGCACTGACCTTTGAATCCCCCCTTCCTCCCCCTATTTCCTGCGTCCCCCTTGGCCGCTCCCCCCGCCACCTGCAGGACTTGCATGGCCGTGTTGAAGTTCTCTTCGCGGAAGTTGCCCTGCACACAAACACAGGTTAATAAAAAGCCACATAAACCAAGAAAGAAGTCTGTCGTTTACAATTCCCAATGATATTCAGTTCGGGAAATGAATGCAAGAATACAGTGTGCAAATTTTAATTTATAAAACCTAAGTTAACCCTTTCAGTCCCAGTGATGCCATTTGGCATCATCATGTTTCTGATCATAATTTTTAAAAAAAATAATAGGGCTGACATCTATTGGGATTAATACAAATATTTTCTAATAGAAAAAAGTTTGAAGAATCGAATGATGTGCTTTTTGACATCATAAATGGCTATAGACAATCAGAAAAAAATTCTAAAATGATGATGCCAAATTGTCATTGGGACTGAAAGGGTTAACATCTGTCAACAAAATAACAAATCATCATGAAGATAAGATTAAAAAATTCGATGTATTCACAATGATAATCATTTCAGGATATCGATGCAAGAATACAATTCGGAAATTTAAATTATAAAACTTGTTAACATATATCAAAAATATGATAAAAGTAATTGAAACTAGTATTCAGCTAAATTTTATATGCTGGTTCCTTAAATCAGAATATTTCAATAATTATTTTGACACTTTAATAACTATTATTTCTACTTTGCTAGAAACAGTAAAATTCAGCCAATTCAAACATTTCATTCCCTCTAATAGAAAAACAGTGGCTTGAAAGTGTGGAATACTTGGAAGATAAGGGTCATTTTAAGCTGCTTACTTTTTCATCCACCACCAGATGCAGTCCGTCCCCTCCCGATGGGAAGATGTACTGCTGGAGGGGCACCGGACGGTAGTCGGTGTACACAACATGGCAGGGCTGAAAGGAACAGGGGTGAAATGAATAAGAAAACTTTGTGATATCTGTACATAAAAAATGGAAAGAGGCAATTATTCATTCTGTAGATTGTTGAAGAAAAAGTCAGGATTTATTATGACATTTTATAAAGATTTTACAAGGTGTTTCCACATGAAGACTTATTTTGAAACATTAACTAAATGTATTAATAGAACTGTGTCAACATCATAAAGAAAGTTTAATAAAAGTTAGTTTGGTACTTTTTTTAAAAGGCCATGTTAACAACTGACATTTTTTTCTGTAATTCAAGTTTAAATATTCATAAAATAAAAGGAGGGCTAGGTACATATTTAGAATAAAAACAAACACACTGCCTGAAAATAAAAATGATGTATCAGACAAAGATGACTTTTTGAGTTAAAATTATTTACAGGTTAATGAAATTTTTAAGACTTATTCATTGATATTATTCTTAAACATATCAGTACAATAGTTAGGCCACAAGAAAAAATCCCTATCTTTTCGACAATGAATTGCAATAGAAACACAAAACCTCAGATGACTTCACTAGAAAATATATTCTCTCCAACCTCTTTCAACATAAAGTCTGATATGACAGTACGGTCTCTTTTCTAGGTTTTGAGAACACCCTCCAGTGCAATAAGTTTAGTTTAGTTTGAATTATCGCCGCACTAGAGCTACACGAGGGCTATTGGCGACGGGCGTCATATTTTAGAACCACAGTCAAGTGAGGAGCCGACACCTGAGTAGGCACCTAACGCAACCTATCTCAACGCAGTGCAACAAGAGATCCGTGTGTACCTGGTGGTGCAGGTGGCAAATCCACTCTGCGAACTGCCTCGCGTTGGGGATGGTGGCCGAGAGGAACACGTAGTGGACGCTGTCTGGAAGGAGGATGATTGTCTCCTCCCACACCACACCTCGCTCTGAAACATCACAATTGCATTTAACATGTTTATCAAAATACCATAAAAAAGCAAGGTTTCTGTTAGATACTAATTATATTCAATAGATATTTGCCATGCTTCATACTAAATAGTTTTTTAGTATATATGATATCAGTTTTTAGCAAGATGAGTGATGTAAGAATGAGTGTTGTGTGGGATTAAAATATAAACCATGGAATCCACCCAAGGATTCACTTATAAAGTTCGACACAAACAGCATGAAAACTAAGCAGAACATCATAGGCTTGCTTTTATTTGACTTGATATCCGACAGCTTTTTAATAGCTTGTTCTGTTAAAAGAAAATAATAAAAAAGAAACTGTCCTTGTCACATTAAATGTATATACAAATCAATTAAAGACTTCAAAAATAACACCTAATCCAACACAGCATCAGAATAAACAAGTCTAACATTCATTGTGTTTACCAGAATCAGTTAAACAATTGAAACAAAGGAAAATACACATTTTAATTAATGTGCAACAGGTGTTTGAAACACCTTTCTCTGTAAAAAGAACATAACAAAGAACAATTTGTCAGTAATCAGGAATTTTAGAAAATATTTTATGGGAAATAAAATGTTTGACTTCCTTCACTGCCCAGTTGTTTTTTAAGGGAAAAGGAGACATATCGTCTTTGGATGAACATACCTTTGTCTCTCATGTAGTGGATTTCGTCAAACACCACCCAGCCAACTTCTCTCATGACTTCCGAACCTCTATACAACATACTTCTCAAGATCTGAAACAAAAAAAACAATGAATATTGTGTTATAAAAATAAAAGTAATTTTTCATTTATAAGAAAGAATCATTCAAAAATGTAAGGGTTGAAAACATTTCTTCTTGTTAATTTAGCAAACCGGTAATACATATATTTAAAAGATATACACCAATGTTCAAAGTAATATTTTTTTTGCAAAAAAAAAAACCGGAATTATAAAGCATTGATATAAAATTTAGTCAAATGTTATCAAATGCATAGAAATATAACAGAAATGAAGCACACACAAAAAAAAACACTGATAAATTTTTAGCCATTTTGTCGATAAGTTAATATTTAAATTTCCTTTTAATTTGGTACAGAGCTAACCCTGTTAAAGACTGAACTAAAAACTAAGCGATATCTTGGAAAGGGAGAAAAAATATTGATATTCAAAAAATATTCTCAGAATTCTTGTAAAATAATAAGTAGTTTTACAATTGCTTTTATTTACAAATGTTTTTCCAATGTAAACTTACAACTATAACCCTTATATCCTAATTCACATGGTGTAAAACAGTTCTATAAATATGCCGCAAAAAGGACTTTAAGATATATGTTAAACATTTTAAGCAATCAAGCATAAAAAAAGAATTAAGGAACATTTACAACTTTTAAAACACAGCTTTTAAATTTAAAAAAAATATTTTTTAACGGAATATCTTGTTATAAATACACAGTATAGTCCACCTGATTTAGCAAGTCACATCTTTTTAAAAAGTCTTTAGATAAAATTTTACAACTATTTTTCTTTGGACAGCTTTTCAGGCAAAAACACATTTTTGTCAAGTATGGTGATGCCTTAATAGTAATAAATGGTTTGGCTATTTATAATATATTTATTACATGTTAAAGAGTACAACTTGGGAAAATATTTACAGTCTTTTTCCAGTCTCACATTTCCCCTTTTAAAAAACAACTCCTGACCCAACTTATTAAAAATTATAATAAGTAAATAAGCCCCCCCCCCCCCCCCCCCCCTAAGTATTTTTATAAGTCATTTAAAATAAATAATTTTGACACCTTAAAGAGATTCTCCAAATCACTTAAGGTGTTGAGGTGAAACAAAAATAACGACTATTTTACATAATAAACTTTAATCAGCAAGCTATAGTTTTTAAGACTCCCATAAAAAAAAGGCAATAGGAATTTGACCAAAAAACCCAGCTCAAATGTGTATGATTCTTCTTCTCATTGAAAAGAGCTACCTCTGTGGTCATGATGAGGCAGGATGCGGAGGGGTTGATGGTGACGTCCCCTGTCAGCAGCCCGACGTCCTGGAACTCCTCGTAGAACTCCCGGTACTTCTGGTTGCTCAGCGCCTTGATCGGGGTGGTGTAGATCACACGCTGCTTGTCACGCAGGGACATGGCAATGGCATACCTAGGGAGAAGCAACTACTTAGAAAGCTCTATAAATAAATATTGTAGAAGTTCTTATAAGTTAAAATTAACTTAAGACAAAGAATCAATACATATGAAGCACAAATTCTGAATTTGGGACCCTATTTATAATTTATTTTATTTTTACGCAGCTGATTTTGATAAATTAAATTGATATTAAAAAAAGTCTCTAACAAGACTTTATAAGAATCATGTGCTGCTTGTCACGCAGGGACATCGCAATGGCATACCTAAGGAGAAGCAACCACTTTTCACTACTTATGAAATAGTGCACACGTTCTTAGGTGTTCTATTGAAAGCTTAGCTCAAGGCAAAGAATATATGCACATGAATATGTATTGAATGTGTAGCTTCCACTACATCTGTAAATTATTCAATTACAATGGATTTAGATTGATCTTTAAAAAAATCATGTGCTAATAACTAACCCCTAATTATGTGCTGCTTGGAAGCAGCAAGGAAATGATAATGGCATACCTGGACACAAAACTCTTGAAAAAAAATCAGAACTTTATCTACTACAGCTTTTTAAATAAATATTTCAAAAGTTTTGCGTTTGTATTTGCAAGAAAATGGTACGGTGCTAAATCTCTAGTATATTTTAAGGATAATAATTCAAAAATTAAATATTTCTATATTATGTACCACTTGCAGGAATTATTTAACTTTTGTGTAATTATTTTTCTTAAATGTTAAAAGGGAATAATCATAAAAATTTGATTAAAATGACAAACTAGGTGAACAAAGTAGGACTCACTCTGCCACTACCGTCTTTCCTGCAGAGGTGTGTGCGGAGACCAGGACGGACTGGTTGTTCTCCAGGCAGAGGATGGCCTCCTTCTGGAAGGGGTCCAGGATGAAGGGGTAGCTGCGAGAGGGGGCATTAACGCTGGGCTTCAGAGGCACATACTCGGCATCATGGGGCACCGCAACCTGCATGAGGAGGACATGTTATTTTGCATTCATGATGCACTAGAGCTGCACGAGGTAGATTGGCAACAATCTTTGTCATATGGACTTGTGTGCAAGTGACGATACCGACATCTGAGTTGGCACACAGTGCAACCTTATAACAACATTGTATAACTTTGAACTCTACAGATTTAATGAGCATGTGTGCCTCAATGCACTCAGGCTATTTTTGTTGGATTTTGGCTGCAGTTTCAGATTTTTTACATTGATAAGTGATTTTACAAAAATCCTAAATATAAGTTACAGCAATTATATAAAATTATATTCATGTTAGACATGGAATTAAACCGTAAGGCAAATAACAACCTTACTTCTGAAAAATACAAGATAATTAAGTGAGCTCTCATTAACAAGGTTTGACCCAATAAACAGAAGTGATCGTTTGCACAGAATTTGGTGTCACAAAAATTTGGTTTTAAATTGCTTCAAAACTAATATATTAGAGTATTGTGAAGGTTTCATATAAATTTAATTGCATTTTAATCCCATTGTTTGCTAATTAAAAGATTTTCCATAAACAAGTCAACATCTTCACAGCAGTAAATGAACAAAACAAAAATAAAAGAATATCTTATTTCAAACAAAAAAGGAGAATAGTAGAACCTATTTCGAATGATGGGCTTTCTTCATTTGAGCATTTTTTAGCCACAGAAATACAGATAAATATTCTATTTAGTTTAGCTCAGAAGTTGCTTTTACTGCATTACTTTTAAACCAATTTCTGTGAAACAAGATAGAAATGTGTGTGTACAAATACTCGTGATTACTAATTACGTGAGTCATTTCTTTACTCAAACCATATTCAAGAGTTCAATTACTTAAAAGTTAAAAAATCACATTGATATGCTCATTAAATTCAGTATTATTTACAAAATAATACATAATTACAGTTGAAAGAATGTCATGTTAAACTAAATTGTGTTCAAGTGACACACAAGATTAAAAATGTTTTAATTTTATACTACAAACTCCATAAAAGGTTTATTTAGAAAGAAAATAAAAAAAGTTGTAAAAAATTATCTTATAAGAGTACAAGTAGAACACAATAACGATTTGCATTTCAAAATATAAAAATGTCCCTAACCTCATGGAGGCAAGCTTCGACTGTATCCACAACGTGGATTTGAATTCTTGAAGAAAACTCCTCTGGGCTGAGCAGGGAGAAAGCAAAATCTTAATATCAGTCTATTACAATATCATACATTGATTAAAAATAAAAGTATTATAAAATGAAATTGAAATATCATTACAATATGTGTATACATATTTTTTAACAACTCAAGAATACAAAAGTGTAAATTTTAAAATATTTAAACTAAACCATGAAAGCTGAAATGGGCTAAGGCCTGCCGTGCCCATTTCAGCTTTCATGACCTAGGGATAAAATTATTTAATATTTAGCTTTTTATTAAAATATTTAGCTTTCCATAAAAACCTTTAAGCAATGAAATTGAAAAGCATGTTTCTAAATTTAAGTAGGGCTTAACTGTTTTTGAAATACAATAATATGTAAATTCCATGTTACCAATAAAGTTATTTTGATAAAAAAATTTTACACATGACAAACACAAGACCCAATTGAAAAGTATTTAATCAATTATTAATCAACCACTCTAAACTGAAAACATGCATTTGGAAGCACTTAAAACTAATTTAGTGGCAATAGGAATCAATTCGGATGGCTACACCCTAATTAAGAACAGGCATGATTAAAAAATAATGATCCCTAGCAGTAAAATACACCATTTTAAACACAATAAAGATAGCTTTAAAAAAATAAGTCTAACAAGGCAGCTTTTAAAACACAACTTCACTTTAATTTTAATGTATGAAAAAAGCTTAAATATAATTAAAAAAAGCTAAAATTAGGTTAATTAAAAGCTTAAATAAATCATTTCTTATGTGGGTTGATAAAATGAGGACCAAGCATGCTTGGGAACTAAACTATGGGATTTCCGCGTGAGGTTGACCACCTAACCGGGACATATGCCTATCACCCCAGAGCCCTTGGTCAAATGTTATGCTTCAATTCTATATAAGCAGAGGGGGTCCTTACTTGATGTCGTCCAAGATATTGGCCACCTTCTGCTTCTTGGCCACAGAGCCGTCCTCCTCGTGAGAGCGCTTCCCGTCCGAAAGCTCCTTCAAGAAATCCTGGACCCTAAAGAAAAGGGCACAATTTAACAATGACAGGTATTTCTTGAAAGGGTTTCTTAAAAGTCAATGGTTTTTTATAATCATTTAAGTGCATTTAGAAGGGGAAGACTTCAGGAGCTCTTGACAGCATTTTTAAACTTTTATTACAATATTACAACACAACTCTACAATCTGAAATGACAAGAAAAACTAGAAACTGTTTTAAATTCTATTTTGGCACATTCATATCGGCTGACATCGAGTTTAGTTAATCACAAGAAACAGGGTCGGATCTAAAATTTGTCGCCTGTAGGCTGTAGTTTTGCCGCCCCTGTCACAATATTCTCCCCGTTTGGGGAAAGATAGGTGGTTACAGCCTACTTAGCCTATTTAGAAATCCGGCCCTGACAAGAAATATTCCAGTTTGGTTTGGTAGTTTAATAGGGTTTACCTCCGAGAAAAGAATAAATTAAATGGGCCTTCTAAGTAATTTAGTGCCTTTGGAATGCTCTATTAAATTGATAGTTTATATTTATAGTTTAAATTTTTAGCTGTAACACGTCCAAAAATCTGGAGTGAAGTCCAAATATATGAAGTTTTTTTTTATACTTAAGATGGATAAATAAAAAAAATTCGGGAAACTTGTCGTTTAAATTTTTACAATTTTAAATTGATTTATCAAAAAAGTGAATTATCAAAAGAAGGCTGCCTTATGCTTCCATAACACTTGCAAAATAATAATGCTGTTCGAAAGGTACTTCTATTCATCATTAAATGCAAATAATAAATACTGTGTAGTACAATACAATTATTTGGTACTATACGATTCTTAGGTCGAAATTAACATATATACTTAAATTAGATTTAAGGCTCAACTGGAGTGTTTACGATCAATGCTGTCTGAAGATGCATGTTATAGCATGTGCATATTAATAGTCAGATAGAAACGTGTTCGAATAAATATGAACACATATAGGTATATGCAGGTCAAATATTATTAGTAGTCGCGCCCATTAGTCTGTATTATAAATAAAGCAATTTTATTTTCTTAACAAAGTTTTAATGGAACAAACACCATACTTTTGGGGATCTTTTTTAATAGAAACTCCGCCACTTCTGCGACTTTTCTTCGACGGCTCATCATCAAACACACTAAATAGATCGTCTGTATCGCACATTTTAATAAATTATTAACTATTTATTGCGTCAATTTAAACATTAAAATATAGTAAACAGTAAAGCTTAGCACGAGCGCATTAAGTAGATAATCGTTTCCGGCTAGCTGTTTTTAAACTTCCGTGAAGAGCTTAAACGAAGAAAATAACGCTTAGTAATTTAAGACCAAAATCAAGTGACGAAGTCAACACTTGGTCGGCACTTTAACGGAACTTTGAGCAACATCGAGCTGTAGAAATTTTCATCTTCATAGATGCCAAAGTTTTACATCAGTTTTTTTCTAGCTTTCGTAAATGCATTTCTTCAATCGGGGATTTCTGTTGCTACTCAAGACATGCTCGACACCTGAAACACTGAACCTGCAGCGATTACTTCAACTAAGCTCAAAACCAGCAGCATTTAGAGGGGGAAATCATGATTTCTTTTCTAACTCGTAAATTAATTCGGAAACTAAATTGGAAAAATGTTTGTCGACTTCAAAAGGAAGCGTCTTTTAGCGTTATGACTTGTAGATATTCTTTGCACCGTTTGTCAGAAAGCGTATCTTTTGAAGACCAGCGTCTGCAAAAACATTTAAAATTCCTCAGTGATTTGTGCAAAGAGCATATAGGAAATTCAAAACCTTTAAAAGAAAGTTTAGGCATTAGTTATAAAGCATTGAACCATATTCAATATTTACTAAATGAAATAGAGAAAACAAAAGAAGAAATAACCGAAGTAGATTTGTTAATCTCTGGTAAATATACAAATATAAAAACAACCGCTCTGTTTGAAATGTGTTATTATTGCTAGTAAGAAAAATTCGTTATTTCTATAGCGTTATAAATAGATTGCTAGATGTAGGATATAGATAAGACTATTTCACAAAATTTATTTCTGCAACCCCTCCTGTTTACTTTGCTACCTATATTAAACAAAAGTAATTTGCAATCTCCGATTTTATATTTTTGTCTATTTTGCGATATTTTAATAATAGACGCACAGAATGAATCCTTAGATGAATCCAAGTTTGTTAAAATTATATTACTTTGTTACAGATTTAAAGGATTCCAAAGATGAACTTTACAATGTCGCTTTGTCTGAAAAAGAAAGCTTTCAGCACAAGTTGAATGTTCTACAAGATCAAGTAAGTACTTACAAAACAAGTAATTTTGTAACAAAGTAATATTAAAAGTATTGGAATTCACTTAGAACTGCTCGGTCCCAAACCAGATTGAAACATTTTCACAAGTACAGCATACTATAAATAGATAGCGAAAACATTTCTACAATGGCTGGCAGTTCTTAAACTTTGAAAGTATTAGCCATGTCTTCTTTAACCTCTTGGCCATTATTAATTTTAACTAATGAATTTCTTCTGTCCCATACAGGGTGTCCAGAATGAAACGGTACTCAGAGCTTTGTTTTCATTTTGTATAGCGAACTTATATTGGCAGAATAACATTCATTTGGCAAAGAGGCTATGGACAACATGGGAAAGAGAATCCTGTAAAAAGTATTATTCAGAAGAAAAAAAATTAGGGAAAATTTAGCACCGCTGCTATGTTTCCAAGTTTCAAATCATCATAAAATTAATTTAGAAACATTGCATTTTCTTTTACTTTATAACATACTATTGATTTAAATTTGTGGAGCTAACTCCAAATAAAAATTAGAATTTTGACATCAAACATTTTTAAGTTTTAATTTATGTACACAGTGGTGCCACATAATTCCTGTCGGAAAATTTTAGTGTGTGTGTGTGGGGGGGGGGGGTCTGTCTTCCATGCTGTCAATAGCCTCTCCACCAAATGAATGATAATTCCATTTATTAGTTTGTCCTATGCAAAGAATCCTGAATATATTCTGTTTTCTGCCCCTGCATGTGTACAATGAGTGTGTGTTTCCCCCCCAGCTGCTCCCCCTGATGGTGCCGGTGGATGCGGGGGACGAGAAGGACATCATCCTGGAGATCAGCCCAGGCGTGGGGGGCCAGGAGGCGATGCTCTTCGCCAAGGACATGTTCCACATGTACTGCCACTACGCCACCTATAAGGGATGGAGGCACGAGGTGCTTAAGTACGACACCACAGAACTGGGTACGCCCTCTCCATTTCCCTCTTAAGCACCCTCATTTTTTCTAAAAAGCCCTTAAAATTCAACTTGCGTTTTTTGTTGGTGTGTGAAGTTTCTTTAGAAATGATTTGATTATATATGTTGTAGGAAAAATATGCATTAAATGTGTATGCATCCTCTAAATGGAATGTTGTAATAAAAAGAGAAAATTTGCACAAGGATGTGATTGATTAAAAATAGGAGTTAGCATGAAAAAATAAGAAACCAGAAAAGTTTATGAATTACATAAATACAAGTAAAGTTCTTAAACTTGCAGCCAAATTAGCAGTTATTTTTCCAATAAATTACAAAATCATGTTCAAATTTTCATAGAAGAAATCCCCCTTTTTTTAACATTGGGGTTATGGCCCTTCAATGAAGGCCTGAAATTCCCTTAATTTTCTATAAATTCCACTAGGCTATAATCAGATACTCTAAACTAGGAAACTAATTTCAGCAATCTTCCAATCAAAAAACTGAATTTCTTTTTAATTATATAATTATAGGGTAAAAAATCGGAAAACTTGGAGGAAGTCCAAAAAAAGCAGAAAAACATAAATCTGCCAAAGAATCACATGCCTGTTTACAACTTGGAATCATGCCTGTTTATATAACATTTTAAATAGCTCTGAAAATATATTTAACATTTCAAATAACTCTGATCTCTTGCTGCAATCTTTTAAATGGCAAACCACTTCCACCTTTGTTTCAGGGGGCATCAGGAGTGCGCACCTGGGCATCAACGGGGCTCACGCTTACAGGGTGCTGAAGTACGAGTGTGGGGTGCACCGCGTGCAGAGAGTACCAAAGACGGAGAAGGCCGGACGCATCCACACCAGCACCACCACCGTGGCCGTCCTGCCACAGCCATCAGAGGTCAGCTTAAGATAGAAAGCTTAACATAGAAAGCTATTTGTTAAGTGATAATGACATATTAAAGTTGTAATAGGGTTGTTTCATGCCATGAATGGCAACAGCTCCAGTAGTCTTTTTCATTTTTTGACTGGAATTACTTGGGTTGTGGTATTCGAAAACGAGTTTTTTAAGAATATTTTGCTTATTATTTTTAAATGTCAACTTCTTGCTGTGCTGTTGGTTGTTCAAAACATTTGTTGAAGACAGCTTGCATAGAAAGAAAAGTTTATTTTCATCCATGACGGTAATTTTGAGAGTGAAACCAAAACAACACAGTACAGTCAACATAGAAAGCTTAACATAGTACAGTTATTTAAGGGGAGTCGGATGGATGTTTAGATCAAAAATGTTGATTTTCTGTTCTTTTATTTTTAATCTGCATATCTATAGCTTTAATTGAAAACCAAGATTATCAATTTCTGTTTAGTGGTTTTCTTTTTATAAGCATTTTTCAGAAACTCTTTATATCGGTTTTTACCTATACCTTAATTTTCTTTTGCGTTTCCTGAAATATAAGGTTTTTCAACTGTTAGGAAAAATTTTTAACTATAAAAGATATTAATATGTTTTGTTTTATTATTTCTTCCCCATTAATAGCTCTTTCATTTTAACTGAGAAATTTTAAATATTGCTGCTTGAAAAAAAAATTATATAACTTTAAATCAGATTTTTTTGTGTGCAATGTTTTTAATACATGTTTTAAAAAAATCACTGTTAAAGTTTTTTATACTGTGAAATACCCTCAGTTTAAATAAAAGAGCTATATGTAAAGTACAAACTATAAAAAATTCCTAATGATATATCATATAGTTCCTGAGAAAAATGTTCCTAAAGTTAATAACATTAACATGGGCGAAATAGAACCATCCGACTCCCCTTAACGTTCTACAGATACAGACGTGTAAACCCGTCTTATAATTTTTATATAATTTTATTAAATTTTGAAATTTAAAGCATGGAGGAGCGATTTAGAACCATCTACTGCAGAAACATAATTTTTTTTTAAATTTAAGAAATTTTATTTTCAGTTAAAAATTGAAATCTTATGCAGAGAAAACAAGTTTACACAGCCAATTTGCTTATCCCTCAGAGGGTTCACATAAAAAGCTATATTTTTTTAAGTGTCAATGACATATTAAAGTTTAAATTAATATATTAATTAGGTAAAACTCTTAGAATAATTCTGACAACAGAAATATTGTGTAAAGATATTTTATATAAAATGGGGAATTAAGAATATGTCGCGTTTTCAGAACTGTTTTTTTTTTGTTTCTCGAATACAAATGTTCATTTTAAATAAGTTAGTTATAATGACGTCGGCTTCATACAAAACACTATTCCTCAAAATAAACGTACTAGGGATGCACCGAATACCAAATTTGGCCGAATACCGAATATTCGGCCAAAGTCTAAGCCGAATATTCGGCGTACCTAAACCAATTTTTATTTTTTGTCGGATCTAAGTAAGTTGTATTTATTATTCATCAATTTCAATTTAAACATATAAGTACACAATCACACAATAATTTTAATACAATATAGCTATTAAATTTTTAATTGAAGCAACACAGAATAAAGTAGTACTGGTTTGCTATTAAAACAAGCCTTTTAAAAAGTGTAAATTGGTAAAATCACAACACGAAAGTATGAAAACAAAAACAGAAGTTGGTGGATCCGGTGTAGAATGAAAATCAGGAAAAAAATAATAAAACCATGGCTTGCAATATTATTATACAATTTTTAAAAAAAATTATCTTTTAGTGAAAAAATTACAATTGTGATGTATATAGTAATTATTGTTTTTTTAAAGCCCACTCATTGTAACTGTTAACTTAGAGACATATTTATTTAATATAACTTGAGTAAAGCTTGATTTAACATTAAAATAACTAAAACTTAAGAATTTGAGTGAGTCTATTATAAAAGAAAACAAGTCCTGTTTAGGAATTTTTTGACGTTTTATAAGACGATAACTTGAAGAAATTTCGAAATTTTTAAATTGCACTATTCGGCCGAATAGTTGGGCTATTCGACCAAACCGAATATTCGGTTAAAGTGGCCGAATACCGAATAGTAACTGAATAGTCGGTGCATCCCTAATACGTACCAACTCAATGTTTTATTTTCTGAAAATATATCGACATAAAATGTTAAGTCAATAAAAAATGTGTTATAAACTAAAAAAAAAAAGCATTTTATTAAAAAAATGTTGGTCTGAGTACCATGTTGCTCTAAACTGGTTTAATCTGCCCATTTTATCTGTACAGTGTTGACTGGCTCTATTTGACCACTACTCCAGTTGGCTTTTTTAAAATGAATGGTTCAAATGGCAAAAAAAAACCATCTTTAATTGCAAACTTGCATGAAAACTTCATTTAAAAAACAAAACTGAATTCACCATTCTGACAAAATATCAAACTATTCAGTTAACTTTCTGGTATTTAAATTTTTGGAGAAACAAACATTTTCGTACATAATTTAATTCACATTTCTTGATAGTTTTTCCAGTTCCTATAGTAAAAGAGATGCATTTTAGTATGGAATATATAAACAAATACTGATGTGTTTCAGATTGACATTGTGATTCGTCCAGGAGACATTGAGTTGGAATTCAAGAATTCGAGTGGGGCGGGGGGACAGCACGTCAACACGACCGACAGCTGCGTCCGGATCTATCACAAGGCCACGGGTAGTTCTTTCTCTTTAGTTTCTGCAGAAGATTCATATCGAAAGCTGTGGGAAAAGGGATAGAAGCTTCTCAAATGTTATTTACACCATTAAGTCTACATTGGAACATAATTGTAAAATGCAAGCTATAGGAATATTAAAAAAAAAAATTCTTAAAGAAGGTTGGGAACAGCCATAACCTCCAATTCCTTTCTCATTTTTTTAATATTAACACATGTTAACCTTGAAATATCTACTTTTAGCTTACTTTCCTTTTGATTCGAAAGAGAAATGGAAAGTAGGACATGATGATTGTGATCATTTGATTGTTTTATTTGCATTTCTTATATTGTTTTTTCGTAAATTATAAATCATTGTAAATTAAAATGTTATGATAAGTTTTGATTCCTTTTTAGAGCAGGCAATTACATAATTAATTTTACATAATTATTCTTTGAACTTCAAATTAATTTAGCAAACAATAAAGAATATCCATTGAATATGCAAAAGAAAATGAATGAAAATAGATAATTTTGGGTTTTAAGTGTTTAAATTAAAACTAAATGGGAATAGCTTATAAAAAACAAAACTTTGTTTTTCTACAAGAATTCAGTGGGTATTAAAATAACAGGAAATAAGACTATTTCAGTTCTTTTATAACTTTTTGTTTGTTAATGTAACTTCATTATTTGTTTCACAATATATTCTATCAAACCACAGGAAAACAAAGAATGTATTAAATATACAACAATGTACATTCCCTTCAATTATCTACAGTAGTCTATATATTTTTTCAAACTTGCAATTCGTTTTATAAACAGTGTATAGTTTGTTAGTAGAGTGCATTCGTTTTTCAGGGTGGTAACAAAATCCTAGAAAAAAAGTTCCCCGATACTTCCATGATTTCCCTGATACTTTCACAAAAAATTCTCTGATTTTGCAATTACCTAGAAAATATACAATACGCACAATTCAATGCAGTACAGAAAATTGAATCCAGACATCCCGGGACTTAAGATTTTTTATGGGTTAACATACTTAACTTTTCCGAAAATCTGAATGAATAAGTTTAGAGGAACCACGTGATCAGAGAATCATGTTATAACATGATTCGTGAGAAATATTCATCCTTCCTCCAAGATTGGTCCTTCGGGCAAATCGGACCAACCAGAATATTTTCTTTTGATCTAGTGTCCGTTAGTAGTGATCACAAGTACAACCTAAACCTGCTGTTTAAGTAATCCAAAATGGAAAAAATTCCCTGATATTTTACAAAATTTGAAAAATTCCATGAGAATTCCCTGATATTTCCAGAATTAAAAAGTTCCCCGATTTCCAGGTTCTGTTACCACCCTGCATGGGTGATTTTTTTTCCAGGCCTTGTCGTCGAAAGTCAAGTGTCTCGAGATCAGCACAGAAACAGGCAGGTTGCGCTGACGTCCCTTCGCGCCAAGTTGTACGAAAGAGAGCTGATGGCCGCCCTCAAGGAGGAAACTTTATCGAGGAAATCACAAGTAATTGTTCTCGGGTGTTTAGTTTAATAATGTGAACAAAAATTAAATAACATTAGGCAATTTTTTTTTAATCTAAAATGTTTTTCTCTCCTCACACTTTGGATAAAGGGATCACACTAAAAAATACTAAGCTATAAAATACAATAAGGGTACCACACTAAAATATAATAAAGGTAGAAATTAGCTAAAAAGATGTCACTCATATAATTAAGGCCACATTTAAAATATATTTGAATAACGCATTTTAAAAATTATTGTTTATGCTTAGATAGAAATAACTTAGGAATTTGGAACCAGTTCTGATTATTGGATTTAAAATATTAATTAAATTTTTTAAAAGGCCACCACATGTGCAAAATTGCTTTCAGGTTTAAATATAAAATCAAAGAACCACAAAGCAATTTCATTTTTATATATTCTTTAAAGACCTGTTCAAGCCTTGCAAGACGAGGATGATAAAGCAGAATACTAAAAAGTCCTTCTCTTCTAATGCAACATTAATTCAAGCACAGAAAAAAATTGAAATTAAATGTAAACCTGTGTATCAAATACTTAATATTAATCTTGCCCCCTTCAAGTGGCTAATTAAAATAAATATGTTACATTTTCTTTATGGTGCCTTTTCTTGTATATAATAAAACAGCTTTTGGGACTTAAAAATTCATGGAAATTGAGCTTAGTATGGAGATCTTTTTAAACTCTTTCAGGCATGATAAACTAAATAAATAGTCCCCGCTCTTTCTCGTAAAAGGTTTATTTAACGAAAAAAAAATTTAACCCTTTTAAGGGGAGTTGGATGGTTTTATCTCGCCCATGTTAATTTTCCTAACTGTAGGAACATTTTTCTCAGGAACTAAATGAGATATCATAATGAACTTTTCTCTATTTTTCCTTTACATATATGTAGCTCTTTGATTAAAACTGAGAATATTTTAAAGTATAAAAAAATACTTTTAGGATGACTTTTTAAAAAATATATATATTAAAAAATAAAAAAATCAGATTTAAAGTTATATAATTATTTTTAGCAGAGATATTTAAAATTCCTCAGTTAAAAACAAAGCGCTATTAATGGGAAAGAAATAATAACGCAAAACATGTTGATATCTTTTATAGTTCCTGAGAAAAATGTTTGTAAAGTTATGAAAATTAACATGGGCAAGATAGAACTGTCTGACTCCCCTTAAGACTTTAAAGATGCAGATCAAGAAGCGTGCTAAATTGCATCCCCTCTTTCTACACAGGTGGGCACTGCGGCCCGGTCCGAGAAAGTGCGCACATACAACTTTGTGCAGGACCGGATCACCGACCACCGGGCCCACGTCACCCTGCACGACGTGCAGAGATTCCTGGGAGGGGAGGAGCTCTTTGACCACATGTCACACCTCCTGCAGCATTGGGGGGACACGCAGGCGCTACAAGATGTCCTGCACAAATACGCATGAGCCCAACCTCATTCAAAAAATGAGGGACCTCATGGCTCATTAACTGGATATCGCACTGTAAACACGGAAAAGAGACCTATCGCAAAAATACTAGTTTTTTAGAAAAATTGCCTGAAGTTAATTTTTTCCATTGCATTGCATTATAGAAAAAATACTGATTTGCTTACTGCATTTCAACTATTCTACTAATCAATTTAAAATTCGCTAGATTTTGAAAATTTGAGTATTTATACCTTGAAGTCATTTGTGCGATAGGTCACTTTTCCCCAATGTACAGTGCGATATGATGTCAAGCATATTGGAAAAGTCAACAATGAAAAAGGGGATAGTAATACTTGCCATGTATAGTAATACTAATTGCCTGTTTGGCAAAGCCACATGTTTGTACAAATGCACAGCCAGTTTGAGAAATAAACGTGTCTGTTACTTTATATTGAGAGTGGGACTATAATTCAATCACAGCTGATGTAAAAAACAACTTTGTTATGTTGAGTATATTGTAAATAAAATGTGTTGAATTTTAAACTGTATCTTGTACTATTTTTTAAATTAGGCAATACAACAAATTTAAAAAGTTATTAAAACTTGTAAATTAAGTTTGTATAATCAATTCCACTTCTGACAACCTTCCTTTTTGTTATGAAACACTCCACATAGCAATAAATGTTGTTAAAATTAAACTAGTGTCATTATTTGTAGTCATTTTACAACTTTTTTTGATGAGAGTACAAATAAGAAATTAAGCCATTTATACCATAAGGATTGTGGTAAAATCAACCAGCATGTCATCTTAACTCATTGAGAATAAATTTGTCTGTTACTTTCATAAAGCTTCAAAAATTAACCATTATACTTACATGTCTACAGGTTACTTTCGGTTCATTTTTCAGGTGAAAATCATGTTTCAAGAATGAAGACGGATGTTTAGTGACTACTTTGTTTGCTCTAAGCATAAACAAAATATACTCCAATCATAAATAAAGAAACTTTATTATTCAAAAGAGCACTAAATCCAAATAAACCAATAAAAAGTCCAAGTTAAACACACACTGTGCTGTAGTTTGGGTTCTTCCTGAGTATGATGAACCCCTCTAAGACAGGGGTGAGGGGCAGATACTCCTCTGTGGCCAGCTCCGCCCTCTCCCCGTGGGCCAGCCGTGGTGTGGGTCTGGAGGCCCGTGATGGTCTTGGGTCAAACTATATCCCAAAACTCTGGCGATCCTACTATCCCGAAAATCGGTTTATTGCTTTAGTTATTAAAAACTCTGATGATCCTACTATCCCCAAACTCCGGCAATCCTCTACTATCCCGAAACAACGACGATCCTACTACTCCGAAACTTCTGCAATCGTAATATCGCGAAACCATCCCGAGAATTTGTTAATTGGTTTGGTTATTGTAAAATCGCAAAACTCTGGCGATTTAACAATAGAACTTTGGCGATTCTGGAATTGTAAATTGTGACCTACTGACAATATTTCGAGGGAAAATAATACCCAAATAAATGATATTAAGGTTCGTGCGTGGGTAAACAAATTTGAAAAAGTCGCCCATTTTTTAAAATAGTTGACAATAAGCTGAAAATAGTTCATTTTGTCTAAAAAAGTCACCGAGGGTCAAAAATAGTCTCCTTTTAGTCACCACTGCATATGATGACATGCCGGTTGGATTTGCTACAATCCCTACCTCCATATAAATTCAGATTTTAAAGCTTAAAAAAACTCCAACCTTACTTACATGCCTTCCAGTTACTTTCCAGGTGGCTTCACAAATTAAGAGGGATATTAAGTGACTACTTTTATCTGCTCCAAGAATACTCCAATTCATTAAATAAAAGAAACTTTATTATTCAAAAAAAGAAGCACTAACTCAATCCACAAAAGAGTCTTTAAAATGAAACTAAAGGGCGCTGTAGTTGGGGTTCTTCCTGAGTATGACGAACCCCTCCAGCACGGGGGTGAGTGGGAGGTACTCCTCTGTGGCCAGCTCGGCCCTCTCTCCGTGGGCCAGTAGCACGGGCGTGGTGTGGGTCTGGAAGCCTGTGATGGTCTTGGGCTTGCCCGCCTGGCCCACCACGTCCACCGCCTGGCCCACACGCACGGGGACCGGCAGGGGCTGGAGGTCCTCGTCGAAGGTGACCAGCATGCGCGGCTGCATCGCCGCCACCAGGTTGTACAGCACATAGTGAGAGTTCTTCAGGATGACTGCAACACAATTGATACGATGAGAGGGACGTTTGAGAGAAGAATGAATGTAGAGTTATATAAAAAAAAATTGAGATTTAATTAATTTGAATGTATAGTCCGGCTCTATAGTCTCCTTCCAATCACAGAACAGTGTTTTCATAAAACAAATAAATCATGATATTTGATAGCCCTACAGAGATCAGAAGGGGGCAAACTTCATTAAGTAAATGAAAGATATGAATAATAAAAAAAATCAAACAATTGAGTAAAAAATTTCTATACTTAAACACAGGACATTATTTTGTCCATTTCATAAATAAGAAAAACTAAAAATGCAATGACTTAAATTATCTTCAAAAAAGCAGATAATGGCAGACAAAAAAAGTACATTGTTCATGACAGTGGATACATGGTACAAAAAATACTTCACATTACTGCCTGTCAGAATGTTTCTTTCAAAATTTCTTATTTTAAATCAAAAAATAGCAACCCTGCTTAAACAAATCTTTTAATTGCAACAAACTAGAACCCACTTCACAAAAAAAAAATTGGCAAGTTCTTCACAATGTAAACAATTTCTAAACATGAGGGACTGGGGGAAATACTGTGGCGAAAAAAAATTAAGGAACATTTTATTTAAAAGTAAAACACCAACTTAGAAGTCGAGAAAAAAAAATGTAACTTCAGTTAAATGAAAAATTAAGCAAATACGTACAAATCTTGCACTGACATGCAACAGAACAAAATAAACTTCACAAATGAAGAGCTTAACCTTCGGAACGGACTGTAAACGGGCAAAACTGTGCGATTGTTCTCATTGCATACATTTTAAATCAAATTTATTTCAATAATAAATTTATTTAAAAGAATCTTAATTAGGTTTATTTTTGAAAAGAGCTTAAAATCTTTTCCAAATGAAAAAGTATATTATGAAAAAAAGGGCTAACATAGAGAAGTTGGGGGAATATCCTTTACAATAGGGACAGAGTTGCCCCACAAAACTTACAGCAGAATTGACGAGCTTTTGAAGTGCCATGTAAAGATAATTCAAAGTTAGAGAAAATCATGATTTCTAATCCTAATGTTGCATCATGAAATTTAATTTACAGTGGAACTGGAGTGGTATTTCAAGCCCATGTAAATGAATACAACAAAAAGTTGGATTTTTCATAAAGCGTGGGAGCACTGATGACAAGCAACTGGACAGTGTGTACTCACTCCCTTTGACGTCCAGGAATGCGACGAGGGTGGCCATGAGGCCTGCCACGCACACGGGCGAGAGCAGCTGCCGGTCGTGGTGGTAGGGGCAGAGGGTGAGGGTGCCCTTCCCTAAGTGGGCCAGACCCTGCGCCAGACGCACCATGAACAGGTTGTTGGGGTCCTTGGCGTGGTACTGGGCCAGCTGGCGCAGCATGGCCGCCAACCTGGCGTTGTTGGTGCCTGCAGGGACACAGTGTTAAGCAAGAGGGAAAGAAATTTTGCCGTGGGCAGGTAAACTGAAGTAACTAGCCTAATGGCTTAAACCAGGGGTTCCCATTCGGTGGTACGCGGAAAAATTTCAGGTGGTACGCATGAGTGATGAGCAGTGAGCACTCAAACATATTACTCATTATTTTAAACATTATTGAAAGAGAAATCTTTAACTTCTGGATCAGATGTAAAATCTAGTACCCTTTGACCTTCTGGCAATCTATGCTATTTTTGATGTCAATTGTTACAAGTTACTTGTGTAAGAGTGGATTTTCTGAACTCTTGTACATAAAAAAATATAGATCTAATTCTATAGGTAATAAATAAAACAGTTAATTAATACCATTTTAATCTTTTTATTTCTCCTTTATTATAAGCATGTTAAATAAATAAACAAATATCTAACCATTAAATCTGAAGTTTTCTCAGGAATTTAAATCAAAAAAGCAGTTGAACACTTCTAGAAGAGTAAAAATTTTACGTTTATTAAAATATTTAGGCCTGTTGGTACGCAAAAATTTCTCAAAACGTCAAGTGGTACGCAGGTGCAAAAAGGTTGAGAACCCCTGGCTTAAACAATTGTTGCAAAAAACTCAATTACTCTATTTATAGTAACATTGGGGAAGAAAAAATTTAAAAAAAGCAAAAATGGTCTAATCCACTGTTGTGGTTACAGCAGTTTCCGCCCACAACAGAGATGATAAAGGGTGTTCCACTTGAAACTCTTACGATTCATTTTGAAACTAAATATCCAAGTGATTAAAGTGCCATGAAAAACTCAAAGACATTGTCTAGGTTGAATAGCATTTAGAAGAAAAATATACAAAAAAAAGTTTTATTTTTAGGATTAAGTGGTTTCTAAGGTATTTTTAAGTAACATGAAATTGGAGCACGTTATTTGACAAAAAACCAGATTGAAAGAAATTAATTAAAAAATATGCATTTCTCTAATGTTTCAAAATCAAGACCCTGACAAGTAAAAACAAACTGGTCCTATATATATTAAATTAGTTTTGCTCTCAAGATCATTAAAATGTGTTGACTTGTTTGTGTTTCAGATTTTAAGAAATTCAGTTGATTTAGGATGCATCCACTTTTCATCACCTTCTGAATGACACAAACTAGTTATAACATTTGAACTATTAAAACTTCTGGCCTTCGGTATCTCTTTGTCATGCCTTAAGGGGAAGCTAAAGAGCCTTCTTTCACTCCCCATGCTAAGTCTATGGGACAGTTCTTAGAACACACTGCCTTTGTTTTTAAGTTTATTAACTAGCCATTTTTTTGCATTAGGAAGTCCAGGAAGTTTTCTGAGGATCCTCGAGCTCACTTTTTCATTTTATTTAGCCAGATTTTTTTTTAATTTGATATTAAAAAAAAATCCTGCTATTTTTCCAACAAATTAAGACTTTTTACTGAAAAATAAGTGCTACAACCTTTTTTATTCAAACCTTATTTTTCTAATTTGCTGCAAATTCCATCGTAAAACTCTAAAAGAGAAGTTGAATTTTATGTTGTAGCACTTATTTTTCAGTAAAAAGTCTTAATTTGTTGGAAAAATAGCAGGATTTTTTTTTAATATCAAATTAAAAAAAAATCTGGCTAAATAAAATGAAAAAGTGAGCTCGAGGATCCTCAGAAAACTTCCTGGACTTCCTAATGCAAAAAAATGGCTAGTTAATAAACTTAAAAACAAAGGCAGTGTGTTCCAAGAACTGTCCCATAGACTTAGCATGGGGAGTGAAAGAAGGATGCTGCTTCCCCTTAAAATATGCTTATCTACATTCAAAAATAATGTGTTGCCTCACCTGCTCCTACCAGGCCCAAAGCAAAGATGGCATTGTAGGCCACTTCGGCATCCGAGTCGTGGGAGAACTTGCTCAGGGTCTCCAGAATATTCAGCTTGGGGTTGGAGGCAGAAATCAAGGCAAGGGCAAGGGGGACAGACCGCTTGATCACCGGCTCACCATACCTCAGCTGGAAAATTGGGTTGCAAACAAGGCAACATAAATAATAAATTCATTTGATTTGATAGAATACTACTTTCAATTTATTTGTTGAACCACCTTTTTCCCACATAACCTTTAAAAACTTAATTTTTATTATTATTTAAAATTGAAGTATTAAAACAATTTAAAAACATCAACTACAGAAATTTTTAAACACACATATTTTTTATAGGTTAATGAAAATTCATTTTAATCCTCAAGACAAGTTTTAAAGTTTCCCAGTTGCTTAAGTCTCAGAGCACTTTTTTTTAAAAATTAAGTTTGATAATAAGGGCTTATTCACAATCTGGTGTATCATATTCGTATGTGGCTTTTGGGTTAAACAAGTGATTGAAAATAAGGATAAAAAAAATTATAACACCTTGCATACCTAAACCCTATATGTTACACATTTATAGAAGTTCAAACTAGGGAAGGGAGGCTAACTGTTAAAAAGCTGCCTTCATTTTCATTTAATCAACAATAAAAAAAATGGAAATAAAATGCCTTTTATTTTGACTAAATTTGAGAAAATAGACATGGATATAGTGGAATTTGATTAAAAATTAAGGTTATGTAATAACATATACAAAGCTTGCAAAGAATATGGTAAAAAGAAAATGAAAGTACCAAAAGTTTTAGTTTGCTGTGCTAGAGCTACACAAGGAATACTGAAGGTGGGCCTCCTATATTGATTTTTTTTTTATTCCACGAGTATTGCATTAATTGGGGGTGAAAAGAAGATAACTAAAATCTTATAAGGAGTACAAAACTCTTATTTATACAACTCTGAGTTGATGTTAAATTGCACATTTCAGATTATAGAAAAACATTAAGAAATAGAGAACAAATAAATACATTAATTATAATTATCATAAACTATTGGCAAGAAAAAACAACCTTAATAAAACTAAAAACATTTTAGTGTGTTTGAGCAAGCCAATTTATTTCATCTTATACAAATGTGAAAAACAATAATTTTTAACTACATTTTTGGAAGGAATGGAATATTTTAGAAAACCAAAGAGAGCAACATTTTGCTAAAAAAAGAAGACGTGGGCAAACTTGTCACCCAACTCACCAGGTGTCCAAAGGTCCTGAATGCCATCTCTGATCCGATCTCCTCCCCCATGGAGATGAGCGCGATGCCCAGCACTGCGACCGCCTGCTGCGAGGAGAGGTCAATTCTGGTGGGTGCTTTTTCCTCTGCTTTGTCCCCTTCCTTCTTGTCCTTCTTCCCATCCTCCTTCTTCTCATCCTACAAAGCACAATGAGACTCAAGTTCCTTCCAAGTCTATGGTAATCCAACAAGCATTATGCACAAAATGACCTTAGTAACCAAAGATGAAACTTATTCATTATTAGTGTTTCTTTGCCACAACACTAGAATTAGGTCCTTGACCTGTTGTGATTTTTTTAATAAATAAAATAAATAGACACAAGTCTGCCATGGGCTGGAAAACTACAGCCGCCACAACAATGAATGGGACCATTTTTAATCTGAAATGTCTTTCCCTTTCCTGATATGTCAGAGTAATTGAGTGCTTGCAATAATAGTCCAAGTGCTATTGACTGCAGTTTACCTCCACACGGCAACCAACGCAAGAAGACATTCTAGTAGCCACGACAATAAAGGTTGATTTGTTCGATGAAGGTTGTCATGTTTTGGTGCACATGGCAACAAAACAAGACAAGCCTACAGAAGAATGATTTAGTTTCCTCCAAAGATAAGGAAAGACTTTGTAATACAACAACCTTTTACGGTGTGGAGTACACATTGGGAAACTTTTTTAAAACATCCACAGAAATTTATGATGCAACTTAACTTCTAAACAGTTGAATTTGTTGGTTAAGTCTATTTTAAGAGATTTTGCATAGAATGCGCTTCACATTGCTCATGCAAAGTCAGGTTCTTCGTTTACAGGGGTTTAGATCTGAAAACATGTCTTCTGGTCGCACTAGAGGCAAGAAATGATTACGTTACATATTTCTTGTTTAAAAAGAACCCTGTTCTTATGACTTCTATCAAAAGCAAATGGTACCTATATGTTCAGCACCATTTATGCTCATAGGTAACCAATTGGCCCATGACCCAAGCTAACCAATTGGGGAAAAGAAAGTTTGCAATCTTTGTCTTCATTTCTGAAAGACCCAAAATACAAAATAAAAACCCGGAAAATTAGCATACTTGAAATTTAAAAAGTAATTTTTGTGTGTGTTTGTCTTTAATAATACCATGTAAAAAAAGTGCTAAACATTCAAAAAGACATTTTTCTTAGGTCTAGAGGTTAATATTCAACTGCTTTATTTAGACTTACACTGTAAAATCAAAACAGATGTATTAGTTTTATAAATTAAAAAAAAAACATATGGCTCAGTAGCAATTAATCTAATATTGAAAAGGTGATGCCGCCACATCATCACTGTCCTTGAAAGGATTAAAAATTTGACAATCACATAACTTTTTAAATAATAATACAGGTGCCAAACATGAACAAATATGCAAAAGTAAAAAAAAAAGCTAATTTTTAATTATTACATTAGATGGTTATGAACTATAAATAAAACCTTGTATTTTTTATGAATTTTCAGTGTTTAGAAATAACAATGCATAGTACTTGTGCATATTCAGTTTTTTATACAATCGTATTAAAAATTCCTATTATCTACAAAGAGATGTTTGCTCTTTACTAACAATAGTTTTTAAACTGAAACACTTTAGTTATGTGTTATGTTTTTTTATTTAAAATAAATGTTTTTTTTTTAAATTATATGCACAAAAAAAGAAAAGTTGCAGTAGTGCAGTTTGTACTAAAAGGGGAGTACTGAAGACGTAATATTAATTGGACTAAAAAAAAGCTGTAACGTGTTTTTTTTTAAAAACCTTAGCATAAGAAAACAGAAAATTATATGCACAAAATTGTAATATTAATTGGAGACTAAAAAAAAGCTGTAACGTTTTTTAAAAAAAAAACCTTAGCATAAGAAAACAGAAAATTATATGCACAAAATTGTAATATTAATTGGATACTAAAAAAAGCTTTAACGTTTAAAAAAAAAAACCTTAGCATAAGAAAACAGAAAATACACCCCTTTGGAAACAGTTCTCACCTTTTCAGTTGTTTCATAATGTTCACTGCAGATGTGAAGTAGCTGTTGCACTTTGAGCACATTTCCAGTGCCTGCAAAGAAGAAATCATGTCAAAACAAGCAACGGGGCAAAATTAAAGTAACGGACATACCTTTTTTTAGGAATTATAATAATTGTTTTAAATGTTTTACTGATCAGTTATAAATTTAACTTAACAATTTGGGTATGGTTAAAAAGAGAAAAAAATTATCTTTCACATGATGTACAATTCTATTTCAATAGTTAAATTACTTTAACAGTGCAGGAATTTTTAGCCATGGTAACGGACGTACCTTTTTTGGACATGAGTTACGCAAGCATGTTAATTAAAGCTTAAATCCTCTGATTTGGTAAATCTCAATGATTAATGTAATTTTTTTTCAGTTATTTAAAGATGTTAAGTTTCTAAAACAATAAAAAAAAATTTGAAAAGGCTATTTAATGTAATTAAAAAAATTATTTTGTATTGGTAACGGACGTACCATCAATGGTAACGGACGTACCTCTTCCGAATTTTCTTATTGAAAACATTTCTATTTGAACAAAAATACTATTTTTTGATAAAACTTTTTTTTAATATAATGTAATTATACCTTAAATTACCTTAAATTAACTCTTTATTACCTTAAATTTAATCTTATTAAATTTTTCAATTTTTAATGATTTATTGTCTTATTGACAATGAAATTATTAATGTACATTTGAACAATATTTATATGCTGACTTTCAAGTTTCAAAAAAAGAACATATTTTTATAAAATTAAATATATAAATGAAAAAAGAATAAAAACGTAAACATTTAAGAAAATTAAGACACTAGAATGGAACTTGTAGAGTCTGGATATTTATGCGGGCAAATATGCTGATTTTCGTGTGATCTAAACACTCAGAAACTAAAACATAACTCTTACCTTCATTTTTTTTATCCATGCATACCCAGTAAACAAAGTAAATTAGGAATTAGCCCCATGCACACTTTGTATCTCGGTTAACAGATTTTTTTAAATCGAAATTATCACAAACAACAGCCTACCGACTTTGCAATTGTATTTACTACAGATTTCTGTTTTCTAGGATATTTTGGCAAGTTTTCTTTGTGCTCTCTTAACTGCCTTGCCCAGGGCTTGAGGTGATTTATAAGAAGCAAATCTACTACTACTACTTTCTTTGGCTTTGCTTCCATTATTCAGATTTTGAACAACTTTTGCTTTTGATTTCTAACTTGCACTAATTTAATTCTGTCATTCTACATTTTTTTGTAGTTTTGCAATTTTCTTTTGGAGTATTTCATTTTCATATCATTCTTAGCCTTCATTTTCCTAAGTCTGTCCTTTTCCTTAATATTGGTCTTGGTGTCCAGTCTGTTTTCTGTGTTAACTATATCTTCTTTATTTCTCCTTTGCTGTCAGAGGCATATTTAAATGTATCTAAATTTTACTGCTAAACCAGCTAATTATCTTTAAAATTTAAAACCAGACACTTTTAAACAGACAGATTTAATGTTAACACTTGGACACAAGCTAATCACTAGACGGCTAATTTGTTTATTTGTTTCCACTACACTAATGCTGCTATTGTTTGGTAGCTAAATACGTGGGAAAATAAAAACCAAACTGTTGTCAAAATATGGTTTTATAAAATTTAAAACAAAACAAAGATAATTTAATAAAAAATATATATTATTGCACAAGTAAAAAGCTTAAGACACAAAACATGTCGGGGTACATATAAAATAATGTTATTTTTAGTTTCTAACCTTTTTTTATGCATAAATAACATGAAAATCTAATAAATAGTCAAGTTTTCTGAAATAGGGAACCATGAAAATTCTTTTTACTTAGTATTATTAAAGGAAAGTTGAAGTTTTGAAAAATTATGATTTCGGTAACGGACGTACTGGTACGTCCGTTACCAATAATTTACCAAATAATATTTTTATATTTTATTTCTTTATGATGCATAATGTTACTCAAGTCAAACAATAAGTAAATCCAAAGCAGGAAGTTTTTATCTCCAAAAATAAAGTTGTGGCATTAATATAAGCTAAAAATAGTAACGGACGTACCACGAAAAGCCAGAAAAAATTCACAGGAGCATTTTAACAATACCAAACATGTTTCAAAAAATCTTTTTATCAAAATTGGATCACTTAACTATAATGCAAATAAAACATGTCAAGAGAAAAAAAATTCAATATAATTTTCCCATTTAATTATAGTCTTTTCTATCGCTGTTGTGCACTGCCCAATTCTGACTGACAGACACAGGTCTAAACATGTGCCTGACAATCAAAAAATACTAAACATACAAAGCCTTAGTGAATGGCCTCAGATGCCAGCATTGTGACAAGCCATTAAAGAGACTGTTTTCAGGTGGCATAAGTCAGTCGTAAAATTTAAAAAAAAATTATGTAAAATACAGGGATGAGTTTGGCCAAAAAAAAAAAAGCTGAAACTAAAATGCGTAATTATACGCTTAAAAAACATTTTAAGCAGTATACTTAATTTACGAAATAAGCGTTACATTATACATGTATGTTCATATTAAAGTTTTTTAAGCTTTAGACATGAATAGAAATGCTTATTGAAGTATTAATGGCATCGAATTTCAAAATTAAAGTTGCTTGAGAATTGAAGCTAATTATTACATTTCTTTAACAACCCAGACAATACAAAACTGAAAACTTATTAGTCTAGCCCCCTATTATAAAAAACTTCAAAATACCTGAAATATTATACTGGATCAATTGAAACAGACCACCGACAAAAAAATACTGGGGTTTTCTGAAAGATCTGTTGCACACGTACACGTTAATTTTCATTTAATAATGTTTATGTCTCTGGTGAATTATCACAAAATACTTATCATATTTATGAACAACTAATAACACTACTTTGGCTAAAGTAAATTTTTCTTCTTTAAAGAACAGTGAATGATAATGTCTTTACAATGCAAATAAAATACAAAATTTGAGGGAAACATTTTTGTTGTGTTACTGTTTTTTACTTGCAGATCTCTCAAACATTTCCTTTATTGTCAAGGAAGTTTTTTTCTTTTTTGGTTGTGACTCATTTTGTGAACACTTTTTACGTTTTTTATCTTGATTTGAAACTTGCGTTTTTAAAGTGTCACCTGTAAAGTATTCTATTTCTTTATTTTGATTTGTTGAGACATGTGATTTTAATTTGGTTTTTGAAGAAGCAGCACTTGAAATATGTTCCGTTTCTTTATTTGAAATTTGTACTTTTGAAGAAGCAGCACTTGAAATAAGTTCCGTTTCTTTATTTGAAATTTGTACTTTTGAAGAAGCAGCAGCACTTGAAATATGTTCCGTTTCTTTATTTGAAATTTGTACTTTTGAAGAAGCAGCAGCACTTGAAATATGTTCCGTTTCTTTATTTGAAATTTGTACTTTTGAAGAAGCAGCACTTGAAATATGTTCCGGTTTTTTATTTAAAAATTGTGCTTTTGAAGAAGCGACAGTAGTGATATGTTCTGTTTCTTTATTATCTGCTTGACTATTTCTCTTTCTATTTCTTGAATTTTTATTTAGCTTTTTATAATGTTTGAGTCTCTGCATTTTTGCTGCATTAGAGCATAACTTCTTAGCTTTCTCTTTAGATATTTCCTTCTGCTTGGTTTGTTCAAGATCTTTTATTACTTTCCTTTTACCTATTTCTTTCTCAAGTTTTTCCTTTTTATAAGACTTGCATGCAGATTGTAAATTCTTTACCAGGTTCTTTTCAACTGGATCATGCAAAAATTCTTTTTTAGAAAAATAAGCTGTTGCAGATTTGTTTTCTGCCAAAAGATGATATTTGATAGATTGTATCCCATCAAAAGTCTCAACGTTTAATCTTGAACTTCCAGGTGTTATTATATTATTCATCATGCTGAAACTTGATTCGACCCTGGGTCCATGAAAACAGGTCAATACTGCACATGACATCTTTGAAAGCAAGGGGTAGTTCGAGGACTTTTTTAAATTTATCCACCACTCATCTGTACGCTCATTTTCACATAGTTGGGGGAGAAGTGAATCGGAATGATATTTTTGAACTTCAAGTTCGTAAAGTTCTTTTTCCTCATCTAAAATAATATTTTTTACAAGCTCAGGCAATTGTTTCATATACTTTAAAGATATCGAACTTTGTCTGCACATCGGGTCAATGGCAGATACTGCTCTTAGAAATGGATTAATTAAGGGCATTTTTGCCAACAAGGATTTTGAGCAAGAAATGTATGCTTTTAAGAGGGCATGCTGAAAAGACTGTATATGGAATTTAGATGACTTTGAAGATGTAGAAATGAGTTGTTTATTGTTTTCACCAATAAATATAGATTTATAAGGGAGATGATTGTCTTCATTTCCCACTTCAAACTCTTTAATTTTTCTAGGCCTATCTTTTAGTAGTTTTAAGCTTTCTGGTTTAATAAAACAACCCAAAAAACCCTTGATAAGTTCCAATTGCCTATCATGCAGTTTATGTATTAAGGGTGTATTTGACTGAAATAATTTGACGTATTCCTTTAGTAATGGTAGCACTGATAAATAAAGATTCAAAGTTAGTTTTGTTTGTAGATTAACAACAAACAACTTATTTGTTATTCTCAATTTCCTATCTTTTCCTGCTTCCGTTACATTTTTTGCAGCAAGAGTTACTTGTAGCTTATGAATATGTTCTCTTGCAAGTTTTGGGATTTTGTATTTCCCGTAAATGTTTACTACTTCAGATAAATAAACAAGTTTATCTTCCCGTTTCAGAAAAGAAAAATAAAATATAATAAATGCATCATACATGCGTGAGAAATCTTGGGCAACATCATAAACCGATAGCCATCTATAGCTGATATAGTTTTGAGGAACTGTAAATTTAACGTTTAATATATCACAGATTTCTTTTAACGCTGCTCTCAAATCAGGAGACCACTTTGAATCAGTATAAATGTCCTGAAAAAGAGCTTCTAAGTGCGAGTTAAACGGCAAGCAAAATTTCTTAGCCGCGTTGTGCACATGGTGGCACGAGTCGCCATCAATATCTAACAAGTTAGGGCATTTCTCTCTTAATCGTACTTCCACTCCAGCTTTCTTACCACGCATTACATTGCAAGAATCTAGCAACACTGAAATAAGGTTGCTCCAAGGCAAATCATTTTCCTCAAAAATGTTAACTATTCCATTAAAAATACTAGCACTATTGACTGTATTTACTGAAAAAGATTTTAAATGTTCAGTCACAAATTTGTCATTTTTACAATAGTTCACAAGGGCAGTAACAATTTTTTCCTTATTACTGCTGGTGCTCTCATCAATATTTAAAGAGAAATATTCTGTTTTCAAATTTTGAAAAAGGTTCTCATGAAAGGTTTTAGCTACACCAAATCTTAATTTGTATGCTGCTGTGGTGCGATACAGTTTCACGGAATTTAACGCTTTCTTGTCTTTGGAAAGTTCTTTTACCAAATCCAAAATATCTGGGGCTAATGAAAATGGCAATGATTTCTCTGCAAGGAAGCTGACAACCATAGCTTCAGTATTGGCTACGCGATCAAGAAGTGGTACTAGTGGTTTTTCTTGCGTCTTAACAGCTAGAGCTGCTGTACTGAACATTGGATGCAAGCCATACAGAGGATTCCCTACTCCATCCCTTGAACTTGAGTCAACACTTCCTAAAAAAAATGTTTTCATAATTTTTTGAAAAATTAATTCAATCTTAAAAATATATTTTACTACAAACTTTCCTATTATTTATACTTGCAAACTTCTTAATTTATAAATCAGTAACACAATCAATGCAGAAAGCGATTTTTTTAATCAGATTTCAAAGCAAATACCTGGTTCATTATAGATAATATAATGTAAATTAGGATTAACTGAAAAGTAGTGAAAAATAAGTATTTATTTATCAGATGCAAAAAGATTAAAATATTGCAATTTAGATTGCATTTAGTAGGGAGTAAAAGCGATCCGTACCGATTACCAGATCGGTACGCAATCATTCACGAAAAGTTAGCGGATTTTGAATACCGTATATAACCGGACTCCGTGGTCGACCCCCCATTTTTAAAACCAAATATCCTTCCAAAATCGGTAACCCGTGTATAAGTCGAGGTAGGACATGAGGAAGAAAAGATCGTTCCCAGGCCAGAGCCTTCTGAAAAAAAGAGGAAACCGGTTCATGCCGCATGGCGAAGTTTTATTTTGTAAGCGAAATTTCATCCCCTACGAAAATAAAACAGGTTTTGGCTCTGTGTCTCCTTGACATATTCACCGTTAATTTGATTATCCTGAATGGAGAAACCAAGTACATGGTATGTTAAGTGAAGCATGAAGACCATGCGACAGCGCCGGTTCACGTCAAGGTCACGGACAATATTGTTTACTTTAAACACTGGTTGACTGAACTGCCCTGTACTAAAGCTACACTGGTAAATCCCGCATCACTCCAAGAACTAACATAGGCATTGGATGCCGTGAACGGATAACAATCTTATTTAATCTCTAGATTTTGACTGCTTTTGTGTCTTTATTTTTAATAGATAGCATCTAAACGTTAAGTTTTACTGAAATTTAGTTGTAGTTTTAGAAAGTTTTTTTTTTTTTTTAATTTGATTCCTCGTGTATAAGTCGACCTCAATTTCTACGGCGCTAATTTTGTCAAAAATTTCTCAGCTTATACACGAGTATATACGGTAATAATTATTCGAACAATATCATCCGCGTTTGACAAAGAACGATATTTCTTTTATTTAAAAACAATACTAAAATTTTTTAATCAAAATAAAATTTAAAAAAGTTAGGTTAAATCCTAGTATACAGAATACTGTCAAATAAATTAGATATGACCACACACGGAGAGAGATAAAGTTAATAATCTTAAACTATTGTGAGTACCGTTTCTGGGTTGTTGCATTAAATAATAAGTTATTTTAAGTTTAATTTAGTTTGAATTATCATCGCACTAAAGCTACACGAGGGCTATTGGCGACGGGTGTCGTTTTTCAAAACCACAGTGAAGTGACGAGCCGAGTAGGCACCCAACGCAACCTATAAGGGCGAAATCGTACGCAGCGTTGAGACTTTGGAGCATATTTAACGTGCACTCCCTCTTCACGGGGTATTATTCGTCGGACATTTTTGGCTGCACGGACCTTTTATTGGTCGGCAGTTATTTTGGTTTGGTTTTGAATTATCGTCGCACTAGAGCTACACTAGGGCTATTGCAATTATTATGGCAATGCCCGGACCCGAACCTGGGACCTTCCGCGTGCAAGAAGAACGCCTTAACCACCTAGGCTCCCTAGCCCCTTAAGTTATTTTAACATTTATATTAGTGCAATGCAATAAAATGTATTTAGTTTCATTTTTAAAGTGACTTTGCGCTAAAAAATAATCTCGCTAATTTACGAAACCGCGCCCAAGTAATTCCGTATACTAGGATTAATATACCAAAGTACTTTTTATTTAATAAATATTTTTTGAAAGAGCGGATTACTTACCAGACAATGCAAAGTTGTTCTTTCTTGTCTGCAGTATGGTTAGATGCTTCTCCTTCTTGTTCTTAATATGGCTGGAGAGGGCACTTAATCCACGGGAACCGTACGCAATTTCCTTAGAACAAATAATGCAGTACGCGAATCCCGATTTTTCGATTTTACGGAATACATCTTTTAAATAAATGCCTTCGGTCTTTTGTTCGAGCCATTGCCAACGCCAAGGATTTTTTATACCTTTGTCGATTATACGAGTGTTTAGGTCATCTGTACGGCATATTATATCAGTTCTATTTGATGCCATAACGGACAAGATTGAGAAGTAACTAGTTTCGATTAGTGATTAAAATTATCCATTTTCAAAAAGCAACGATCGAGAAGGGGTGGGTCGTTCACAACTGAACGAATCCAAATAAATGTGAGCCGTTCGTCTTCACTGATGTAGGGAGATCCGAAACCAAAAGCAGCTTTGTGAAAGGGTTTTGTGTGTGAGGGATTAGAACAAACGAAAAAGGAATTTTTAGGCAAAATTTTAGAAAAAGCGGATTTTTTTAAAAAAAATCGGATTTCTTTTTTTCCTAAAAAATAAAAAAGCGGAATTCCGCTTAAAAGCGGAAAAAACTCATCCCTGAAAATATGGAATGAGTCTAACAATGCATATTTTTCAGTAAGTAGAACTTCTAAAAAGAATTAGAAATGGTAAAAATTATATTTTCTTAAGGATAATAATCAACCTTACATTATAATTTTTTTAAGAGTAGAAAAAAATTCATTTCAACGTCATTGGGAAACAAGCTGATCAATTTTGTTACAAAAACCTTAACACCAAAAATGAAAAACTTAAACACCTTACAGTATTATTCAAAAAAAAATCTGGGGCATAATTTTCATTAAAATGGTTGACTTCATCGTTAAAATTTAAAGACATTTTTTAAACAAACTTTTAGAAGAAAAGCCACACTTTTGAAGGAATGCCCCCATTGATAGCCAGTTATGATTGACTAACATTACAGCCAATAATTTTGATCCACCGACTATTTAGCAGTCTAAGAAAGTTGACTTGATTGCACATACCTGCATATGCGCATATGTCCACCATCGTCTTGGCCATGCTCTTGAAGGGTTCATTGAGCACTTCCAGAGCGGCAATGATGGCGTCTGCTCCGTCCTGCTTGCCTGGACAACAAAACATTGAGAAATGGTTTAACCTCTTCGCTAACAGTACTTTATGCATTCACATAAGTCTACCTGAGTGACAAATGCTATCTTAATGTTTTAAAACTTGTTCCACTTAACAATAGCTATGGATGAAACTAAACAACTGGCTCAGCATTAACATGTGTAAAGACCAGCTGTTAAGACCAATTACTGTTCCAGTTTCCTTTATAACTATAGCTACAACATTCCCGTTAGAAGGAAAGCTATCTCTTTTACCTATTAAAGGATATTTTTATAAGTTTGTTTATTATGCAAGTTCACTCTCAACCTGATAATGTATGTATCCTCAATGTTTTCAATAGTAAAACATGACTGTTCAACAGTAAATAATTTCCATGGTAAAATGTGTGTAAATGATCTCAATAATAAAGTATAACTGGTATTCTGCAACCATGAGTTCTGCTGAGACAGTGTTATTTCCTTTATGAGTGTCACCACAATTTCCTAGTTTAAATACAGAAGGAAATGCACATATGTTCTTTCACTGGTTGAAATATGTACCATGAGTTTGATTAAAGTATGTTCAAAATCAACAAATAATGTACACTGCTCAAACCAATTAGGGGAGTACTTTGCGTACTTTTGTTAACACTTTCAGTTCCAACGTTTTATTTTTTATTCTAAAAATCTAAAATTTGTGAAATAGATTCATTTTGCATCCAGAATAAAAAGGTAAAAAACATTTTTTTAAAAAATCCTTATTTTTTAACTAAAATTTAAGGGGAAAAAATCGGAAGCATAACTTTTGAATAAATACCAACAATAATTTTAAATAAATTTTATTTGTTAAAAAAAAGTTTAAATCAATTTTAAAACATCTAAGAATGGGCAAGCATGAAGAATTTAGGGCCAATTTATTGCATAAAATTTTTTGGGAGTGAATTTTATTTTACCATGTTTTTCATATTTTCATTTAATTAAAACAAACATTATTTAATTCTTCAAAATACATGATTCTTCCATCTAACGATAAATAAGTGCGATCTCAACTTAGTGAGAAAAAATCACAAGCTGACTATTCCAAATGGAATCATTGGGGGTGAAAGGGTTTAAACTATGCATTCCCCTAATTCTTTTGAGTAGTGTATGTCTTCTCAATTACTTCAATAGTAATGTTAGGAAATACACTTATTAGTAAAACTGAATGCTAAACTTACGACATTGGGTATTTGTCTGTTTTTATATTTCATCTAATTAGAGATTTTGTTTGTTGATGTTTTCATCTAGTGCGTGCGTGAATTAATTCCACTTCCGTAAACAATGCACGCATTAACGTCACTTTATTGGCATCCAGTGAACGGCACTATTAGATTGTTTTGGGGGTTTGGTTGTTTGGAAAACGGATATTTATCACGGCAGTTAAGTTGCTACACAGTTGTATTCTATGTTATTTTCCTACTATATTAGTTGTGTAAAAGTGACTTTTATGGTAATTTCTATGATTTTGCTATCTGTATTTGTGCATTCCCGGCACTGTAAGTAAATTAATAGTACTGTGTTCAATAGTAAATTAATAGTACTGTGTGCAATAGTTAATGATCTCGATAGTAAAGTATCGCTGGTGTTCCTCAAGCAGCTTGTGTTCAGCCCAGTACTCACCCAGGTAGCAGAGCCCTAGTGCGAGGGGCAGGAACCGGGCGAAGGTGTCCTTGAGGTCGGTCTCGCTCTTCTCGTGCAGCACCTGGATGATGGAGGAGGTGACAGAGTCGTTGCACGAGCCCACCGCGATCAGGCCGCACGCCAGCGCAGACAGGCCCACCACCTGCAAGCACACATTTCTGGTAACAAGGACTCTATCCAGGACACAGGGTCTGTTTCTTTAATTTTGAGAACATTTCTTTGTTTGAGTTTTGGACAAGGTTCATGGGAAATCATAATATTCCAAACCCAAGACATTTGGAACGTGTCAACTGAAAAATCGTTAATCAGAAAGAAAACCCTCCAAAGTAAATTTTCAGTTCTAAACTCCAAAAAGTATCAATTTACAAAAATAAATATCTAAAAATTTTTAATATGAAGTATTTCCTAAGCTTGTTATTTAACACTTTGTAACTTGTCTATCGTTCATCAACTAGCAAATTTAAATGGGCAATATCCATTAGAAATGTTTTACAATATATAGGGTTTTATTTTGTTTGAATTCCTCAACTTTAGGGAGGTAGCTCAACATATACCTCTATGCATTATTCAACGGCCCTTGCAGCCACAAATGTCCGACGAATAATACCTCGTGTGGCGGGAGTGCACGTTAAATATCCTTCAAAGTCCTAATGCTGCGTACGATGTCGCCCTTAACAGTTGCATTGGGTGCCTACTCAGGTGTCGGCTCGTCACTTGACTGTGGTTCTAAAATACAACGCCCATCACCAATAGCCCTCGTGTAGCTCTAGTGCGATGTTAATTCAAACTAAACAAAATTAATTATTCAATCCCATAATGACCCATCTAGCCAAAAGAACCTTGCTAGAGTAGATGGGCGACATTTTTCTTTATAAGAACAATTGATTCAAAAATACCACTATAAATAGGAGAGTTTAGCAGATTCACATTTTATACAAAAGTGAGAGAAAAAAAACCTATGTCGTTTGAATAGTAACACGTTTCAGGTAAGCAAGTTTCCTAAAAATACACCTCACCTCCATATTGGACTTGGGGTCACTGATAACAGGGAGAAGCAGGGACAGGACGTTGTCCCTGTCAGTGCCAGCGTATGCGATTCCCATTCTGAAACACATCAAATATCCATCAGGGTATATAAAAGGGAAAAGAAACAATAGACAGCAGGGGTGGAAAAAAACATGTTTAAAAAAATAAAAACAGGGTTTTTTGTTCACACATTTGTTTAAAACATATTTTTTTAAACAATTAAATTTTGGTTATTGAACAAGTTGAATGAGTTTTAAAAAAAAAACTGTTCTTTTTGCGTTTTGGTCTTCTATATTTACTTCCATCCCCAATAATTTTAGGCATATGCCTTGCATCTTTCTTTGTCAAAGAATCATAGAATACAAGAAAACTTTCGATTATCTGGCGATTCGGTGTCTTCCTTTGATTAAATCAAATGAGCTAATAGAAGAATTTATAAAATAATAATGTAATAGTTTATGTTTGATAACTAATAATGTAATAGTTTATGTTTGGTATTATTTTAATTAACTAAAATTATGTACCACATTGATAATTAGCATAAATCGGGTTTTTTAAAAAATTGTTTTAAACATGTTTTTTATTACTATGTTTTAAACATAACAACCCTGATAGACAGTCTTTGATATTGTGCATTAGTCAAGAATTGCCTCATGATTCAAGACTAAAAAAGCATAAAATATTTCGTATTAGAGTAGACTCACTCAAAGTAAACTATTCAGAAATAACAATAAAATTAAATGCTATGACCAACATAACAAAAGAGGGTATCGTATTAAACACTCTCTGCAAATAATTACTCAGCAAACTAAAATTAAGGTAAAGCACATGTTTTCTGTTGATAAGTGACATTCCAATACATTAAAGGGTGTCTTTGTATCTCAAAAAATGAGTGGGAAAATAATCCTTTTTTAATCATTTTGTGGATTATTTAAGGTTTCCTGTAACATTTGTTTATTTTACTCTTATCTTTTGAATCAATAGAGAATGGCTACATGAGAAGATTCTTGAACGTTGATTATCGGCACAAATAGTTTATTCATAATATTGAATAAACTATTTGTGCCAATAATCTATGATGTTTTCTTCACGAATCTCATGCACAAAGCAAAAGATATTGTCTGAATAGCGAATGGCTAACTTCCAAATTATAGTAACAGGTCTTTAATCTTAACGTTAATGACGTTTCATCCAAGAAATCTAAACATGTGTGAACAACAAGAAGGCAGTTGTGCTCACCCCATGACGGCCCCTATCCTCATGACCATGGAGCTGTGCTGGACGTAGTCCCCGAGGAGGGCCAGGGCGGGGTCGCAGTCACTACGCACCCCGCAGTTCACGATGCCGCACGCCAGCAGACCACCGGCCTGAAACACACATATGGATAAGAACTCATTTCATGGAAAGACAGATTATTATTCGATATACAATATATTTATAATTTAAGTCCTTATTCAAAATAGCCGGACAGTCTGTTGCCTGGAGATTCGAATACATACAATTATAACATTTATTCAGATGCAAGTCCTCATTCGAAATGACTGGATAATTAGTGGAAGAACGTGCAACAAAAAGGTGAAAACGAGCTTTGAAGCTTTTAGTTTGCAGTCAGTACTGTTTAAAAATGTATATGCAAACCGTAAAAAATATACTTAACTTAAATTATATGAAGAAGAGGATATTTGTCATCATTAAAGAAGTTAGTTCATTGACAAAAAAATCTCCATTTTTTCAAAAATGTCACTTAACACATTCTTCCACTAAGCTCTTCAATTACTCTGCCATAGACTGCAGTCACCACAACAATGAATGGGACCATTTTTGAAACGATGTATACTTTCTGACATGTTGTGAGTGACTGAGAGTATACAACATTGGTCCAACTCATTAGTCCCTGCACCTGCTCACGACAGTACTGTCTATAAAGTGAAACAGGCAGGCCTCGCAATGACTTTTATCAAAAATATAATAGGAAATATAGGAATTTTTAAAGAAAATATAGGGATTTATAGGAATATTTTCAAGTCGTTATATATATATTTTCGTGAAGTAAATATATGGATAAAATGATGGGCAATGAGCCAATTATTTTAACAATGATAAAAAATTATGCATAAAAGCACAATATATAAGATTTATTAGCTTTATTTAACCGATATCCGAGGGATCGGACCAAATGCGATATAACTCCAGCGATCCAATAGGGCTTGCTGTCCTACCAGAAGACCTGAAATACCCCTAATTTCCAATAAATTTTAATAGGTTACTATCGGTAACTAAAGTGATCCTACATCATTCAAAAAAACTATAGCTATCTTTTATTCAAAAAAAAAACTCCCGCGATCCATAAACAATTACAAAACCGGAAACCGCTAATCTGGGCACCCTATAATCCGGACACTTTTGAATTTCGACGATAGTCCAAAAAATTTCCGATACTCCGTTTTTTTTTAAACTTAAACCTTCTAAAATCAGAAACCCCAGAATAGATCAAAGTAGAAATAATGGGGAGAAAAGTTTCAAAAACGTAAACAAACATAATATTTAAACAATCAAGCTATACTTGTGATCACAAGGTCACGAACACTTGATCAAGAGAAATTATGCTGGTTGGTCCGATTGGCGTGAACTGGAGCTACATAAGTAAGAAGACGCTCTTCCGATCAAGCAGAGGCAAAAACTGTCAATCATTATGAGGCATTGCGACCCCATCGGTGGATTTCGTGAAAATTACTAGGCAGCAATATAAGTAAATCAGGAAGCATTGTTGGATTGCACTGGCCGGTAACCGATTTTCGAAACCATCTTAGTATAGTCTAATTATAATTAAACTTTTAATTAAAATTTTAAACTTTATTGTTAGAATTTATTATTTAAGCTAGTTTATTGAAATTTAAGCTTAGTTTTCATTAATATAGACCGATAATGGAGGAAAGTTTTTTCAGGGGTGTTATGTTGTGAAACATTTGAGGACCCTGAGTATAAGAGCTGGCTACAATTTTTTTAGTTTTTTTTTTGTCCGAATTTTCTCTTCCTTTGCACTACTATATTTCTGTGCCTGGATGTTTATATGCTAGGGTTTTGTAACGCGATTCGCAGACACGCAGTTCCCCTAAATTCATTCTAATTTTCAGAATTATGGAAATACTGGTTAGTTAACCCCTAATCCGGAAAATTCCTTAATCCGGAAAGGCTCAAGTCCCGCGATGACCGGATTAAAGGTTCTAACTGTATCCGGAAACTCTGACGATCCTAATATCCGAAAACTCTGTTGATCCTAATATCTGACGATCCAAATACAGAAATACTCATCCCATAATCGGGAAAACCTCTAAATATCATACAAAAGAAAAAATAGACAATCACACGGGGGCAGGATACTCCTGATCCGGAGATCCTATATCGTATGAAAACTTTATCAATGTGGGGAAATTTTGATAGAAAATATTCAATTGATTTCGATTTTAACAATGAATTACAAAATTCCTTAATCAGCCGTTCGTTTTACATAGTCAATAAATAAACTCATACTCGTATATCTCGGTCGAGAAATTTATCACAAAAAATAGCGCCTTGTAAAAAAGGGTTGGCTTTTACACGACGGACGCCTCAAAATTTACACAACGTTAAAGCCCCACCGAAAAAATAGTTTCCTCCATACTAGGTCTATATCAATAAAAACTAAACTTAAATTTCAATGTAGAACAAGTTAATAAATTTTAATAATAAAGATAAAAAAAATATAATTAAAATTTGAAGATGAATTAAGATTATATTGCACTAAGATATCTTCAAATATCAACCAGCGCCCCCCCCCCCCCCCCCCCCCCACCCCACCATTATGAGAGGATCATCAACACCTGACCAAAAATATGCAGTCCAATAATGCTTCTTGATTTACTTATTTTGCAGCCTAGTAATTTTGACGAAATCCAATGATGACGTCGCATCGCCTTATAATGGTGGGCAGATTTTTGCCTCGGGTTGATCGGAAGGGTGTCTCATTTTACTTGTGTAGCTCCGGTTCAGGCCAAGTCGAACCAACCAGAAAATTTTCTGCCGATTAAGTCTGCGAATCGTGATCACAGTAACAGTTTTAATGTAAAGTTCGGGGAAAAGGGGAAAAAAACGAAAGGGTCTAAAATATAGGAAAAAATAGGAATTATAGGAAATATAGGAACTTTTTCAAATTTATAGGAATTATAGGAAATATAGGAGCGCTGCGAGGCCTGAACAGGACATGAAAAATCCAGTTATTGGCTGAACAGTAAGAAAAACGAGTAAGAGACTGCTTACAGGGCAGAATACATACATTATAAATATCACAGTGGCAAGTTTTGAGGTGTAAAGGAAATAGGCAATTTTGTGACCGTAACACAGTGTTTCCACAGAAACTTCCTTCAAAATAAGGCTAAAGAAACAGGCTAAATTTAAATCATAGTAATTACACAAATATCAGCCATTCTTGGACTGAAGCAAAGGCATAATGTTCACAATTATTAATCATAAAACTTTTTCTAATGAGTTAAATCCTGAAGACAAATTCATTTTATATCAATAAGTTTCAGAAGTAGTAGCAAAGCACTAGCACAGGCTATAATTCAAAACCACAGTAGAATTAAATGACATGCGACAGGATCGCTCCGAAGCACTTTGTTTGGAAAATAACCAGAATAAGATAATTAGAATATAACTAGCCATGGTAAAACAATGTCATTTTCCATACGGATAACCTCTAACTGGGATATTGCCCTGACTGAGAGAGGTAGTCGAGTTATTTCTTTATAATATTGCTCAAATAAAAAATTTCAAAGAAAATGTCATTATGTGTGTGTCACTTCACTTCAATTAAGTCCCGTTCACCATTTTAAATTCGGATATAATTAGAACCACAAAATGGGTTTTGAAAATAAAAGTGACATCTGAAGAACATCTGTTTCATTTCTTTCCACACACTCAAAATGTCAATGGTTGCAACTACTTTTATTTCTACAATGTTATACACGTGTTACAAGTACAATCTTGGATATTTTTTTTGACAAGGATATTTGATTTCAGAATAATTATATATAGATGAACATAAATGCCTTAAAGCACAACACTTTAAACAACACTTAAAGCGATATAACTATATTTGAAACACTTTTTAGGCGGTTCAACAAAAAGATCATCTCACCTTTATGTTTTCCTCCGAGGAGTACAAGTACTTGTCAATTTGGCCCAAGCCACCATCAATGTCCCACAGCAGTATTAGACCGAGGGAGGCAGTTGCGCTCAGCATACCTACAGAACATGGTCGCAATTAAAACACTCAACAAGACGTAGTAAGGACACAGTCAACAAATTGACTTAATAAAATTATTATTTTTAAAGTGTTTATTCACTTCATTTAAAAAACATAACATTGTTAGAATTGCTAAATAGCTTGCGTAAATGCCAAATTGCAGTCTACCAAAAAACGAAATATATATATAAGGCAAAGTCCTGACTGACTCGTGTATCAACGCCCAGTCAAAACTACTGGAGGTACGGCTACCAAATTTTAGGAAAATATTCTTTTATATCGTAGGCGTCATTTAAGAAGTGGTTTTTCAAAATTCAAACCCAAACGGGTGTAGGAAGGCGTGAGCCGATTTCTCCATAGGAATAGCATTGTAAAATTAGAATTTATACTTTTTATTTCAATTTAAAAGAAATTTCAGCACATTCACTGCGAACGAAAATTAAGCATAATTAAGTAAGAGCATGCAAGTTTAATTTGTAGGATTGTTATTTGAATATCATTATTTTATTTTGTTATACTGGTTTAGATATCTTCAACTCGATTTTAATTATATTTCCGAATCAGGAACAGCTATTATATAATTAACGTCATCGACGGTTTGGCGATTTGCGTTACTTTGCCAAGCAACAAAAATAACCAAATGTGGTAAACATTTCACTTCATATTTCATGCAAATCTATAGGTATAGCAACCCGGCCTATGTTAAATTGCGAAGTTCGTTAAAGTCGCCAATGAACAGAAAGGCCATTATATCATTTTTTTTTTAAATATGGCTTTATTGGAATTCAATCCATTATTACAGAGATCTCATCACTGACATAGAATAAACAACGCAACAAATAACTAAATAAAGAATTTTAAAAATAACATGTACAAATAGCAGAACACAAGGGGGCAACCGTAAGTGAGAGTCCGGGAAAGAAAATAAGGTGAATTGTATCATAGCTATACCCAGAACTGAATTTAATTGATGTTTGCAATTGGGAAGAAACGAAGAAATGGCAGAATATTTTCAAAGTTAATAAGGAGTTTGTACTTACGTTTGCACCCATACAAGATGTTTCGTTTGTCATTACTGTACAGACTTTCGATGAATTAATATTGAAACATGTTTTAGAGAATTTGCTACAATATCTCATGACAGTAGAGGTATTCTAGATCTGCTTTCTTCGAAATGCTCTCTTTGCATGTTTGTGTGAGCAGCGGCAAATGAACTGTTCAACTGTTTCTTTGAATTTATCCAGATTTTTCTTCGTTTATGAAATTGGCATTTTTTTTCAGGTGACTATTAGAAAGCTTTTAAAGACAAGGAAGAGCCATGATACAATCAGGGATCCACTTATTTTTAGCTTCCACACTATGTTTATAACGTAAAAAGTGGAAGGTATTATAATCGTTCAGTCCATCCGTCTGTCTGTCACCCACTTTCACAGAAAGAACCACAAGTCCCACAGACAAGTGGGATACGTCATTTTGAAGCAAAAAATAAGATTAGGCTACATTCCAAATTTCATTAAAAAATTTTAATTAGAAGTTTATTTAAAATTTAAATAACTAAAAATTTAATCTACATTGAAATAACATGCAAATTCCATTTTTATTCAATATTTTCACTGTTGCCATTTCGTTAAACGTACAAGAAACTTTATTTAAAATAAAAATAAACACTTTTGAAAGAATATTTATTTCTGCGATATAATTCAGTTTGGATTGTTGTAATATCACAATCGAGTACTTTTGATGGTTTATTACATATGTATGAAGAAAGATGCATAGAGAATTCTAACTTGGCAAAAAATATGCAAAATTTAGCTTTTATTTTTAAAGCATCAATTGCACTAATTATATATTTTAAGAACTGTAAATTAATTTAACAAACGATAAATGACTGAATTTTTGAAAGAAATGTAACTGGTAAATTGTGGCGACACAAAGATATTTATTAAAAAACATTACATGATTATTCTTCGAACTTCAAACAAATTAAGCAAATGATAAAGTCGAATTATTAAATATGAGAAAGATTAATGAAAATAATTAATTTTATCGTTTAAATGTTTAACTGCAACTAGCTAAAGGCTTTTTTTGAGGTGTATAAATCGTTTGTTTCCTGTTGAGCACAAATGTTGTGTGGAAGCGGTTTAAGTGACAGATTCTGTAACAAACCTACTTGTTTTAATTAATGCTGATATCAGAATGGGATTAGATTAGATATCCTGATGGTGTGCTGACCAGTATAGAGATCAATTTTCATAAAACAAATATTTACATATAAAACAAATCCCCGTTATTAAGGGTACACCCGTGCAACGCCGGGTTTATAAAGCTAGTTATTATATATACAGTGAAAACTCTACGACCGACCACCTCTATTAAACGACCACCTCGACTTACGACCAATTTTTCAAGGCACCGATTTTCCCCCCTATGTGTTCAATGTTAAAAGCCACTCTGGGAGAGACCAGATCTCATTCCCCAAACGACCAGTTTTGAAATCCCATTTCATGAAAAATTTTCTTTTTCCAACACGTGTCAATTTCCCCCCCCCCCCCCCTTTCGTCCTTCGAATGACTTTCAACTATTGCTTTTTCACCTATTGACCTTGACATTTATACTTTTCACATCTGGGGACAGGTAGGGTGATCATATGGATGGACAGCGTCTTCTGATTGGCCATTTGTATTTTTGGCGGGAAGTTGGTGGGCGGTGCGGTTGGGGGATGGGGAGAGTACGGTAGCAGTCTACTTTAAGTTCAATTGCACTTCTTGTTAGAAAACTTTTAACATGGCAAAAAAACGAATAATTTTAAGTTTGGAGCAACGGGTGGAAGTTATCGATTTGCATGAAAAAGGAAAATCTGAAAGAAAGTTAGCGGACATTTTTAGCTGTGGAAAAACACAAATAAACAGCATTTTAAAGGAAAAAAATGCTATCCGTAAAGAATGGGAGGACTTTAAGTTCAGAGGAGTGAAGCGTTTAAGAACAGAGAAGTTCCCGGACATTAACGAAGCATTGTTGGAATGGTTTAAGACGGCCCGGACGAAGAATATCCCAATTAGCGGTGCCCTTATGCAAGAAAAGGCCCTAGAAATCGCAGATGCCCTTGGGATCAAGGATTTCCAGGCCAGCAACGGATGGTTGGAGAAGTTCCGGACAAGAAACAACATTGTCTTTCGCGCATTGTGTGGGGAAGCGGCTGATGTCGACGATAGCGTGTGTGAGGATTGGGTAACGAGACTTCCATTGCTCCTTGCCGGATACGCTGACCGGGACATTTTTAACATGGACGAGACGGGACTATTTTTCGTGCACTTCCAAATAGGAGCATGGTGCTCAGATCTGAAGATTCTAAAGGAGGTAAACAAGCCAAGGAGGATGACCATTGCATTTTGTGCTAGCGCAACTGGCGAGAAGTTGAAACCTTTGATGATATGGCGCTCAAAAAACCCAAGATGTTTCAAAGGAAAAAACATGAACAGACTAGGTATTCATTGGAAAGCAAATAAAAAATCGTGGATGACCTCTTCAATATTCGAGGAGTGGCTGATGGATTTCGACAAAAGATGAAGAGAGAAGGTAGGAACGTTCTGCTGATTTTAGATAACGCTACCTGCCACAAGCACGAAGCAACTTTAAAAAATGTGAAATTGTTGTTTTTACCCCGAACGTAACTTCAAAACTTCAGCCGTTAGACCATGGCGTGATAAAGTGGTTCAAGTTGGAATACAGGCGACAGGTTTTGAGGTGTATCATTGCAAGAATGGAAGATTGCCATAGCGCTACAGAATTGGCAAAAATGATCACCATAGCTGATGCTGTAGAGTGGGCAAAACGGGCATGGAACGCAGTAAGTAAAGATTTGATCTTTAAATGTTTTGCCAGTTGCTCTCTCACAAACTCTGAACTGGAAAAGCAAATTCGGCCTCAGAATCCCCTTGATAATCGTCCTCTTGAAGAGATTGAAGAACTCACCCAACTTGCCGGGATCGATTACGACCCCCAGTCTATGGAATGTGAAGAAAACTTGGAATGTTTCGATGATCTCAGCGACAATTGGGAAGAACGTGTGATGCAGGATGCTATTTCTGCACAAGGTAAGTGGGCTTTTTAAGCATACTTTTACTTGTAGTGGTTAAAAACTTGGAAACAAATAGTCGACTTAAAATATGTAATGCTTTTCAGGCACTCAAACAGAGTCGGAAGAGGAGAGTTTGTCTGATGACATAACTCAGAGGGAAACTACATGGACCGCACAGGAAGCTTTAAAACAATTGAACTTTATTAGGTCAAATTTCAATAGCACCGATGACAATATAAATGGACTTTTTTCCGATTTAAAAAATAAATTAGAAAAAGAGGTGGTTTGCGAAAAATCGAAAAAAATGAAACAGTCAGAAATTTCTTCTTACTTTAAAAAAGTTTAATTGGTACATACTAGTTTATTAAAATAAGTTAGCGTAGTATTTTTTCCACATACTACAGTTTGTTTAAAAGTAAGTTAGTACAATTCTTTGTATATGTATTTGCGAATTAATAAATAAATGTAATGATAAATGGATTTTTGTAATTTTTTTAATGGTTAATAATACGCTGTAAAATGATATTTCAATTTTCTAGCTAAATCACTTTTTTTACTCTAGGAGCGACCAACCTCCATTTACGACCGATTTATTAGGGAACGGGAGGATGGTCGCTCTTAGAGGTTTCACTGTATTTTTAAATTTCACACAAATTATTTTAACCAGTGGAGTAAAAATTCAAAGTCTTGTTGGTGTTTTAAAGAGGCGATTGGATTACATTAAACATGTTTACTACTTGATAGTGTAACAAACATTATCGAGAAGTCACAATTAGAGCACTCCATCTTTTTGCATTTTCTTTTCATACTTTTTGATCATTTTATAAAAAATAAAACCAAAAAAAATGCAGAAATGAGCAGGAAGTGTTAAACTTGAGTCATGAAACTAAATTATATCCATAAGTGATTTAAAGAAAGGATTGTCAACTTTTTCATCTTCTATAATTTGGTAGCACTCCTTCCAACCCATTTCTTGAAGGATGACTCACCCGAGTCCCTGTTTTTGTAGAGCCACTTCTGTCCGTCCTCCATGAGCAGCTTGTCCTGGCCAAAAGCTGCATTCACGAAGCCATTCACGAAACTGGAGGCCAGGTTTTGCTTGGCAGAGTCCACGCTCCCACTCGCACCAAACGAAGGCCCTGAGGACAATCACAGAGATACGAACAGTGAGTAGGATAAGAAAACAGATTTGAACCGGATATCCATTTAAATGGATTCCATGTAACACAATTTATTTTAAAACTTCCCCTAAGAAAGCTTTTCTAGAGGACTCCAAAATCCTCTTTGTTTCGAAAGTTTATTTCCATAAAAAAACAAAGATCAGGTTTAACAGAACAAAAATTATTCAGCAGAAGATTATTTGTGCATTCATTATTAATAACTCAGGGATTTTTAGGACCTCAAATTAATTAGGCAAAATATTAGAAAAGTTCATTTTACAACTAGCAAAACACTTTTTAATATGGATTTGGTTGAAAAATATGACAGAACAGTATTTCTCTTAGGATGATAAATAAAATCACAACATTATAATTAATTGATGATGCAAATTCAAATCAAAACTTTTTTTCTTTTGTAATCACTAAGCAATTTCCATATTAATGAAAGATCAAAATAAAATGCTACATTTTTTGAGAAAATAATTTTAATAAAAACTAATTATATTGTGATATGAAAAAAAAATGCTATAAGCTCATCAGTTTAAATAAAAAAAGTATCAAAAACACAAACAAAATTTTTTATTAATAAACTTACTGGTGTTATCTAAATGTGTCTTATAAATATCATCTGGAGTTTTGGGTTCCAAAATGTCAAGCTAGAACATAAAAAATAAAATTATCATTAGTAAATATAAACAAAATATAAATTTGTTAAAAGTGTTTTAAATATTTCTTACAGCATTGGTTTAGAAAACATTTTACTGAAATTAAAATTCAACTGAATTAATAGTACCTTTAAAAATACATAAATAATTCTTAAAAGTTTTGGTTAAGAAACTACCTTGTTAAAATTGAGTTTAAAATAAAATTATTAATTTCTTTTTAACTATTCTTCATTTATTTAAATGTGTAATAGTTTTTTAACATGGTTCTTACTCAAATTTTTAAAAAAGTAATTTCTGATTACTTTTCAAGCAATTTTTATAAACATTTGATTGTGTTAATAAAAACTATTTTTAATTAATAAATAAATAATTGAGAAATAAATGTTACTGATTTTAAAAAAAAAATCCTAAGAAACTTTTATTCTACTTAAGTAAAATTATATAATTATTCTTTAATGCATTATCAGTGACAAATAATTCATACATCAATTTACAAACAACATTTTTGTGCAATAGAATAGAGCAGTTAGGTATTTTTTTTATTTGACTTTTAGAATAATTATCTGTAATAGTTAGATATATATTGTTATCATAAAAAATTCTTATAAACTATTTTATATTATGTATTTGAATCAGTAAAGTTGAGGTTGAACACACTTCTTATAAATCCTAAAATAGAGGGTAGGAAATTAGCATATATACTTTGTGGTGAATTTTAGTTAAATTAATTTCTTTCGACTTTGTTTCGGCACCCAATTTTGGGAAGTGAAACTTTTGCACACTTCTCTTTGCACCCGAATCCTGTCAAATTACAAACCAAAACCAAAGATCTGTCACTTACATTTCTCACCCAACAGTATGCATTCTAATATATTCTTTTAACCAATCCCTGCATAATAAATGCGGGACAAATTCCTTCCCAGTGAGATCCAAACCGAACAAGACTTCATTTTTTTGGCTCCTACTCTCAAGCCAAAAGGACCTGTGATGTCCTGAGCCACGATATTCTTTTATTCTTATTGTTATGTAGTTAGCGCTGTGGTTAGTTGAGTTAAATGTTACAAAAACCTTCTGACCATTTTCGACATTTATTCTCTACAACACCCCGGTCACCTTGCCTCAACTTCTTAAACAAAGAGTTTCTTCATAACTTTTGAAAAATGGATTGTATTTTCCAGAATAAACAATGGATAATCAATGCAACTTTAAGAGCTGTGTGACATTTTACCCATAAAAGATACAACCTATAAAGAATAACTAACAACACACAATCTAAATATCCTTACTTTAACAGAGACCTTGGAAGTATTCCATAAAACCCACATAGAAAAGGGAAATCATAAAACTATATTCAACCTGACATTATCCTTTTACTCTAAAATTATCTTCCCTCCAACTGTTGCCATGCAGGATGTTGGGATATGAACGCCTGTAGCTCCAGTTGTCGGCAACCGCTGGGTGAAAAAGTGCCGCTGGGTAACAGGTTTTATATTTTCACTAAGTTATTTGGAAATTATGTTTTGGAGTGTCTGAAGATGGACTTTGAGATACAAGAAGACTTTTACTTTTGTAAATATATATTGATTGAATGACTGATTTGATTACTGCTCACTTATACCTTATATTTAGTTTGTTGAATTTGATACTATGGCATCAGTAAGTGGTAATAAACTGGAATGATTTTAATCCGTTTTCATTTCTTGTGCAAATCGACACAAACACAGGACAATGCAAATACCAAATCAATACGACTTTTAAGAGCTATTCCTTACCTCCCTGCCGAGGGCGAGGAAGTGATTGTTGAGGTGTGCGTTGGTCATGATGTCGACCAGCTCGGCGTTGGCGTCCCCATCCCCGTCCAGCTCCAGGTAGATCTGCTGCCTGTTCAGCATGTACGCCATCTGCTTCTGCACAGAGCTGTAAACACACAGTCTAGTAAGGGAACAAAGCTCTTGGAAACAAATAATACAGCTTTTATACACTCTAACACAGTTAATAATTCAATGGGCAATCTCTTTTATAGCGCCACAAGGGTTCGGTTACTTGAATGGCTGATAAACATTACTGTCAGAATATCTTACTTACAACGACACGTTTTAATCAACTCCCCGTTCATAATGAAACAAGTAGGTTTGTAGCAGAATCTGTCACTCAGCCCGCTTCCACACAAAATTTAAGTTCAACAGGAAAAAAAAGTCGCCAAACACAATATCTATTATAAAACTTTAAACGCTAAATTTGGCTAGTTTCATTTATTTTATTTCGAAGATTCAATAATTATTTCTTTAATAATTATTATCGTTTGCAAAAATTAATTTACATTTCAAAGAATAAATATGTAATATTCTTCTCTTTTAAATAGAACCAAAACATTTCATATAAAAAACAATCTCTTAGTGAAATATATTTGACGTCATTTCAAACTGATTGATGTCGCGAAAATAAATTGTCTTTAATTTATTATTTCAAAGAACTAAAGTTTCTTGAGTGATTGTTGCAAATGGCAATGGTGTTTTAATTCTAATAATGTTCATGGCTTCTTATGCTTTTTAAATGAGCATTAAATTTTGCAGTTTTTTAAATAATTAAAGCACTTTGAATTCGAATTTTTTTTCTGAGATTTTCAATGTCTTCTAATTTCGACGCGCTGAATTTTTTGACGTATCACACTTGTCTGTAGCATTTGTAGTATGGGCTTTGAAAGTGGGTGACAGACGGACTGAAAGATTATAATACCTTCCACTTTTTACGTTATAAAGGTAGTGTGGAAGCTAAAAATATACGTTTATATAATATCCAAAGTACCTTCTTGAAGAAAATTATAATTAATACAAAATAATATAGGGAACAAAGCTCAGGCAAACAAGTTTTAATAGTTAACTTCCAGTTTTAAAACAAACATGTGGCTATTTAATATATCTGCATAACCTCTTTCCTCCAGAGGTCCACCTTTGCAGAATGCACTTCACAACTGCATTTTCAGTTTTTTTTAATAGGGGACCGGGAATTTTTAGGTCATTTTCATAAAAAAATAGGGGGGTCCTGGTGGTGGTTTAGAGCAGGGGTTCCCAACCGGGGAAAATTTCAGGTGGTACGCGTGAGTGATGCGAGCAACATGATGCTACTATTCTATTTTGGATGACATTTGTTACTAGTTACTTGGGTGAGAGTAGATTTTCTGAACTCTTGTACATAAAAATTACACATAGAAGCAGAATAAGTGTTGAAGAAGACTTAAGAGTGAAGTTAAGTTCCATTGCTCCTTATGTTGATATTTTAATCACAGGCAAACAACAACAAGTTTTGCGTTAAAGACTATAAATGTATATATTTTATATGATGATTAATTTTTTGCTGAGTTTGTACTCATTTTTTATTTGTATTTTTTTAGACCGATGGGTAATAAATCTGAAAATTATAACTATTTCAATCTTTTTATTTCTCCTTTATTTTAAGGAAATGTTATAAATAAACAAATACCAACCATTAAATATAAAGTTTTCTCAGGAATTGAGACCTTTGGAATTGAGACCAGGCCTTTGAACACTTTTAGAAGAGTAAATATTATACGCTTATTAAAGTATTTTGGTCTGGTGGTACGCCAAAATTTCTCAAAAAGTCGTACGCAGGTGCGGTTGGGAACCCCTGGTTTAGAGGATATACAAGGGCGGATCCCCAAAACTTTTTACAGGGACTTTTCTCTTATACACTTCTTTTGATTGGGTAATTAAGATAGTTTACAAAATAAAACTGAACCCTTTGGTTTATTCTCTTTTTTTTTAAAAGAGGGATCAAAACAAAAAAAGTGTAGATAAATTAAACACAGCCAAACTTGTTTATGCAACACTCAATGTTTAATATGATGGATAAAAAGATATTGGTGTGAAAGATGGATAGGTTTAAACAAAGTGACCCCCCCCCCCCCTCTTACACATAAAAACATGGCAACAGCAAAGAAATTTGATAGCTAGCCAATTTAGCGAAAAACAAAGTAAGCAAAATGTTTGGGAATATAGAAACCTGTTTGCCATGATGCACTATCAACTTATCTCAAATGGACAATTAGTGTTGATTAATAAAATAATCTGACCAAGTAATACCTGACAAGACATTTAATGATAAACGCAAACAGGAACAACAAATAATGTCCGAATAAATTATGTTTAACATTGTTATTAATGTTAAATTATGTTAACCATTGAATGTCTTAACTATCAACTACACATTCTAGTTGCAAAGTTTAAAAAAAAACTACATCAGCTCTCTAAACAGTCGTTGCCACAATTCTTCACAAGTGTTTCTTAACAATTAGTGTAATTTTGTTTTAGGACTCCTCTCACCTGTCTGGGCACGCCAGGAATATCTCCTCGATAAGTGTGATGTCGTTGAGTTGCATGGCGATCTTGAGGGCCTCAGGATAACGGTTGAACTTGCGGAAGAGCTGTAGAGCACACTTCAGCAGGTTGGTGTTCTCAGGCTCAGACACATAGGCCACACAGCTGGAACACACACACATCTTAGAACAGACTCATATGAGCACATTCCAGCAAATATTAGCACAAAACACAGAGAGAATACATGAGCAATTGTTTCATTCATAATTAGATAGTAAGCAGTAGATACTGAAAGGTATATCAATGGTCTTAGACACCCATTTACTTTTACTACCAGTATAATTGTTTATTTTAATAAAAATTTCAATTAATAAGTATTTTATGTAAACTATCAATAACGATTTCAAATTATAAACTTAACTTTTTTTAAACATAGGCTAACAAAATTATCAAATTAGTCCATGTTAAACAGATGATTTTTTTAAAAAATAACAGAGAAAGGCACAAATCATAAAAAATTAGAGAGTAACTTGTTAGTACTTGTACTTAAGGAAATACTATGTAAAAAAATTGAAATATATGTTCAGGAAACAGGACATCTTTTGTAATTATTTTTTTTCCTACATAGTTCTGTATTTGTAAATTTTAACAGTAAATGCAAATCAGTCCAGGAAACTCTCCCATTACAGTTCAAGGGTAAGTCTGGGACTGCAAATCGGATGCATTCAAGGAAGCAGGGTTCCTGCTCATAGCAAAGTTCAGTACTCATTTTTAAAGGGTTTTCATAACAAACTTTTTATTAAAGGTTTTTTAGAAGAGCATCTTTCAAAATACAAAGATGGAGAATATATACCCTATGAATGGCTTCCAAATCCCACATGTTGGAAACATCACCATAACCAGTTTTAGTTGAACTAGAATAGTTCAGATCATGTCTGGCGTGGACCTATACGTGACATTGTGTTTGGTCGTCAAGGCGTGTGGAAACTTTGTCTGCCCATTTCCCATAGAGCAGCTTCCGCAATTTCTCCAAGGATAAACATCGTTCAATAGGGAAAATTCGATTGTGGTTTCTTCATGGTTGTAATGAGAATTTCCAGGTTTGTTATGTAGTGAGACACTTATTACTCTTTTAATGTCCACTACTTTTGAAACAGATAGCATTCAAAGAGTAAGTGTCTATCTTGATATGGTTCTGTTATTAGATCCCATTCTGATTTAAATTGCTATTTTAGAGCGACCTCAAAGGAATTTTATTTGTTACGTGTACAGGAAGCCGACTCACGATTCTTCACGCACTATATCCATTACGCATATACTTAATTTGTTTACATTAAATCTCTTACAATTAGAAGACAGTATCATTTGTTGTTGTTTTTTTCGTATAATTTATATAATAATAATATTGATTGCCCTCATTTATTGTCACAGATTAATTTATTGATTCTTCCTTTCTTCAGTGCGTAACAGACGTTTATTTTTAACAAGTTTGGATTCTACTGCATATGTTTTTTATTCTCCTTTTAATTGCTTTTAATGTTTGTATAATTCTTTTATTTACGATCCAGACGGTCTTTATATGTCACCAAATGTTTTTAAATCTATCGTTTTTTGTTTGTTTTAAATTATTTGTGTATGTGTCTCCTATAATAGGGAGTTTCTCGTGGAAGTTGCTACACAATAAAATGAAAAGGACCACCCCCGCAGTACCTGGTGAGGTAGAGTGCTACGCGTGGGAAGGCGTCCTCGTCGACGTGCGTGCCGAGCATGTCGAGCTTCTCGATCTCCATGGCGAGGTCGCAGGCGTCCGCCTCCGCATTGTGCTTCATGTGGTACGGGATGATGTGTCCTGCTAATTGCTCCAGCTTACTCTGGTGTGCAGGGTCCTCACAAGACCCCCACTCCAGGGCAATCTCACCAGACAGGTGCCTGCAAATACAGACACTAGATGCCTTCCCTTGCAATGGTTCAATTCTTTTTAATTTATTAAATTATTGACATGTGTTTACAATTACATTCGGCAACAGAGTAGACCAGGAAACACTAATAACCTTGATTGACAAATATAATTCGAAGCACTTACTAATAGTTATCAATGTCTAAAGAATCTATAACTATTAGTAAGTGCTTAGAATTACATGTGGCAACAGAGGTTGTTACAATACTTCCTTTAAGCATTGTAAGGAATTGTTACATAGTTTTGGGGCCTTAAAACAAATGTTGATTGAAATTTAATGTATCAAAAGACTAGAGTAGTGGATAAGTAGTACATATTTTGCACTACCATGTCACAAATATGGGATTCTATTCCAGATTGGACAAGATTCTCTTCGATTTACAGAATAAAATGATTGCATTGAAAAGAAACTAATGACAGAGTTTATTATAAACAAGGTTTTTTTTCTTGTAAAATTCTAACTTTTATATTTTTTACATTATTAAGTTAATCTTTATTCCGTATATTATGTAAAAATATATAGATCTCGTGGTTGTCTCGTAGTCTAGTTTTGAAATTGCAACCTCTGCTTTAAAATGCAGCATGTATGGACCAGATATGAGAAGCTAAGCAGCAAAATAAAACACATTTAAAAGGAAAATAGTATCACGTTATTTAATAATTAATTGATAAAGTTTAAAAATAGTATTGCCCTCTTCAGAAAGTGAAAGTTGATCAGTTTATTGATAACCACTACAATTAATTAAAATGATACCTAAAATATAGTCAACAAAATAATAAAATGGCGAACCTAAATGCAAATTTTATTAACAGAGGGAGATAGTTTCATCAAAACACTTCATATTAAAAATTATCAACCTCAAGTAAACTTTGGGTTGATACTTGAACTGTTCAAAGTTCTGCTGTTAAACAAAATAGAACATAACTCAAAAGTCACTTAACCTACTAATTCTTGGAACTAATTCTTACCAAAACGTAAATAAGAATTATAGCTCATACAGGCAGACTAAAAGAAGGTAGAATTAGGTTTAGCAAAGCATATTTTATTTAAACAAAATATCCAAAGCTAAAACATGAAAGTGTTGTTATTCAACATTTGACAAACTTCACAAGATAAATATCACAAAATAAAAAATCATACACACTCAATATTTAGTTAACAGATTGCGAATTAGACTAACGTAACACAATGTGTGAACATAGGAATAAGAATTACACCCGAGTGTGTACCACTTTACCTGACGTATTCGTGTCCCCACGACCCAATCTCCTCCTGCGATCCGAGCAGCCGGTACTTGAGGCACTCCCTCTTCTCGCTCATGGTCATAGCCAGGATGGACACAATGTCTGCAGCATACTCCTGCACAACATATATTTGAATGAACCCTCAAGATAATTTAAGAAAGTTTGATTTAAGAGGGGATGATCAGTTTGATAGATGCAGCATGTATTGACCAGATATGAGAAGCTAAGCAGCAAAATAAAACACATTTAAAAGGAAAATAGTATCACGTTATTTAATAAATTATTGATAAAGTTTAAAAATAGTATTGCCCTTTTCAGAATATTTTGGGGTGTTTAAAAGTTAAAAAATAAAAACAGAGGATATTTTCTCTCCATGTTTTATTTTGCTGTGTGTTGAAATACAAACAATTCGCGTCTACTTCTACAAACTAAATAAAATTTAACATGGATTAGAAAGGTAGAGTTTTAGTTTTCTAAAGATAATTTATGTGAAGATAAGAAAAAAAACCTAACAGTTTTTATTAAATTGTAACTTTATTATTAACTTTTATTTTATTGAGATTGCAAGGTGCATATTCTTTACAAATATATACGAAAACGATTTTGAACTTAAAAAACACAATTATTATGGTAACATTTTAAATTGCCATTTTTATTTGAGTTTCTCAAATTAAAATCAATAATATTGCTGAGAAAATTTAAAATGACAATTTTGCAACTTAACTATATGGTGATTTAAAACTAGGAACACAGCACTAGGAACCCTCCCCATCCCCCCCCCCCCCCCAAAAAAAAAACAATTTATAGAAATTTACAAAACAGATTCGATTTATGTATCTTCTTTCCTGATGCTCCTCTCTACCAAAAGAATACTTTGCCAATTAAAGTTTGCTGTCCAGAAGACCCTTCAATAAATCACACTGTACACTGAAAAGAGACCTATCACCAAAATACTAGTTTTTCAGAAAAATTGTCTGAAGTTTATTTTTTCCATTGCATTGCATGATAGAAAAATAATGATTCGCTTACTTCATTCCAACTATTCTACCCATTGATTTAACTTTTGCTTTAATAGCTAGATATATAAATTTTGAAGCATTTACAACTCGAAAAGTCATATTTGTGCGATAGGTTATTTTTCCCGCGTTTAGTGTGAAATGAACCTTTGCTTCCCCTGGTGGGTATTCTTCGTGCAGCCTCTTGAGTGTGTCGAAGTGTGGGCGCAGAAACTTGAGGGGCTTGGGGACGGACGTCATGGAGGTGGTGCTGGCGCGGATCTTCACACGCAGCTGGTTCAGGGTGGGCAGGTACAGCTCAGCCTTGTCCTCCTGCACACACAAAATGGTTAGGGTCAGTTTGAATGATCGTCACACTAGAGCTACACGAGAGCCCACAGGCAGCATCATTCAGAACCCCAGTCTAGTGACAAGGCAACACCTGACACAACTTTTAAGAGAGGCATTGTACAAAGCTTCAGAACTTTGGAGCATATTAAATGTGCAACCTGTGTGCAAATGTGTAATAATTTCGTGACTCGGTGAATTTTCACAACTCCCTGAGAAATAATTTCGTGAAAATGTTCCAAATTGAAATTTTTTTATGAAACCTTCATACAATAATTTTTGGCATTCTTTAATTTTTAGAACTAGATCAATTTTGAGACTGAAGAATCACAGGAGTTTCCTCACATTGAAATCTCTGATGATTCCTGATATTGACGGAATTTGGTAAAGGGGGAGCCCAAATATGGGGTACATTACCCCAATAAGCCCCCAATCAGTTGCACAAAAACAAATACATTTAACAAACTTTTGGAAATTGGAAAAATGTTACAAAATAATTTCAATTATTGTTTTGCCTTACTTTATTACCATTACCATCTTAGGATGAAGATAACCATATTGAAAATAATGAATTCAATAATAATTATCAAAAAACAAACACATAGTTACTTTAAAACAGCTAAAGTAAACAATCAATAGATCAAACAATAACAAATAATCTATAATAATAAAAGAAAGTCTGTCTGTGTGTCTGTTTGTGTTCGGATCGTAAAAGACCTACTTATACTGCCCCCAGAAATTCGAAATTTTTAAGATAGATTCCTTTTAATACCAACGTGTGTACTGAGGCTTAGTTTTTTCATATTTGTTCCATTTTTAGAGAAAATTCGAAGTTTCTGAAAAAAATACACCACTTTCGCTCAAATCCGATCATTTTTTCTCTTTCCTGATGCCATCGGCTGAAAAAATTAAATACAACTTTTAACGAAAACATTTAAAATTCAAAATTTTTATTTTATTCTTTTGCCATTACTTTCAGAAACTAAATTCATTATTTGAAAAATAATTGACATGTTTCAAGTGACGTAATCCCGCCAGTCTTCATTCCTGGATTTTATTGTGGGTTTATTTGATGATTTTTTCATTGATTTTTCTGTTGACTGCATGTATGCATATTTAAGCAATAAATGTACAGTTAAGCTATTACTGAACTATGATGGTTAATAAAGGCCATCGCACTAGAGCTATTAGTGTTTTATGTCTTTATTTTTTCGCCAAAGACGTTGCCAAACTCGCCAAATTATTAACTAAAATTCGTTAAATAGGCGATTTCTTTTATAAATAATTTATAAGCTGGTCGGTTGTTCGAAGGTCATTGTGTTAGAGCTGTATAATGGGTGTGGGTAGCTATATCTATTTTCTCGCCAAATTATTTCCCAAAATGCGCCAAATGAGCTAAAAGGTTTTATGTATTTATGAGGGAATAGTGATGACATTTATGAGTGCATTTTATAGCGTATTTTTCATTTTGGAATTTTAAGGCAATGAAACGGGATTTTATAATTTATAACAAGTGGAAACAATAATAAGTTTATGATCCTATAACAGGGTATATGGTACACATATTTGGAATCTATTTGATATTTTTTTTATTCCGTAAGAAGAACGGGTATAAATTTGCTAGTATCAAATATGTATTTGAAAATTGTACTTATTTGAAAAACCTTCAAGAAAAAGACTCACTGTTAGAATCTGTACATAGGTATTCAATTCATCCTGAAGAGCTTTGTCTTCATCAGACTGCAAAAAGAAATTAATGTAAGGAAATTTCATATTTATAATCAATTGTAGTTACAGGGTTATACACTGAAACTTAAAATATCAGTACTGTAGTGCTCATGATAATTTTGCCGGGACACTATTATCCTGACGAAGGAGGGGTTTAGCAGTATGTATTAGCTGTAATAAAAATCCCAATAAAAGAAATGCAATCATACTTGCATACTTTACACATTTTATAAAAATTTACATAAATTTCCACGTGGCATTTTCAAAAAGGTGACAAATTCATTCTATCATTGCACACCAATATAGGGTTGCACAATGAGGTGGCGATACAAAATGAACAGAATTTTCGTAAGAAGATTTTATACATTTAAAGAGAAAAGCATGTCAAAAAGAAATAGTCAGATAGCAAGCAAATTAAAGAACACCTTTCCGACTTGCAAAACAGTACCTGACCAACGTACATTCAAACCCCGCTTGAAAGCTACTCTTTATGGCTTAATTAGTGCAAATATGCAACTGAAATTACATTGAATTTTTGCATGCATACAACAACAAAATATATTGACTTTCTGAAAACAAGTCATCATGTTAAAATTGTAATAAATTGTTTTGTTACTTTACAATTAATAAACTGTAAATGTATAACTACATTTTGATCCATAAACTAGCAGAAATAATTTTGAATGTCTCATAAGAAAAAGTAGCGTCTTTTAAGAATAATGTGGAAAAGAATAAGTTTTTTAGAGATTCTTTAACAAAAATTAATTTAGGGGCTATTTAATTTAAAGCATGTAGAAACTTGAACCTTTGCACTTACAGAGCTCAGGAACAACGCAAAATAAAAGATAAATTAAAAATACAATACAGCAACTTGCTAAATGCACCTAAAGCAATGTTGTCGAAAACTTAAAATTTCTATAGTTCAAAAGTTCATTTAATCAAATACTGTGCATCATTTTCAAAACACGGTAGAGATTTACTGTACGGTCCCCCTTGGCGAACTTTCCAAAATCGCGCCAAAAGTCCGTCTTTTGGCGACTTTTTTTAAAAACCACTATTCAAAGAAAAGATCGTATAGGAATATTTCCTATGAAAACTCAACCAACGGTCCGATAGGGTTGCCGGCAAACGTCATCGGTGCGAAGTCATAGAATTCGAATCTTCAGTTGAAGTCAGACACATTGTAAGAAAAAATATTTTTGGCCACATAAGAAAAAATCGCGCCAAGGGGGACCGTACAGTAAATCTGATCCCAAAACACTAATACCAGGATTTGACCACACATTTAAATTTGATTTTTTTTTTTTTTGTTGTGTCTATGATGCTGCCGAAATGTGAATATCAAGCTAAATGAAACCATTTGTTTTGATAACCGCGTCTGCAATTTTTTCGATATTAATGTCATAAAGATCTATTAAGGCTATGTCTTGACTACGCCACAAAGGCAACAAAACTTGGCGACTTGGCCGAGTCAGCCCCCATGCTATTGCATCGCTTGGCGCCCTTGGCGGTCGCCAAATTTTGTTGCCTTTGATGTCTTAGTGAGGACATAGCCTTAAAAATAGCCCCATGTCTCTCAAATTGGCACTCATTGCCGGGCAAATTTTATATTAAGTATACATAATTAATATCAAGTATATTCCAAATTTTTCTTTTATGTTTATTTCTGTATGATTATGACAGCAATCGTGCAAACTTGACACCAACTACCAATTTTAGTATTTTTAGTAAGTAAACCAATATTTAAAAAAACAACAACATTCATGTCTGATAGACTACAACTTCTTTTTTGTTAAGAAGTGGAAGAAGGTTGGCGCGTTTTTCTCTTTTTAGTGTTTGTTTAGTCATGGTAAACAATGTCAGGCCGAATTAAGAATAAATTTAAATTAAATAAAAAAAGTCGTAGGATAAGCAAAATACTTTCCTAACATATTAAAATCAAAGGTGATTTGATACTTTTTTTCCACTTTGACAGTTGTCGTAATTAGTTTATTTAATTAGTCGTATAAAGAATACCAGATCAGGCTCTTTCTCCTCTTCAATTTTTTTTCCTTCCTTTTCTTTTTTGTCTTTGGTATCCTTCGGATCCTCGACCGGAACTTTTACTGGTACTTTTTCCTTCATTGTGTGTAAAGTTGCAAATTAAAATACAGATTAATTCTTAATGATGCAAAGTCGAAAGTGCCTTGTAATGTAAAATTTCAGATTCAGAAATTTTGTTTTGCGAATTCGAATGAAGTTGAGTTGTTGTGTGTCGGCAAAAATGACAAAGCGAAAAGTTGAAATGCCGTCAACGGTCTGAACCACAAATCAGAAAGGACAAAGGCACTTAAAAACAGTTTCCAAAAAACGTTACACCCGTTAGAGAGCGCTGATCAAGAGTGCTATAGTGCTGTTGACACTGACGATGTTACAGGCAACTGTTCAGTGTTCATGCGCCCAATCTGTTGTTTACTGATCGAAATACGCAAAATCGCGCAAGCGCAGTTGTTGTTCATTGACTCTGTCTTTACCAGATTTGTAAAATCACACATCCCTTAAAAGTGGTTGTAGTGTTGGAAGTGGTTGTAATTTTTTATGCAAAAATCGGCACAGCTACAATTTTAAAATGAATTCATCTCTTATTTTCTCCCTGACTATACCGGTAAATAATTGTAACAAAATTCCAACCTAATAAACATGTTTAATTTTGGTACTTTTAATTAATATTCGTACATGATTACTTCTAATAAAAAAATATATAATTTGCTTGCATCAATGGGCTTGTTTCAACCAGAGACATATAATAGAATAGACTGTGCATTGGCAAACCTAAAGCGATCCCCTCATAGGTCACGTGCTGGCGTGTCCAGCACGTGATCACGACCAGTTGGCGAGTTTTTTCACAACGACTTGAACATATGAGGCCGACAATCTAGTGGTATGAAAAATAAGTTGTTGTTGCCAATCCCCAAAGTCCAGCGGGGCTAGACTAAGTCCATGAAGTTAAAAACCCTGAGGAAGTCCAGGACCAAAAAAGGTCTTTCGAGTATATCATGATGGGTGAGTCCAAGGCACTCCAAGATGTGGGTTGGAGAAGCTTGCTCTGAGGAGCACTTAGTGCATGCGTCGAAAGTTCTCAAACCATCTGAGAAGGTCATAGTTCTGAGGTGTCCACTTAGAAAACGGGTAATTGCGGTTTGTCCTTGTCTGTCACAATTAAGTACCAGAGAGCCGCCAGGTTGACGGCCCTGGTACCAGTGATGCACTGGGGCAGTGGACCAAATTGTTTTTCCCCTCAACTTGGCTTGTGAATAAGTCTCTGAGTAGGTAAGAGGCTCAAGTGGAGCCATGACTTCACTAGCTCCCGCTTTGGCCAGTTCATCTGCTATTTCATTCCCCTCAATATCAACATGCGATGGGATCCATTGGATGTGGATCTGATCTGGTGATCTATGGACAGTTGTTTAAGCTTATTGAGGATAGAAACTCCAACCTTGTCTCTAACACCGGACCAATTAGCCAAGTGCTGGACAGAACTTCTGCTATCAGTTAGAATCCAGATTGTGAAAAATAAGTTGGGAAAGGAACAAAGATGAATTGTTATTTCGGTAAAAAAGATTGCTATTTTTGGCAACTTATAGCAGCTGTTTGTTTTAATAAAAAAGCTAAACATTATTTTTAGCCCACTTTTCTTTTTTTAATTCGAAAGAATTAAAACAAGAAGTTCATAAAGAACTAAAATAGCCTACTTTCCTGTTACTTAAATACTTACTGAAGTTCTAATCGGGAAAAAAACTAGGTTCCTAAAGTAAATATCATCAACAGCCGTTTCTACACTAGATTTATACACACTAGAAAAAAAAATCGAAACACAGCACCCAGCTATAATTTAAACTTCTAAAAGCCAAAATCAACTATTTTCCTTAATATTCGTTCGCAAATTAATTAAATATTATTTATCATCTGCTCGTGATTTATTTGTAGTTCGAAGAATAAATATTTATTAATAACAAAAGTAATGAAAATACTCCGAACTGCATTAAAAAACAAGAAATGTAAATTAAAACTAAGCATAATTGCATGCAAAAGTATGCCTTGCCGCTTTCTTGGTAGATAATTAATGAATAATCAAAGAATCAAATTGTTCTACATTTTATGACGTCATTCCAAACTGATTCATGAAAATATTATTTTGATTCAAATATGTTTAAATAAAGTTTCTCATGCCATTGTTGATTTGGCAACAGTGATTTAAATGACTCAAAATTGAATTTCAATGCTAATTCAATGGGAAATTCGCCGACAGATAGTAGATTTATGTCCGTCCGGACGTACAGACAGACGGACAAAAAGTATGAAAGTTGGGTATCTGAGGTCATAGCTTTCTAACAAAAAAAGAATTTTTAAGATCCGATGATTAGAACCGATTTTGGAAGGGGGGTACAGACAGACAGACAAACGGACAGACAGGCGGACAGACAGACGGACAGACATACGAACAGACAGACATACGAACAGACAGACAGATGGACATCAACCGCATTTCAATACCTACAGTGATTTAAATGACTCAAAATTGAATTTCAATGCTAATTCAATGGGAAATTCGCCGACAGATAGTAGATTTATGTCCGTCCGGACGTACAGACAGACGGACAAAAAGTATGAAAGTTGGGTATCTGAGGTCATAGCTTTCTAACAAAAAAAGAATTTTTAAGATCCGATGATTAGAACCGATTTTGGAAGGGGGGTACAGACAGACAGACAAACGGACAGACAGACGAACAGACATACGAACAGACAGACATACGAACAGACAGACAGATGGACAGACAGACAGTTGGACACCAACCGCATTTCAATACCTACAGTGATTTAAATGACTCAAAATTGAATTCCAATGCTAATTCAATGGGAAATTCGCCGACAGATAGTAGATTTATGTCCGTCCGGACGTACAGACAGACGGACAAAAAGTATGAAAGTTGGGTATCTGAGGTTATAGCTTTCTAACAAAAAAAGAATTTTTAAGATCCGATGATTAGAACCGATTTTGGAAGGGGGGTACGGACGGACAGACGGACATCGACCGCATGTCAATACCTACTTTTTCATTTTTTTAATTCTTTCGAATTAAAAAAAGAAAAGTAGGCTAAAAATGAAAAAGTAGATATTGACATGCGGTCGATGTCCCTCTGTCTGTCCGTCCGTACCCCCCTTCCAAATTCGGTTCTATCCATCGGATCTAAAAATTCTTTTTTTGTTAGAAAGCTATGACCTCAGATACCCAACTTTTATACTTTTTGTCCGTCTGTCTGTACGTCCGGACGGACATAAATCTACTATCTGTCGGCGAATTTCCCATTGAATTAGCATTGAAATTCAATTTTGAGTCATTTAAATCACTGTTGCCAAATCAACAATGCCATGATAAAATTTATTAATTTAACCATATTTGGAGCAAAATAATATTTTCATGAATAATTTTGGAATGACGTCATAAAATGTAGCACAATTTGATTCTTTGATTGTTCATTAATTGTTTACCAAGAAAGCGGCAAGGCATATTTTTGCATACAATTATGCTTAGTTTTAATTTAAATTTCTTATTTTTTTAATGCAGTTAGGAGTAGTTTCATTACTTTTATTAATAATAAATATTTAATTATTCTTCGAACTACAAATAAACCGAGCAGACGATAAATAACATTAAGTTAATTTGTGAAAGAATATTAAGGCTATGTCCTCACTACGACATCAAACGCCACAAATGCAACAAAATTTGGCGACCACCAAGGGCGCCAAGCGATGCAATAGCATGGGGACTGACTCTGCCAAGTCGCCAAATTTTGTTGCCTTTGTGGCATTTGTGGCGTAGTCAGGACATAGCCTTTAAAAAAAATATTTGATTTTGGCTTTTAGAAGTTTAAATTATAGCTGGATGCTATGTTTAGCGATTATTTTCTAATGTGTGTAAATCTTTTTATCAAGAAAATAATCCCTGACCTTAAAAAGAGCTTATAGAATAATTTACTCTAATCAAAGTATAGGCTTTTAGGAATAAATTACTATAAATATGCCTATCTAAACAATCTTACCTGTAAAGTATCACATATCTTTTTTAATTTATGTTTACATTTTATAAACTGCACAAAAATTTGGCATCTAACAGAGATAAAACGAATGGAAGCAAATATTTTTAATGGACAAGTTGCATGAAACGCGAAATTCATAATATATGTGTTTTTCTGGTACATTAGAAGCTGCAGATTCCGAATGTAAGGTTAAATATTCACAAATATGTTTAATTTCAACAAAAAATGCATTTGAAATTTGCCGAAAATGTACGTCACTGAAAACAGCTCTGACGTCAACTGTTATGTTTTTGGCGATGTTTCGATCTAAGCTGTAATACACTTTATAAAATAGTAAACCTTACAATTTCTGCGAAACCTCATTAAAAGAAGACAATATTATTTGTAACCAGTTCATGTCAAGGAAGTTAAACAGCTTGTTCCAAGTTTGGTTGTTAGTTAAAATACACACACTAGAGCGCGTATGAGCTATTGCAGAACTATTGACTGTTGGATCTGATCGGAATAGTCGAGTGAAATCGTTCAACGTTTGAAGAAATTAACTGGAATGAACATGACATGTTTCTGTAAAATAGCATAACTTTTTAACAGTTTGATAAGGATGAAAGCACAATTCACAGTTTCAAAAGCGATACAGTGAAACGTGATACGAAATAACACGCCAAGAACAAAAAAAGCCAACCGTGACGTCATCTGTTATGCTAAGAGAGGTTTAACAGGAGTAGCGTATCATTAACTTTAAAAATGAATTTAAAAATAAATACATCTTTAAAACCAGAAATACTTGAGTTTAGAACGAAACAGTAGCGATAAGTTGCTATATGTTGCAATCTTTCTTCTCTTGGCGATTTTCATGATTGGTACGCTTTTAGAAGCTGCTTGACAGAGCAATGAGCAGTCCATTCTATTTATGTCTATGGCTTCAACACTTTGTCAAAGAAAACAAAGCAACCAATGACAGCGCAGTTCGGAGCATGAGACCTTATTAAACCAATGAGCTGTTTCAACACTTTTTCAAAGAAAACGAAACAACCAATGACAGCGCAATATAGAGAGCGTGACTTCATAAGAAATGTTTCCATTGACGAATACTTTTCTGCCTTCATTCTGAAGTGATTGGAAGGAAATACATCACCTGATATTAGCCAATTATAAATATATGTAATAGGGTACTTGACTAAAAAAATTTTATTGGCTTAAAATATTCTTATGCCAAAAATATTAGACCCGTATTTTTTCTTTTTTCAAATACCCCATAAAAAGGCAGAAAAATGAATTTTAAAATTAGGACGAAAAATCACTCCCGAAAACGCTTCCTGGCTGTCACGTGGTATCTGTGATGTCACTAGTGACTATAAACAAACTTTGAAACACCACATTGGAATCGATTTCAGGCAAATTTAAAATATCCGCTTCTGTAAAAAGCCTTACATTATCTCAATATTTATTATTTCAAGAGTAAATTAGATTAAATCAAGTTTAATCAGAAAACAAAAAACATCACGCCGGTTTGTTTATAGTTACTAGGGACGTCAGCCAAACCGTTGTGTTTGTGATCACGTGATGATCACGTGAAAAAAATGCCTTTTTAAACTGATTTTTTTTAATGATTTAAAGATTTATTTCGCAAAAAAAATATATGCATTTGTTATTTTTGACTTTCAACTATAATTTAAATAATATTGGAAGGTATTTCGGCGATGAAGTCAAGTACCCTATTAATAAGTATGATTGTTTAAAATTCGCAGCAAACCTTTTAAGCGCTCTCCGCGATCCCTTATTCCTAGAGATTTTACTTGACGACATTTGAACCGTTTTAAGTTGGGCATACACGGAGGGACTAAGTCCGCCAGTCCTATTATTGTCCCTCTTTGATTGGCGCTTATTTTTCACATGGGTACAAAGTACTAATCCATGGGGTGGCTGAAGTCCCTCCGTGTGTGACCACCAAAAGTGCAAAAGTTTTCAAGAGAATGGAGCGTAAACAACTAAACTGAACTGAAGTAATCACAATATTCCGTATTCGCGAAGACACGCGAAACGGTGGTCGCGTCAAAGTTTCTGTACTTTTAAGTACTATAAAAATTTGAAAAAAAGAAACAAAAATGGTAAGTGAAACGCATCTTAATAACCGTTAAACATATCTTTATATTTGTAGTGTTATTCAGAAGTTAGAATCCGTTTGTCTCACTATTCCAAAAGCCGCAATGCACGTGGCTAGGCCTATTTCTATCTAAACTTAATGCTAAAATTGTTCATATTAAGAAAAATAGTATTCCAAAGCTTTCAAACATATATAGAGATCTTCATATATAAAAAGTATTCTCAAGGAAATACAGTACCTTTTACTTTGATTCTATTTTACACCACCTTGAAATGATGTATTAAAGTGTATTGTGCGTATAGTTGAAGTGTATAGTTATAATAAAGTGTATAGTTGAAGAAATATAACAAATTTTAAAATTATTAGTGAAATGATAATTGCGTCTTAAGATCTTTCATCAATTTAAGGTTGTTTAAACGAGGACTACCATAAGGTATTTTGATAATTGTTGATGGTAGAATGCAGTTTGTCTAACGCTGATGTGTCTTTTCAGTCATTCCGTCACTTCGTTCAAATCGGCAGGGTGGCCTTCATCTCCTTCGGCAAGGATGCAGGAAAGCTGTGCGCCATCGTAGATGTCGTGGACCAGACCAGGGTAAGAAAACATTCATTATCACAGTGCTTAGCAGGTTAAAGTAAGCTTTAGGATTTGGCGACAATTCGAAATTTGTCGCCAAGTCAAAATGACAACAAACCTGGCGTAATTCAAGTCTGTTGCCACCTTGCAGTGACAACAAATACTTGCCGAAAATACTAACAAGACCGAAAATGTGACAAGAACGATCGAAGGAACCAGAAAGAGGCCATTAACTAAACAATAATCTTGTGTAAACAACCGAAGCAATATTTTGAAAAAATTCGGAAATTAGCCACTTGTTGCTCGATCAAAACAAAGCTAAAAATAATCATAACAGGTTCTAAAGCAATGTGTGATTATATTAAATAATATTAATGCCATTTAAAAATTATTAATTAGGAAAAATTAAGTCTCAAGATTAACTAATAAACTAGTAGGACAGAACTGTAACTTAATTCTCAAAAGCAAACAAAATATTTATTTAAATAAATGTAGAACCATCTACCAATTAATTTAAAAAATACATTTTTGAAAAATAAAACATTTGGTGAACATAACATACCAGGAAATAAACCGAAAAAAGTAAAATTGTATTTTTTGTATTTACATGATAGCCAAATTTGGTATTTAATTTTGTTAGAAAAAAATCGGCAAATCGGTCGATTTTTAATCGGTAAAATAATTGTCGCAGTATGATTAAGGGTCCTTGAAAAGTCATTAAAAACTTTTTGATTTTTATTTTGAAATAAGAGTGGGAACCCTGTATAAACTTGATATAAGTCGTGTATTTAATATGCTATTTGTTTTACTTGTTTTCTAGTTAGAAATACATTACTGTCCCTTGATTGAAATATCAGATCTGCCCAATTATTAATTCAATAAGAAAAAAATTAGAAGGTTACTAATAGCTTTTTTGAATTACCTCCTTGTGTATGCAGGCCCTGGTGGATGGTCCCTGCACAGGGGTGGAGCGCCAGGCCATCAAGTTCAAGCGTCTGCGCCTGACCAAGTTCCGTCTCAAATTCCCCCACTCCACCTCCTCGCGTGTGATCCGGAAGTGCTGGCAGGAAGAGGACATCTCCACCAAGTGGGCAGAGACAAACACCGCCAAGAAGATGGCAGCAAGGCAACTCGTAAGAATATCATATTTCTATCTGGCTTGAGTTCTCTTTTCAATTGAGGAGCTTGGTGGAAGAACATGCCAAGTGACATTGAGATAATAACAAGTTTCTCCTTTTTCATAAGCTCTAAAAGTTAAATATATTACCGCTGAGTGCGGTTTATAACGAATTTAAGTGGAAGCTGAAAACTTTAAAGCTTGTTTTCACCTTTGTGTCACTTAACACGTTCTTCCACTATTTCTCTGCAGTGGACAAGCTACCCCTCCCTATCTAGCTTGAGTTTACTCTTGTCTTTCAATAGAATAACATGCTAAGTGACATATTTGAGAAAATTGAGGTTTTTATGTCAATGAACGTATTTCATCCTTAAAAGATAACAATTGGAGATTTTAATTTTCTTTGAAAAAGCAGTTAAAGATGAAAAACTGTCTACGACAGATTCGGACCTAAAATTTGCACATATCATGGACACGACAACAACAAGGATAGCAAGTTTTCTCTTTCATAAACTGAAGTATATTTATTACTGCTTACTTACAAGTGCCGTTTTTTAACGAATTTAAATGTAAACTGAAAACTTAATCTCGTTTTCACCTTTGTGTCGCCTAGCACGTTCTTCCACTAAGCTCTTCTATGGTATGTCTTTCACCATGGTCTTTCTGTAAAGTTCGTGAGCCTGGAGGTCACACTTTTCGCTTCCTTCCTCAGTGGATTAAGAAAACATTACAGCTTCATTCTTAATATTTCTACTCGCACAGTTATATTGGAGTAGAGTAAATTAAATTGAAACCATTCCCTTGACAACAAGAGGAAGGAGATAAGTATGATGTTCAAGCTCACAAGCATGAGGACTTATTGTTAATATATTGTTCTTTAAAATGTTTCTTTATCTGGCTTTAAAAATGAAACGTAGTTGTTCACTTTGTGGGACCAAGTACTCCATTTTAGCCTATATGAATTCATTATCATAGTACTAGAAAAGATTATTTAATTTCTAGTTTCCCAACATGATACAATTTAATCTTGGGAGTTAGTGGACTTACTGGTTGTTATTGTTATCGTATTTCTTCTTTAGCATGATGTGCCTCAACTTAAATGATGAACCTAGAAATTGATAGGAAATGCCGTCTGATTGACTTGATGACAGCATTCGTTCTGATATTTTTCATAACTTTTTCCATTCAGAGTTTCTCCTTCCCAAGTTTCCAGTGTTCTTTGTGCTCTTCTATTAGTTACTAGCTGTTATACCCGACGTTGCACGGGTACAGCGTGTAAAATAAGCGGTATCGCATCGCGAAACGCGACGCCAAAATGAAAACTTGCGATAGCGATTTAGCTTTGTATCGCATTTAGTTGCGATGCTCACAAAGCATCTCCGTTTGTCATAACCATGGTGTTTTTGCAAACGATTCGAAATTTCAAAGTCAGATCGCTTCGTTTCAGTTGTCTTAGTCATGGAGCTCAATCTCAATTCGAATCTGTTGGCCGCTTTTCGGTTGGACAGGGAAACTCCATACCAGACTGGAAGTGAGTAGCGAAAAGTGTAAACAAACCGCCGATAATCGCGCCAGAATAGAAACAATTAGCGAGATTTCCGATTCATTATTATTTGTGTTGCGAAAATCAACGAAAGTAAAATATGGTGGTTTAGTTACACAAACTGTTAAAAACTGAATCATGTTGTTGGATCCGAATAATGAGTGGCTGAAGTAAGAATTAAAGCTATATGCAGCGTTTTTTAATATAATGCAATATGTTATATAATTAATAATTATGATGTAATGTGTGTGTAAATATTATTTGCAAGAAATAAGGAAACAGGAAGGGCGATAATTCTTAAAAAATAACATTTCCCCACAAAACAATTAAAGGGACTGCGACTGGAAGAGTCCTTAATTTTTTTCAAAGGTGCTATGCATTCATTAAAAATTGCTACACACAAATACTTTGGTGTAGCAGAACTGCTATACACACAAAAAAAAGTATTTTACATGCTGCACGGGTAGAGGTGGAAAAATAATTTAACAGTCAATTTAACTTTTTTTTTCTTTTTTAGTTACATAAGATATGAAGGTTACCCAGTAATTTTCCATTTAATAACCCAACTTGGATATAGTAATCATTAATATTAATTTCAAAAATACCTTTGATAAGAAGCTCAAATTAAAAAGAATACATATTTAAGTAAAAAATTATCAGTAAGAATTAAAAATGGAAAAACAGCTAAATCTTAAAAGGGTCTCAAACATTTATTTTAACGCAATTCAAGGGAGTTCTATAATAAATTAAGTAACTTTTTTTGGACACTTTGTAGATATAAATACAATATAAGCAGTACAAATTTCTACCATAATTCAATACAAATGCTGAAAAATTAAGAATTCAATGCATATGTATACAGTACTAAATCAATTCAGATATGTACAATAATTGAATGAAAATAAATACAATAATAACGCTAGCAAATTTATACCCGTTCTTCGCACGGATTACGAATTATCAAATCGTTCCAAATATGTGTACCATATAACCTGTAATAGGATCATAAACTTATGTTATTGTTCCCGCTCGTTATAAAGTATAAAATCCCGTTTCATTGCCTTAAAATTCCAAAAGAAAAAATACGCTATAAAATGCACTCATAAATGTCATCACAATTCCCTCATAAATACATAAAACCTTTTAGCTCATTTGGCGCGTTTTGGGAAATAATTTGGCAAGAAAATATATATAGCTACAAACACACCCATTATACAGCTCTAACACAATGACCTTCGAACAACCGACCAGATTATAAATTATTTATAAAAGAAATTGCCCATTTGAGTTTTAGTTAATAATTTGGCGAGTTTGGGAAACGTATTTGGCGAAAAAATAAATACATAATACACTAATATGCAGCTCTAGTGCGATGGCCTTTATTAACCATCATAGTTCAGTAATAGCTTAACTATACATTTATTGCTTAATATGCATACATGCAGTCAACAGAAAAATCAATGAAAAAATCACATCAAATAAAATTCGGGAATGGAGACTGGCGGAATTACGTCACTTGAAACATGTCAATTATTTTTCAAATAATGAAATTAGTTTCTGAAGGTAATGGCAACAGAATAAAATAAACATTTTCAATTTTAAATGTTTTCGTTAAAAGTTTTATTTAATTTTTTCAGCCGATGGCATCAGGAAAGTAAAAAAAGATCGGATTTGAGCCAAAGTGGTGTAGTTTTTTTAGAAAATTCGAATAAAAACGATAGAAGGAATGGTCTGATTCGAAAAATTCTAGTCTATGTTGTCCCGGAGATGAGATAATTTGTGCCAAATGTGTCTGTTGCGTGGTTCTTTATATCTCGTGTCTTTAAAACAAGGGAGTTGCCTTTAGTATATATATATGGCTACAGAAATTAAATGTAGTTGTTCACTTTGTGGACCAAGTACCCATTGTAGCCATATTATTCTTATCATGTACTAAAAGATTATTTAATTTCTAGTTTCCCAACATGATACAACTTTATACTAGGTAACTAAAAGGATATTTACTATTATAAAGGACACTAACTGCGATTCACCGCAAATATGCAAAAATATCAAGGTGTAAATGTTTGGTTGGCCGATCCGCCCCTGAATTATAAAAATTGTGGTTAATTGGTTTTGAAAACACCGAAATGCCGATGGAAGTCAATGTTTTTGAGTAAAAAGAACAGAAATTTGTGTTTAGAATTGTTCTTTTTTTTAAAGTTCATTCTATAATATAGTTTTAGTTCAAGACAAATGGTTCAACCAAATTTAACGCTTCGTAATTTTCCGTTACTTACTTCAAAATCTCGGTATCCGTTTTTATTTTAGTTCAAGACAGAAGAGATGAACCAAACATCGACGTCTTGTATTCTCGTTAGCGGTGTAAGCGTGCAGTGAGGTTCTTTTTTTTTTTCAGTTCAGGACACATATTGTTAAATCAAATCTTTAGGTATTTTATTACTTTGACGTTTGAAAGATGATAATAGCTGGTCTGTGACTTGCGCCTGCTGAACTCCAGACTTCATCAAATCATAAATAAAAAAAATTTATCTTAAATAATAAAAGAGGGAATAGAATATTATAATAATGAAATGACCAAATTTGGTATATAATTTTGTAAGAAAAAAAACGGCAAAACGGTTGATTTTTAATCGGTAAAATATATCGTCGCATTATGAATGAGGGTTTTGGGAGTCTTTGAAAAGTCTTTAAAAACTCCTTGGTTTTTATTTTGAAATACGAGTTGGAACCCTGCTTATAGTATCTGCATAACTTTTTTGATAATAATTTAAAAGTATATATATTGATACTATACTATTATTGCTACAAAGATTCTTATTTAATGTATTTGATTAGTTATCTAAATTTATCAATAAATTGATTGTACTTAGTATAAAAAGGTTGTTATACTATTTCTTTCGTGTGATGTGCTATGTTTTCAACTTGGATGATGAACCTAGAAATTGATAGGAAATGCCGTCTGACTGACTTGATGACAGCATTCGTTCTGATATTTTTTTACAACTTGCTTTCTATTCGAAATTCTTGATTTCTTGGTGTTCTTTGTACTATATTAGTTATCTGGCTATAAAAATGAAATGTAGTTGTTCACGTTGTGGGACCAAGTACTCCATTGTAGCCTATATTAATTCATTATCATAGTACTAGAAAAGATTATTTAATTTCTAGTTTCCCAACATGAAACAACTTGATTCCAAGTAACTGATTGTAAATTATATTAACACTAACTTCTAGGAAGCATGTGCTTCATTATAACAACAGTTGCAGTCTCCTTTGGTTTAAATTGATTATTAATTTTGTCAAACATACAAAAAAGTTGAATGAAGTCAAGATAGATTAGAATTGTAAGGCTATGTCCAGACTAAAAGGCAACAAAACTTGGCGACTTGGCAGAGTCAGCCCCCATGCTATTACATCGCTTGGCGGTCGCCAAATTTTGTTGCCTTTGTGGCTTTTGATGTCGTAGTGAGGACAAATAACATTAAAATCTAAAATGATTGCAAGTATTATGTACCAAGAACCTGATTGGATATACCATCTCATCTATTTGATTTTAGGAATCATTCTGATTTTGTCAATTACAACATTTTAGTTATATTAATATAATAAGTAAAAGGAGAGAAATTTCCATATTCTGCAGTACTTGTTTGACGTGATGAACCAAGAACTTGATAGGAAATGCCGTCTGAATAATATGATGATGGCTATCGTTCTGATTGACCATCTTTTATTTATTTCGTCTCATTTTCGAGTTCAGGATAAATCTATTAAAAGGATAACAAATAAATGGTCCTTTCTCGAAATCAAGTTAACGGCTGTAAAGTTACTATGATTGTCTTTGTGTAGCCATTCTTTATACTTTCCAGCCAATATAAAATGCATTATCATAGTACCAGAAACGACCCATAGTTTCTGGTTTCCCAACATGCTACAATATGGTGATTGGTTTTGTTTTGAAAAGTTACCTAGTTAGTATTATACAATGGCTTATAGGCGTTTTTTTCTACTGTTTGGGGGGAGAAAATAGACAATGTAAGCCTATATAGAATACTCATTTAAACTGTACCTTTGCAGAAAGATGTCTTACGTTTAAGTAAGATCTTTTTCCTTTTTGGTTCCTATTTTATGACTAGAAAAATATGTATTTGTTTCTAGTTCTCAATATGATACAATTGTTTGTTTAAATTTTATGCTGGCTCTTCAATTTCTGTTGTGTTGATGAATATTGTAAATATTCTTTTTCTGGCATCCAAGAAAATTTACTCTAGCTTTTAATTCATTTAATTTTTCTTTCTAGAAATCTGGAATGACAGACTTTGACAGATTCCGAGTATACAAAGCTAAACAACAGGTATATATATTTCTCTTAATAAACTGTTGTTATTTAGTTCAATCATTTGTTGAATAATTAGTAAAAGCAGTATCTCACAAAAACTTCCAATTGTTTTGATACATAACTAGTAAACATCACGATATACAGATAAATCTTAACTACATTTGTATAAGTTCCTGAATATTGGTGTCATTATTAAGAATAACTAACCATGTTCAATAATACTATATATATGAAGAGTACAGGGCAAGAACCGATTTATTTATTAGGAGTAGTCCCGTCGTGTTTGCTTGCCGAACATTGGCGACAGGAAAACGGTTTTCCTTTCGGTTCTTCTTTCGCGGTACAAACGTGTGACCATTACCTAACCTATTAAAGTGACCAAGTCCACTGATCTCTGGCATGAATCAGGGTTGCCACAAGAGAAAAACAAAGTGAGAAACTGGTTTCCTTACACCAGTTTCTTCGATTATTCGCTTTCATCGCCAAAGAGGCCTGATGAGGAATTTTTTCTACAAAATTAAGCGGTTTTTCCCCTGTACTCTTCATATTTGAATGAGTTTGGTATCTAAAGTTTTTTTTTATTTGAGCAAATGTAAGCATTTTTTAGTCTTTCAACAAAATGTCTTGTCACTCATGAATTGTTTTTTCGTCCAGATGAACCGCATCATCAAGTGTGCCTACCTGAAGCTGAAGGGCAAGAACAGGAAGAACCCCCCCAAGCCCAAGACAAAGAGGTTCAGGGGGAAGAAGGTGGCCAAGAAGGCAGCAGCATAAACCGCTTGTATAGAATAGTAATAAAGAAAATGTGTTTACAAAAATAGGGTTCCTTCATTGCCATTCAATATATATTTATTACTTAATTATGTTCAGAGAATATCTTCAACTTTGCACATGATAATGTGAAGGGAATGATGATGAAGCCCAATTTCATATCTCCATCTTCTTCCACCTAATGGCAATTTTGGGAGGGAACAAGACTTTATTTGAATAGTTGTCTTGTCAAGATCATTTCTTTATTCTTTTAAACATGGAAACATTCATATTCTTTTAACTGGTCATTTTTCTATTCACTTAATTTTAGACCCGTATTTTACTAACCCTAATAGGGAATTAAGAGGATGAGGGGTAAAGGATGAAGTGTTTTACATCAAAAACTTAATGCATATTGCTGAATATAATTATGGCACAGATATATGGAGGGTTCACTTATTATCATTTTCGAGTTAGCAGCGGAATTGCATGTACTTGTACTATGTAGAATTTCAGTGCAATAATGAATCCCACATAATATGCGCTAGGCAACAGCAATTAAAAAACTTGTTTTCAATTGCTACTGCCAAGCGACTGTGTAGCACGAAGAAGCATTTTATGGACGTGGTTCACTTGTATTCTGAGCCCTCTATATATTTCTTTGTTCAGTAGGGTTAATATTAAAGTGAAGCAAACACTTTAATTAAGCTTATTGGACTTTGGGTGATATTTTTGTGAATCAATTAGTACATTTTAATTTATGCCGTTTTCTGGCAATTTTCTTACTTATACAATTTGTTGAGTGATTGAAATACTTTTCGTTTGAATGATTGCATTATTTAGAAGTTAAAATTTTGAGGTTTCATTAATATTTTAAAGGGTGACATTTCCATTAATTTTACACTGGTAATGGAGGTGAAACTAAAGAATTCAAGGACTTACAATTAACACGCATATTTTACTAAAACAAAGTATATATTATATATATTTGAATTGACAAATAAAATTTGTTTGTATAAAAATAATAGATAAATTAATTTACAGAGGTTTTCGATATTTTAAATATCTTATGCATGAAACAAATGTCTCGTTCGTACATATTACAATACAACATTTTTAAAATAAAAAATTGAATAAATCGGAAATTTTCACATTCCGGCGATTTATAATTACAGTAACAAAGTAAACGATAAATAATAAAAAACACCTCCTTAAATAGTGTGGGTCACGGAGGTGAGAATCTTTTATATAATATAGTACATAACTTGCCGCTTTTTGAATTGATGTGAATGAAGCTTGCATTTAATCGAAATGTTGCTACTTCCTTTATATTTCAAAGACATAACTTTTTCTCATCCTGCGGTAACGGAGGTGAGATTTTCCTTAAAATTTTTGGTTTAAGTTACATTGATTCGAGCAAAATGAACCTAAAACATGAACTTTTTTTACCCACATAACTCAAGATTTTTGTTTAAAGCTAACCTAATGGCAAATACTCCACTTTATATTATTTTTTTAAAAAAACGAAATATAATAGTAACGGAGGTGAAAATTTTATCTGGGACAATCACATTTGAAATTTAAAAATACACTTGTACAAATTAGTTAATGGAAGCTCATTTTTATTTAACAAACATTCATTTAAAAAGAAAATCATAGTTAAAAATATTTAGTATTCGATTCAATATAAGTTTAACATAGCTTAACTTTTAAAAATATGAGCCAGGACACGGAGGGGAGGTTTTACATGGTTTAATTTATCTTTGACCCTTTAATATTGTTAGAAAATGTTAAATGATATGAGTACCTTCTCTAATTTGTAAACAACCATAGTCAAGAAAAAAAATTATAGATAAATCCAATTATTTTTCTAAAAATGGTGCCTGGACTCAAATCTGTCCTTTTTTGAAGAATGACTCGTATATATCGGTAAGTGATATATCTATTAGTAAGGATTATCTGTTCGAAAACAATCAAATTAGATGATAACTGTTTATGTAATATTAACGTATATTTTAACTGTGATTCGAACGATTCAGTTTAACACTTTCGCGTCGAGTTTCGTTGCCGCGTAATATATCACAGGAATAGCATTATCGAATCCTTAGTTCTTGATTCCTTGAGACATTATCCGCCTTGAGTGGAGTTGAATTCCAAGTGAGGTTCGTCCAAGAAGTACCAAAATAACGAATGTGGACGCAGCGAATGTGTTGAAAAAAAATGAGCCGGGTACCAATATCCGTGCCTGAGTGTACGTTAAATATATATGCTACAAAGGCCTGACGCCGCGTACTATGTAGCCCTATAAAAAGTGGTGTTGGGTGCCTGCTCAGGTGTCTGCTCGTCAATTGACTGTGGTTCTAAATAATGACGCCCGGTCGCCAATAGCCCTCGTGTTGCTCTACTAGTGCAACGATATTTCAACTAAACACTAACCGTTTGTAGCACCTCAATATGTGAACCTGTTCGATCGAGTGTTCCTATTCTGTACCAAAACCCATACCAGAATCGTGCTCAAGTGCGGCGTTCACTCAAACAACCATGCCACACGAAAACTTTTAATTTTCGCGTCCGCATGTATGCAAATTAAATGACGTCAAGCAGGTCCTCAAGCTATATATTGGTGGGATCAGCGTTGGTCAGTTTATTGTTACTATGCGCGGTTAAGTGAATAAGTATAGAGTTAGCCATCACGTGCCGGACGACCCGTTTAGGGATTAATAAAAATGACCAAAGACCAAGTCGAGGATGAAGTGATCTCTGTGAAGCAAGAACAGGCAGAAGACGACCAAGTTATGAATGTCTTCGTGCATTCGACCTGTGGATTGCCAGGTAATTTCTTCTACTCAAGCTTGTTTCGTAAAGGGTTTATGCTAAGCCCCTTCAATTTCATGTAAGAATCGAATCGATAGTTTGTGTGGGTACGCGATACAAGTTCAGCATGGAAAGTTTTAGAAGCTTTTGATTCGGTCTATGTCTTCCAGCTTGTTAATTCAAAAACTGTTCTTGAAAATAAATGCTAGAAGAGATTCCAGTAGTTTTATTACAAGTTATTTTTTGAACTGATGCAGATATTTAGATTTTCATGAGGTTAACTTGTTACTTGTAGCGTGTTAGGGTGTCTTAATTGAACATCAAAAATATTTTTAACTAGTTTAAGTAACTTGGAGGATTCGGTTCTTTTGCGACGTCCAGCTTTTAACTTCATGTAGGCTTCTTGAATGTGTAGTCCGTAAGCGGTGTGAATGCCCTTAAAATAAGCCAATATTCTGTGTAGCACTAGTGCGACATTAATTCAACCAAAGCCTTGGAAAATAAGCGTTTTGACGCTGTAAAAGGAAAAAAAGGAGCTCGTATCTTGGGTTTTTCTGGTGCTTCATTTCCTAGGATCGAATATTCTGTAATAAACGAAAAATACTTTTGGTGAGCATAAAATGGGTCACGCCTCCATGTCCAGAAGCCACGTACGTTGTTAGGTTAAAAAGATGCCGCGAATGCCCCAAACTCTTGTCTATCTAGAAAGTGTATCTCATGCACGTGACATTTCGCTCAGTATTGCCACACTACGCAAATATTAGCTTTTGTCAAAACTAAGTATTTTACATCAAATTAGTTTTCATGGCAGCTTGTGAAATTGTCCAGCTTCCATTCTTGACATCCCCATCCATCATTCCCGAAATAAGTTCGAAATTGCATTAGCTTTGTTAAGCGAAACTTCCTAAAGCCTTCTATCGGCAGTCTTTGTTCTATAAAGTTCTTTTTTTCGTTCCAGATGCGTGGACGGAGGACGAGGTGGATTGCCTGCTGGCGTCGTGGCGCGCGGTGCTGGAGCAACAGCAGGCCGGACCCCCGCTTAAGCTGTACGACGCGTCTCGGCGCGTGGCAGGCCGCCTGCTGAGGGACGGCGAAGGGGGGATGCCCAGGCTCAAAGAACTCAAGGACAGGCGAGTGGTCCGGGACGAGGTGCGGCGTCTCATGAAGCTCCTCAGGAACGAGTACACGTGAGTGCAAAGATCTTTAATTCGTGTGCTATTCTTTTGTATACAGCCTGAAAGAGTAGAAAGGTCTAAGCCTAATGTTTATCTTGCTAAGATTTTGGAAGATAATCTATCGGGTACTGAAGGAATAAGAATTCGGGGCCAATTGCTCTCCATGATTTGTATCGTGCGCTAATTATAATTTAATTTGAATTCTGTTTTGAATTTTTCGCATTTTTTAAAAGCTACATTTTGCTGCTCCAAAGATTAATCCAAATTGGCGATAGCAAAATCCCCATGCCATTGTGGCCATAAGATTGCATTGGATGCCATATCGGGTGTCTGCCTAGTTACTTGATTGCGTTCCAGAATTGTGAAGTCCGTTGAAAATATAGATCTTGTATAGAACTAATGCGACGTTTACTCAACCAAATCAAATTAATCTGTTCAAAATGACGAGGCCATGCACAGCACAGCTCCAATACGACCTCAACAAAATCTCGAACCTGTCGCCAATGGACCTCGTATAGCTCGTATAGCTGATGTGCGTGGCTGATTCAGGATCAGGTCAAAGGATCGCTCTTTTGTTCCTTCAGAGCTAGTCGACCAACGTATCTACAGAAAATGACTGAAATGTTTTGTAATACTCTGTCTGATGTAATCATCGGTAATCTCAATCTTGTTGGTTTGAGAGTTCAAAGAAATGGGCAGTCACTTTTGTGAATACGCAAGTCAACCTGAGCTGTGCAGCCAACTTATCTTGATGAGCTTCTTTCCCTTTTATCAGGGTGTTCAAGGGCATGCAGAAGATCGAGGGCCTGCGCAGCTACCGGCATCCGTGCGTCGACCAGCTGGAGCACATCTTCGAGCTGATCCCGCAGTCGAGGAGGGCGGCGCTCGACAAGGAGGGGCCCCAGCAGCCCCGTAGGAGAAGGGCAGTCTCCGAGGGCGCAGCCACCCTCACCAAGGCGAAAGAAGAGGACGAGGTGAGTTGCGTTTACTATCGCATTTCCTTTTGAATGTGACGCGACGTTCTGCCCCAAAAATAACTAGATCCTTCTAGTCCATATACACTGCTCACAACAATTAGGGGAACGCATGGTTTAAACTCTGTCACCCCCAATGATTCCATTTGGTATGATCAGCTTCCGTTTTTTTCTCACTAAGTTGAGCTCTCACTTATTTATCGTTAGATGGAAGATGGACAGATGGTCTAGTGTGAATTTAACTTGTCTCCTTCTGGTTTTAAATAATCGCAGTTTTTAGTTCAGATTCTTCCGGACTGGATATGAATTTCTTTCCTTGAGTGCAATCCGTACATTCGGAGCTTTTATTACTCTTAAAAATGCTCATTTTATAAAAGTGGTCTATTTTTTAGATATTCGAATAGGGCCAAACACGATATTGGTGTCGCTTTGGTTGTTCTAGACTTCTTCCAGTACAAGTTTTCTAATCTTTCTAGTTTAGTGTCTAGCTTGGTTCAAAGTTTTTGCGTTGCGTGCAAACCTTCCCTGGTGCTCACTTTGAAATGTTCCTGCATCTAATTGTTTCGTTAGCTGGTTTGGTACTAGGAGGGAATTGGAGTAAAGGCGCAGTAACCAGATTCTGCCGGCTACAAAATAAGTTTTTTGCTTTAAGCATTAGGCAATATTTCCCCTTGATAAACTTCCTTTCCGAGCTATTCCTTGATATTGTTCCATTTCAAAGCGCATCATGATTTAATGGTATTTGTAATAAATTTAATACTAAAATATCCTATTTATTTTAGCAAGACAAATTGCTATTTTTTGTTGTTGCCAAGTATGGCAGTCTTTTTGTCCGTCCCTGTAATTGCTATCTCTATTCCATGTATCTGACCTGGGTTCTTTTCTCTTGTGCGCAGGATGCGGCCCCGTCCGGAGGCAAGCCTCGGTCCAAGCAGCAGCAGCGCAGCATGAACCTGACCCGCCTGGTCCGCCTCATGGTGTCCCAGCAGCAGACCATGCTGGAGCAGTTCGAGCGCCTCTTCAAGGTGCTGGAGGTGACCAGCAGGCCGATCGCCCTAGAAGCGGCAACCTGAAGCTCATTGTTACTATTTCTTTGTTATCACGCAAAAGCAGCGGAATAAATTGTTTTGTTTTCCCATACTAGTAGAGTCCTTCCTTTTCTAAGTAGCGGTAACATCCGCACGTTTCAAATTCAAAGGTGAAACTTCTCCAACCTCCAAATGAGTTAGCTGGGAGTATTAGCCTCTTGGCTCGCTAAGGTTAAGCATAGTGATTATTCCATCGTATAATTTTTTTCACTGTCGTATCTTGTTTGAGTTTAGGGCGAACTTTTTCAATATTTCCCATTGTGGTCTACTGTGAATCGGTGGTTTAAATTTTAGGATTAACCTTTAACTTAAAAGCGGCGAACGTGTCTCAGCCGTCGAAGAGTTTCTATACCTGGGCGCCTGGACCACGGTCATCCTTAAGCGGTGAAAAAGTAGGAACATTGTTAATTTAACCTCCTATTAAGATTAAAACTAACAACCGGCCTCGATCTATCACAGCTCTAGTGCGAATATTCTGAAATCAGTTCTTTGCCAAAAGCACAAACTGCCCGTGTCGGAAGACGTTAAATGTGGATTCTCAAGATCTAAGTATTTTAATGATGGAAGTGTAAATCTAAAGATAGAAGCGACAATTGGGCTACCTACACATGACAATTAGTTACTTAAAAAATGCAATTTAATGAAACTATTTAACGCCAAACCTTCGTCTTTTCGACGCCAAGTTCCAGTACCTCTCGAAGCGAAATTGTTAAGGTGCTTTGTTACGTACTAATAATTTACAGTTGCAAAGCGATAATCATCGGATCGTTTATATCTTTAAATTGTCAGCATGACTTTTATTTCATGTAAATAGCTGTTATTTTTAATAAAGGAATGATCTAAACCAGTTTGGTTGTTCACATAAAGTAGTTTTAGATCTTGTTTAAACTGCGAAAGCGTTAGTATCAACGTCATTTATAAAGCAAATTATTATTAGAGGATAGAGACCAAAATAAATCGGATCTTTTCCACTTTTTGCTAACATCTTTTGAAAGCCACTTTTGACATAGGTTTGTGACTCATTTGTTCGATGTATAAATTGCGCGTTGTTTCAAAAAGGAACCCATTCTTGAAGGGTTCGCCTTTTAAATAGGGTAGTTCATGGCCGTAAAAAAGATTCCATCCTTACTCCAACCGAGGGATCTCGTACTATCTAAATTCTAGTTCTTTATTAGTTGCATCCAAATAATTTTAGATACTTTTCCGATCAAATGAGTTCCAAAATAAACTTTCAATTTTTCGCTCCTGTTCTAAAGACACGCTAAATTTGATTGTGGTCTCCTGGTTGCGTTGTTTTAATGCCCCAAGTTCGGCTCGCGTTATGGAATGCGTTGCAATCGATTTTATTTCACCGCGTTATTTTAAAATGATGCCATACAAGTTTATATTATATTTCGAGAGGTTACAAGATTGTTAACATGCCAGCAAAAGATTTTTACTTTCGTGTCATCTTCAAATTCTGCCTCCTAAATTGTTATCCCGCCCAGCACCTTTTCAAAGTGACCATGTCACAAAGCTAAATGTATGTGTCATTCCTTTTCGAATTGTTCGAATGTTATATGGATTGAAATTGCCTGGAATATGTCGAAGTGGTTTAATGAAAAGAACAGGCACAATAATAGGAATGTATTAAGGGGGACCCTCCATTGAAGCCCGATGTTAAAATGACCTTTTTATATACCTTTTTCTCAGAATCTGTTTGAAACTTTTTATTGAAATTTTTACTAGTTATTAAATGGATGTTCAACTATACTTTACTGGAGGCATTTAAAAAAATTTTGTTTAGTTTTTAAATTATAAATTTTTAAGTGAAACTACATATTTTTGACCTAAAAAACATTAATATAATATTAAAAAGTAAGAAAGTTATACTCAAATCCCTCCCGTGAATTTTAGAAACCAACTTTTTAAATGCGTAATGTAAATTTCAGGTTGATACTTATAGTAGATTCTGAGAAAAAAGTACACGCACATTGAAAAAGTAAGTTTTGAGATATAAGCGTTTAAAGTAAACCATAGTGGTTTCTTACCTATGAAACATAAGAGAATTTTACCTAAACGACACTTTTTAAAAATACTTCTAGTACTTGAAACTTTTATTTTAAGATATCGTTGTAAAGCTAAGATTGCATAGTTTAATAAACACTAAAAACATTGAAATGTCATTTTTGAAAATTTTGGGGGTCTGGTCCCCCTTTAAGATAAATAGCATACTTCATATATACTTAGCCCCGGAGTGAAAAGGGTTAAACTGACTATACAATTTTGCTCCCTTTACATTAAACTAAGAGTATAAAGTGAATCAACCAAGAATTATTAACAGCTTTGTTTGCTTAATGCACATTTATTAATAACTCGCATAAAATGTAAATGCAAAATCTATAGGCAATTAAATGAACAAAGTACAAATATAATTAATGTTATATACAATATTTGTAAAAGAAAAATGAGGCATAAAAATTTGCAATAATAGTTACAAAATATATCAAAGTACAAAACTTATTATATGAAATATGAACAAAATACAGTGCTCTAATCAATTTTAAACAAAATAAGAATTTAACACAAAAAATTATTGTGCTTTCAAGAACAGATTGTATACAAACACAAAGAAAACACAATTTTACATAAGAACAAAGCTTTTAAGGGGACAGTATCTAAAAATTGTCATAATTTTTTTATTTTTTTTGGGGGGGGCGTATTTTGCTAATTAACTTTATGTAAATATTTCTGAAAAGTTAGATAGATTATATCTAAATTATAAAGTTATGGAGCATCTTAGCTATTATTATACTAAATCTTAAAGCTTTTGAAAAAAAGGGTAGAGGTCTTTTTACTGTATGAAACTGTGGATAGAATAAGTTCGATTCTGGTTACTTTTTCGCATTAAAGTTTGAAAATACTTTTTGTATAAAAGTACTTCCAAACTTTACATAAAAAGTTAGCTTTTCTTGTAGCTCCCATCCACAACTTTGTAGACATAAAAAAAAACTCTGAAGGAGAAAACTGTAGAAAAAGTAAAGTTTTGAAAAAGTATGAAAATTTTAAATTCTTTTAAAATATATTTTAATTATAGTTGTGGTAAACTTTATCAAAAAAATACTCTTATTTGAATTTTGCAGCTGAAAATATCCAAAATAGTTTTGTTTCCCTTACGTACTTATTTTTCATAGATATACGCAAACCGATTTAAGCAGTTAATAGTTATTTAAGCAACTAGTGCCGAAAATAATACTTTATTAAGCGAGTGGCTTTTATTTCACGAGACCGTAGGTCGAGTGAAATAATGACAAGAGCTTAATAAAGTATTATTTGGCACGTGCTTGCTTACAATATTTTTTTTTATAATAACGTGCATAAAAGTATTTCTACCAATGAGTGATTTGTGTTCTTACTTTTGTCGTATTTAATTTCCTTTAATAATTTTTGTAGTACTTGTAGTTTCCATGGAGATATTAGAAAATGCAAAAATAATGAACCAATAGAAATAAGTGAGTTTCATGACATCATTTAGTTTCCATGGAGATATTCATGACATCATTTTGTTTTTCTACCAATCAGATACTCTTATTTACTTTACCGCACTAGTGCCGAAAGTACTACTTTCGGCACTGTCTGTGACGTAAGCACGTAAAGTGTCATTTTCGCAACGATTTATGAATGAATATGATATAAAAAAGTGAACTTTTTTGCACGTTGTTATAAAAATATATTTTTAATATGGTGACCAAATTTATAATTTTAGAGTAACAAGTTCAAAAATCAGTGTTTCAGTTTAAAGAGTGGCACACTATAATTACAGGGTGGAATAAATAAAAAGTGGCCCCTGCTATAGGAATGCATTGAGATGCTTGGCGAAAAATACTATTGAAGCCGTCGAAATAGAAGATTATTCAAGCGTGCTTCACTTGGCGAACCTTTTTTTTTGCATTGGTTGGATTGGATTAGCATCACGTTAGAGCTACTCATGGACTATTGGCGAGTTCATATCTTAATGCGTATTATATGAAGACGGGCACCTTATGCACATTTTGTGTCTTGCAATCAATTTAAAATATTTTGTATTCACAGTACTCTAGTATAAATAATGGCCGAAAGAATCACTATTGGAAAACAAATTTGCATAGCTGCACAAACCTTCAAACTATATTGCATTAGAAATAGCTTGTCAGACCATAGCATAGTATCCGGCAAATAATTCGCCAAGCGTTTGTTTGGGCTTGATATTGAAGCGATCAATAGCTTCTCATGGCAAACCTGTCTTTGAATTAATTTTTGACTTGGCAACAATTCTATCTTCTTCCTATCTCTATCACGGGGCCACTTTTATTTGCGCCACCCTGTATTTTTCGTTCGAATAAGCATTAAAAAAAATTCAAAATGATTTATTTTCAGTGATATTTTCACACAATAAAAGCTAAAAATTATGCTGGTACAGTTTTTTTAAAAAATGTATTAACTATTTTATGTATGTCTGCTTATTCAATGACTTATATTTTACAAATTCAAAAAATATTTAGGGTCAGTGGCAATATTGAAACTTTCCTGGTCCAGCTTCGGCCCTTTTCTTTCCTTAAGAATAAAGAAAATACTTAAAATTTTTAATCACGATGCTACAAAAAATAAAAAAAGGCTGTACTTATGGCAAATCCACATTTACCTTGGATTATGTTTATTAGGCTGTATATAGTTATATGTAATATATTTATAAAAAAAATTTAATCATTTTGATGACCCTTTCTAGACTACTGTTTCGACTTACGACTTTCGAGAAAATTGCATAGTTGTAAACAATCACCATGCTTTCACTTTTCAATAGTTCTAAACTAGACTTAACAATTTTATTTTTAAATGCTGCATGTAAGCAAAAAAAAAAGCGAAACTACAAAAAATAGCTTTCAAATATAATTTTTTTTATAGTTTAGAATTTTTGAAACGATTACTCTGTGATAAGTTGCCAAATGTGCAAACTTTCTCGTCAAATTAGCCATATTCAATGGGTCCCTTCCTCATCCGGGCTTTTTTACTGTTAGATTAGTGGTAAGTTATACAATGTCGATTGTCGTTGATTGTAAGGTAAAATTCCTTATGAAGGTTGGATACTACAGAATTTTATAAAAATCAATTGTTTGGGGAATGTAGCTTCTTTAACGATTGATAATTTAACAGCATAGATCATTACAAAATGTGTGATTATTTTCAAATTTTTTTTTTAGAATTATATAAAAAAAAAACTTACTGGAATCATTGAACATTGACGGTACTTGTACGTATCACAAGTCCTAAAATAAAATGATTAAATATAAATATGATATAAAAAAAACCCACCACATTTAAATTCTTTATTTCAAATTATTGTATGATGCATATGAACATTAAGGTATTATATTAATGCAAGCTAAGTTTGATTGTATAGTGCGTGATACATAACAATCACAAACATTTACTTCCAACTTTTTATTTCTGTTTACCGTTACAACCAAAAGAAAACAGAAGCAAACATATGAAAAAGTTTGGAAGAAAAAACAAGTAGGTTTCTAATGGTAGTTTTCTCCTAAATTTGTTTCCAAAACAATTTATAAATCTTAGAAACATACACAGCATTTAGTTCTAATTTAAATTTTTAGTTACCAAAAAAATTGCTTTATCGTTTGCTTAATTAATTTGCAGTTTTAAGAAGAATAATTCCGTAAAAATTATTTGCTCTAAAAATAAAAGTGAAACTTATCATAACACCATTTAGTTTAGATTAAAGTTTTTTCGAACAAATTTTTACAGTTTTTGAACAAACAATCTGTGTTTTTATGCAATTTTGTGTTGTTAAAATGTAAATAAAAAAACAGATTATGTTAAAAGATGAATTTGAAATATCTCTGCTTGCTTTCTTAAAATATATCTATAATGAACCATCAAAAGAATTGACGAGCTTAGTGGAAGAACATGCTAAATGACAAAATGGTGAAAACGAGAAAAAGGAGCTTTAAAGTTTTTCGTTTGCAATTAGATACGTTAAAAACGGCGCTTACAAAAGGTAAAAAATGAACAAAACTTAGTTTTTGAAAAAGCTCAATCTTGTTATCTTTAAAGGTCGGAATAACATCTGAATTGACAGAAAAATCTCAATTTTTTCAAAAATGTCACTTAGCGCGTTCTTCCACTTCAATTCTATTGTCGTCCCCTGTATGGGAGTGCGCATCTCTCTTACCGGCAGGGCCGCTTGGGCATTCTTGTGAAGGCGAAGCACCTCTTCCTGCAGGTCTCGCATTCGAAGAAGCGCTTCGCCGCCCGGTGCCGCCTCACCGCATGTCCGGCAGCGGTGCACCGATCGGGGGCAGACTCCGCGGTGTAATCGCACTACAAACACATTATTACACTTTAAACTTCTACTCAGTCAATAATAGTTAATTTTCATAATACTGTGCGACTAAAATCCAACTTCTTCAAGCAAATCGGTGTAAGTCTTAGGGGGAATGGGCGCGCTGGACAGCGGGTCTCAATGTTAATCCAATGGAAAAAAAACTATTTTCTAACCCACATTTCTCTGGCTGTTTTGAATATTTTTACAAACGGTTTTTTATAGTAATAAATGTAGATAACTTACAGGTCACTCTAATCCCACTTTTTGAAATTGCTTCGAATATTTTGTGTAAAATTATTTATTGAAAATTTTAAAAAATATTCAAACCCATTTTAAAAAGTGGGATTGTCGGGACCTGTCAATCAGCTACATTTATCACATAAAAAATCCGTTTGTAAAATTATTCAATACAGTCAGAGAAATGTGGCTTAGAAAATATTTTTTTTTCTCCACTGAGATGCTTTGAAGACCCGCGGTCCAGCGCAGCGCACCCATTCCCCCTTAAGAAACCAGGGAGCAAAAGTTTCTTAAAAATGGGTAGAGAGAGGCATTTTTAGCACTATATTTCATTATACATGACATCTCCATTTTTTCACGTGATAATAAAAATACCATCTCGAGCACGAGACGAACGTCACTTTTAAACTTTGGAACTATCAAGTCCTATTAAAATGAAGAGTACAGGGGAAGAACCGCTTAATTTTGTAGAAAACTTTCCTCGTCAGGCCTCTGGCGATGAAAGCGAGTCATCGCCTAAACTGGTTTTAAAATAACAGTTCTGTAACCTGTTCTTTTTTACAAAAGTTGCTTTACACGTGGAAGAATTCAGGCAAATATAAATAAAATACATAATAATGAACGTAAAATAAAAAATCCGATCTATCATTTTTTTAAGTCATGTAACTCTAATAAGTTTTATTACTTAAAAAAGTAATACAACTTAAAAATTTTAGAATAATTTGACAAAACTATTTTAAAATTTTAGTAGATTATAAAAATTACTGGTAAGTAATGAAAGAAATAAAATATTTTTAAAGTAAATTATGAAAATACATACAATAACGCAAACGTAATGAAAAAAAAAATTAAACATTCAGACTTATAAAAAAACCAGTGAGCTATTTGGTTTTTAAAAAGAACCTAAGAGTAAAAACATGCTAGGTTAATTCTGCGAAAGTGGAATCACTAAATTTCCCCTTTTTTTTCAGAAAACACAAAAATAAAAGATTAAGTTTTTTTATTTTCTGAGTACTAATAAAAAGTGTCACGTTGTTAAATCTTCCTCCAACTTTTTTTTTTCTTGTGGTAAAATCGACTGATTCCTTTTCTTAAATAAAATGTTCTTTTTTTTCTTTCGGATGCGTTTTCGTTTGATAGAAAAAAAGACAACTGTCTTGAGACTTAACTAACAAGACTTTCATGAACGCTGCGTTAATTAAAAAAGTCAATTTAACAAAATCAGCAATTAGTTATGAACGATTCGCGTATTAAGGGTCATTTTTAAGGGACATTTTAAGTCCAAAAATATTAATTATCAACTTTAAAATTGCATTTTCTTTTAAATATTACGCCTATAGGCAAAGCCAAACTACTGTAGACAGACTACATTTTGAAACTGAAATAGCAACACTTGTGGTTTACCTTTTTATATATCGGAATTTCACATTAATTCACATTTCCACAATTATTCATATCAGGCAATTATTGCAGTTTTTAATAGTTGAAGAAGCCGTTACTAAGCAGAAAATACGGAAAAGAAGAGAAGAATTTTTAGAGTTAAGAGTTTATAATTTAGTTAATTAAGTTTCGTTTGCATCTATGTAATATTTTCTTTTCAGGTCGTGTTAGTTAATGAGTGATTTATAATTAAGTTTTGTTTGCATATTAATTTTTATTCGTTTGTATCTATGTAATATATATATATTTTCAGGGCGTGTTAATTAGTGTTTTATAATTAAGTTTCGTTTGCATTAATTTTCATTCGTTTGTATCTATGTAATATTTTTCTTTTCAGGGCGTGTTAGTTAATTAGTGTTTTATAATTAAGTTTCGTTTGCATTAATGCGTAAGTTAATTAATAATGTGTAATTCATTTATGCTGCGTAATTTTAATAATGAGACATTCTTTAATCCAGTGATGTGCGAGCTTGATCGCCTAGGGGCGCCAGCCCCTAGTAGATTATTAAAAAAATTGCTTCAATGTATTTTTTGTAATAACGTTTTCTTAAATTTGATTATGAACTTACGTACCTTACTTATTACGTAAAATAGCATTTGAATAAAAAAAAACCAAATATGCCACAACACAATGTTTATACAATTAGTTTCAATAACTACGTTTCAGTATTATGGTAACGAAAATAATGCATATGATACCGGCAAAGTATGAAATCCGGGATTCTTTAGATGCCCCATACGTAAAGTATGTAATACTGATTTATCAAGTTATGATACACTTTTAGCCAATAATATTCAAGTTAATTAAGCTAATTAAATTGCTAATTAATAATAATTAGTTATTTATCAGTGTCATATTCTGTATATCTCTAAATCGAAGATACGACCAGTTCCATGATATCATTCTGTCTAAAGGAAAACGGGAACGGATAGATTTCAATGTCCCCCCACTGCAGAATGTGTTCTGGACTCACCACCCTGACAATTAGCAGATAGATCTTGCTCTTTGGCATAATTTTCATTTGTTTAGTATGCCCTCGCCCAGTCCTGAACCGACACATATCAGTCAATCGGTTCTCCCTTCAACTCGAACCGAAATCAGCTATATCTCCTGGTCAACAATACTATGTATATTTTTAATTGTAACAAAATGCATATTGCTATTTTGTTCTACGGCATTCTACAGAATCCCTGATAGGTTGCCGGTAACATTGGAAATGTTCATACTTCAGCACAGGACACGACGTCGCAGACGATTGCTTTTATCTGCTGCAATTTCTTCTCCGTTTCTTCTTTGGCTTCTAAATTCTCAAAGTAGGACTCCTCTTTCTCTATCGCCACCTAAAACAAAAATACCTACCTAAAACCAAAGTAATAACATCGGAGTGGAAAAATAATAATACAGATTTTTTTCTTTTACATTTCGTTTCAACACTACAAAATTAATATTTGTTAATTGATAATTCTATGCGAACTAATGTTGTCATAACTAACACTCTTGAGCACGATTGATTTAGTTTTAGAAAGTTCCTTACAGTTGTAGTGCCTTTGACATTTAAAAGATACCCGACATAAAATATATAGTTATGTTTTGATAAAATATTATAAAAATTCTTTTAATTGAACACCACTCATATAATTTTAAATTGTTAGATAATGAATTACTTGTTCATTACACTGATTTAGCTTAAAAGTATATTTAACAGAGAACGTATTTTTTAAAAACTCGATTTTACTAAGGTATATTTAGTTTTAAAATTGTATCATTTTAAAATTTATATACCTTATTGTTTTAAGCCCAAATGTTATTGAAGTCTCCAAAAATATTCCTTCCATTAAGGAAAATTTTTATTGATAATTTTGCTGCCGGAATATTTCCATGGCACCATTTTTGTTTCAGACGAATATACAGCGCACAAATCCGGCGGATTCAATTTACGGAAATATTCAGGCAGAAAAACTGCCGGTAAAATTTCCGTTCATTGATAAAAAGAACTTTTGAGAGTGTATTTCAAAAAGAATATTTTAAAACTCTTCTTAGAACAGACAGAACATGAACAATGGAGCATGTACTAATTACCCTTTCCACTTCATGCGCATGGCTGGATCCCCGCTTCAGCATGGCCTGCACCTTCGGCGAGGACAGGTCCAAAGTGCCAATGGGCCTCGAAACTACTCCCGTCGGAACGCTCGTTGTCGCTTCAACTATGGGTAAAAACAGGTCATTAAATAATCAATATCTATATTAAAATAGTTAATGCTGCAAAATAGGAAACAATAATTTTCAAACACGTATATTGCTATCATGCAAACTTTTTATTTTATAAGTTTTTTCTTTTGTAAATTGATTTTCTTAAATAAAAAAAAGCACTACATCAAAATAAAAAGTGGAACTTCCAATAATGACTAATTTATGTATATAAAAGATTTTGCCCAATGTGAAAGACTTCAATGCATCTTTTTCAAGCAAGTTCGCTTTAATGAGTGGGACTTGATCTCCTTTTCGTAACTTAAAAAAAAAGGTATATATTCTTTTTTTTAATAGTTGTAACTTAAAAAAAATACCAAAACAAAACTGAAATTTATCCTTTAATGATAATAAAAAATTATAAAAGAAAGTTAGTCTTTTTCACAAAATAAAAATTTAAAACTGAAGAAGGATCAAGATATCGAGTCTCCATATGTCGAACAATGACCAACTTTTTTCTGACTTTCAAAGGAATATGAGAGTACATTAAATCTTTATAACGTCTATCGGAAATAGACGTTAAAACTAGTGTTATATTAAACAAAATTCGGCCTAAGCAATAGATTTAAAAAATTCGGTTTTATTAAAAAAATCGACTTAAGATTAAAAAATATCGATGTTTTTATAATCATCGATACAGTAACAATTGAATTGCTAAAACGATACAATTGAAAAACATTGTCTGAATGTTTAATAATGTTCATCAAGTGAAAATGAATAAGATTTTTTTAACATTTTTAAAGCATGTATTCAAAAATCAAAGTTACCTTTGAAGTTTAAACTTTTTTCAGTCTGGATTTTCATTGATCGAGAATAGTTAGGATCTGCTTTATTGAGATTTAATTTCTCTTGAAATTTTTTTACAGCTTTTATCTGTAAAAAAAAATTGATCGAAGAATTTGTATTTGTATACATTGTAAATAGCAGGGCTTACAGAATCTTTGAAGTTAGGCGTTAATGTACTTAGATACGTTTTTTTCCTACTTCATTGTCCAATTAATAAAATGGAACCTTTATTAACTGGCAAATAGTGCCCTGCATTAAGATGCTTATTATTTTTCGTGTCATTGCCGAAATGTGAATGTCAGGCAAATGAAACCATGTGTTTTGCTAACCACGTCTGCAATTTTTTGGATATTAATGTCATAAAGATCTATTAATGATGGCAGAACTCTCTCAAATTGGCACTCATTGCCGGACATTCAAAAATGTGGCTAATTGGTGTAAGCTGCGTATCTGGGTAGTTGTCACAGTTTCTATACACCTTCCTGTCCTCTTTGTCTATTTTCATGCTTCTGTGGTGATTGGTTCTTAGTCTGGCATGGTTTTTGTGGTGGGATCTATCTGCATTTAAATTACAAAGAAGGTGCTTCGTTTGAATAGATTTTTCTCTTAATTTAGATTTAGCGATTGCATTTGCATCTTGAAGATAAAATGTATTATTATTAATGTTGAGATGCTTAGTGATTTACATAAAAACAAGTTATCAGCAGCATTCAGTAGTTAACCTATCAGCCTATGTAGCATAATTCAAATATGTTGGCATGGTATATTAATTTTGAATGGGGAATGAGACTTTTTTTTTTTAAATTGACGCCTTTAAAAAAAAATATGAACGAAAAATAAGCATAAATATATTTGTCAAGACGTTTTAAACAACAAAATGATGGCGAGATTCATTATAAAATGTATAGCTATGAAGAGGTAATAGGGATATTTGGTATGTTTCAACGAGGCGTTCCATTTCGGAAATGAATCACGTGAAAAAGCTCACTGAATATTTTAATTTTGAAAAAATATAAAATGAAACTAAAAGAGGTAGTTTGACAACCCATAAATTGTTCCTTTGTGTTTCGGCTAAGAAATACCAGTTAATCTACACCCGGGAAGAGCTTCTACTGCAATGTTCAAATGAATTGCAGTACAGTCTCAGCCTATTACAATGACTGGTAAGCACTTAATAACCAATAAGAAAGAATACGAAGAGATTACAAAGCAAAACAGTTCAAATTCATTATTGTAGAGGCTGCAGCATTTGTTTCGAACAACAATTTTAAAAGAAAAGGGATTCAAATTGTCAAATGCTAAATTATTGATCAGATTTCATGAATGAATTTAAACTCCCTTTTTCCCAAAACTCCTCATAAAACATGAGGGGAAAAAGTTACTTTAAATAATGAATAAAGAACTTACTTTTAACAACTCCTGCCTCTTCGCGTGGACAATGTCAGGCGAGATGGTGGGTAGCAGGGCGGATTTGTGGATCTATGAAATATACGAACAGTTTATGAAGTATATTAACACACAAAATATAATAATTAATTTCGGAATTCACATTTTCCTACATAGATGGGCAAAATGTACTTAAATTTCTTTTAGGTTAGTTTGAATTTCGTCGCGCTAGAGCTACAAGAGGGCTATTGGCGAAGGGCGTCGAAATTTAGAACCACAGTCAAGTGCCGACACATGAGTAGGCACCTAATGCAAACCGTTACTTCAATTTCGGACACAACCACCAATTAGTATACAATCCGTTGGGGGAAGGGGAGTTCAAAATTCTAATGGGCTTTACGGATGGTACTAGAACGAGAAGAGTGGGTTGCAGAACAAGAAGGAAATCTTTTTTCACGCTCCGAAATCTACCGATGTTAGATTCAATAGTTTGGCCCTAGAACAGCACACAATTGAAGAGCTTAGTGGAAGAACGTGCTCAAAAAGGTGAAAACGAGCTTTCATGTTTTTAGTTAGCACTCAGATCGTTGAAAACGGTACATGCAAGTCTTCAATGATCCAACACTTTGGTCTTACTTTGGCCGCCTGCGTCCTGTCCAGAATGGGTGCACTAGCACTGGGGCCACTGGGAATGGCGGGCGCGCCTTCCAGTCCCGCCAGTATCTCTTCGTCCGTCTTTTTCGCTCTCCCGCCGCCCCTGACGAGGGGACGAGGCAACTCCGGCGTAGATCGACGAGGGGTAGGCACGCTAATTGCAGGTCCTATAAGAAACACCCAAGTCAATATTATAAAGCTCAAAAACAACACAGATGTGCTAAGTGCACTACAATATTGCGCTTCCTTTGTTGTGCCTCACAAACCGACGACAAAAGTTAAGCCCTGGTTTGTAAAAACACAAAATCGGACGCTGAGCAGTGCGTTCGAATTTTCCGCTTTCTTATTGGCCCTAGTTGTCACGTGACCGAGGCACCAAAAATAACGTTGATCTCAGCGTTCGTAAATCTCGAATCAGTCGTGGTTTGATTAGAGCGTCCAAAACGTGCGAAATGGCCGATGTGTCTACCTATTCGAATGAGATAACGGTGACCTTCGCTCACTACGCATGCGTTAGATGCGGACGCATCGCTAGACGTGAATTCCAACAAACCACCCAAGCGAAGATAAGACGCTGATATCGATGGGCGTGTTTTAACGCTTTGACGTGCGTTTTCAATCCTTACAAACCAGGGTCTTGTTTCACACGTCGTCGCCGGTCAGTAGTAATTTGGATAATTTACTTGAGACGGAAACAGAACTTACGCTTTTACCTGCGTTTTTCAATCAAATAGTGGCAACGCTAAGTGAATTTGAAAAGCATGAAAAATGGCTGTTGAACATTGTCACTACAGCAGGAGCGTTTGACATTACTACTTGATGGAAAATCACAGGTACACATATTTTCCGTCGCAGGATGTGAAAGATCCACTTCCCATTGCTCTATCTGGCACAGTAAGTTTGGCGAATATGCGTATGAAACGAGGCTTAGCGTTTTGAATAGCTAAGGCGTCAACCTCACGATCGCGATGTTCAAAATTCACTTTAAGCTGCATATTGAACTTACGCACATATATACAATTTGACTTATCTGCCAAAAAGATTGTAGAAGAAATATCATTTATACTTCATTTTAGAAACTACTTGGAATATTTCTATTAACGTTATAACTGCAATTTAAAATTAAAAGGTGTAAATTTGCTGCGTTGAAGACTGAAAATTAGCAGCCGCATACTTCAACAAAGACCTAGTTCTGGTTTACTGGTAGTTTTTAAATGTTTAAATTGAACGATAACTGCCGAATATTACTCTTTTATTGGAATCGTTTAGGCTATTATATTGCCAAAACACATTTTCTCCAAAACTATCGCTTCAAATTGCTTTAAAATATTTTTACATGTTCTCAGATATTAAATAGTTTTGAAACTTGGTCAAAGTCATATCTTCTAATCATTAGACTTTGTACATTTGAAATTAAAATACAGTTATTTTTTATCAATCTGAACTTAATTTTTTAACTTTAAATGCGAATGGAACATGTAAATTTTATGACACATATCTAAGAGTGGTTCACGATCTAACATACTTATTTGCTTCGATAGTTAAACTCATAGTTTCCTTGCACATAAGCCACGACCATGGGCGGAGCTATAAAACGCGCGGAGCAATCAGATGAAGAGGAAATTTCAGCCGTTTTATTTTGTCTTTATCTGATTTCTCCACGCGTTTTATAGCACCGCCCGTGGTCGTGGCTTCTGTGCAAGGAAACTATGAGTTTAACTATAGTTTAAAAATGATAGAATTGAAATATCTCAGTAAATTGTTCAGTTATCGTGTTTTGGACAAAGGCCGTTTTAAGGCAAAATTTTAATTAAAATCCTTACGTGTAGAAAACATGAAATCTCCATTTCGGATTTTGGATCCAAAACTCATTACATCATATTAGGTAATTGAAAGTAAAAATAAATAAAATACCTTTAGATGACGATGCACATGCCTTGCCTTTTTGCGATTTTCTACAAAAAAAAAAAGCTACAGTTAGCTACGTTAATTTATATTGAACTAGATTTATAGACCCGGCGTTGCACGGGTGTACCTTTAACAATGCACAAACCCTCCATCTATGTATAAATATTTCTCCATCTATCGATTCTTCAAGAATAAACAAATTTCGGCAATATAATTCGAATCGATTTGAGGATCAAGTATTAAAAATCAAAGATTTTAATTAAATGGAATAGATATAAGCAGATTAAATCCCTTTTATGCTACATACGCTTTAAATTTTTTGAACTATTTGAAAACTGAAAAATCGAGTTAAAAAGTGTGAGCTTGAAACCAGTAGCGATCTATATTTATACTGGATAAATTTCTTAATTAAAGCAGTTAAAAGGTGTATATTACGCAATATTACCGAATGCTTTTCTAATTTTGGCTGCTTTAACGCTGTTTTAGAACTTTGTCGCTATCATTTAGCGATAAAATGTGTCGCTAAACCAGGGCATATTTTAAGGTTTTTTTGGGGGCAATTGCCCACACAGTCAAATAAAATTGCCCATCAGCGGTTATGTGTTTCTATATATTTTTTATTTTTCTGCAAAAAAATGCCACATGGAAGCGTGACCCCTAACCCTTCCCCAAAAGAGTGAAACAACCACGGGGTTCTCTTTCTTTCCTACTATGGGATGGGGCAGCTGAACTAGATAAGAAATTAGTAATAGTGTGGTGCGTTGCACACAGAAAAGATTTAGCATTAGAAAGTGTAGTGTCGTCAGTCCCTGAACTCACACTCTAGAGAGCAAAAATCTCAGCAGTATTTGACATATTACCGAAGATCGGCAAGACACACAAAATCGCTTGCGATTATTTTTCCAGAGTATAGAGCTTTACCTAGCCACTTTGAAGTCCGTTTTGCTGAACATATCAGAAATGAAATTCAAGCAGTCATCAAAAACTTGCCATACTGTAGGAAACAGTGGCAGAATATCATGTCTGATTAGGAAGAGGACAAGAAAGACAAGAATATTGCAAAAGGGATGTTAAACATGTGGGAAGAGAGTTCTTTTCAATTTCAACTGACTTTAGTCATGGGCGATGCTATCAGACATTACAGTTTTGAATATATATTGCCATAATAACCAAACTGGAGTTAATGATAAATGCGTCTTATCCCGGTGGTTTCGAAGAAAAGGAAGACGACCATAAAAGAAGATACTTATAGCAAACGTAGGGAGAAAGTCAATTATAATGTCACAACATAGAATTGACTTCAACATACAATTGAACAACAACTCACCACTGCCATTCGTCATAAAAATTTTACAAATTAAAAACCGAAGAGAAAGAAAACCAGAAGCTGAACTCTACAAAGTGAGGTTTTATATGAAATCTCTTTTTGAAAAAGACAATGTTATTTGAATTTAGTTGTAATAAAATGAAAATGAATGGTTGTATTATAATGAATGAAATTAAAATAGTTCAAAAAGTTACAGAGGTTACGTTCCTTACACTCTTTTCCTATCGAATAAAACGACCATTAGCAATAATTTCCGTAATTCAAATTTTCACTAACATAAACTGCACATTTATACAATCCCCCCCACCCCCCCTCCGAGAAAGTTAGAGTTGCCCACATAGTCAAATTTCCTTAAAATATGCCCTGCGCTAAACAACGTCACTTTTTGCTTTGCGGGAATGGATCGTGCAGGCACATCCTTGGAGCACTTTATCCAGTATATTATAGATTATTGGAAACTATAAATAGTATAAATATATTTAAAACATTTAAATCAACCAAATAAAAAATGTTAAGAATTAATGAGCTTATTATTTGAGTTGCTTTCATTAATAGAATTTTTCAATTAATTCGTTGCGTGCAGCTCCAATTGATTATATAGCTATGAAATATCGCAAACTTTTATAGGTCTAAAAATATGTCTGCGCTATATATGAAACTCGGTGCTGTGAATGGTTAAGGTTTACCAAAATAGAATTATAAACTAATATAAATGATGGCTCAGGGTTGACAGATTATTTATATAAAATTATTAGTTAAAACTTATTAATTACTATTTTAATTTTTTGCTCATTTATAAAAGCCCTAAATTGCTAATTTTCGTTTAATCTTGAATCTTTTTTTGCGTTTTTCTGCATTAGAATAAATGTTTGCGTGCATTTTTAAAAACAAATGTCACTTTCCTATAGATTGAACCTGCATACAATTTACACGCTCTATATATCGCAAATTATTCCATTATAAAGAAAATAAATTGATATAGAAGCGCCACCTTATTCGCAGAAGACAAAAATAAACTCTGGTCGGTACTCACGTGATTTCAAAGCATTTGGCGATAGATTTTTCGCCTAATGCTTTTAAACTTGGATACTTTGTTTTTGTCTATACTTAATTTTTTTTTATTCAAAGTACACATCATAGTTTAATTTTATGCAATAAGAAAAACAAATAAGATAGAAAAAAATAAACTATTTTGTTAAATGAGAACTTCGCAAGCCGGTGCTAAGTTGCCAAGTACAACGCTTTGGGGTTTAATTTTTGCTGCCCCTCGAGGTTTGAATGCCTTTTCTACGAGGTCTTTATGCGAGGAAATTATAATGGGATACATTTGAGCAACAACTGGGGCTTGCGTGGCCATTCTTTCGACAAAATGTGGTCTCTGCCGAGTTAACATATACGTAGTCATTTCGATTTCGACTATACTCACTTTGGTGGGGCGGCGAAACTCTTCCCTCCGTAAATGACACTCGCGCCGCCGCTAAATAGTTTCTGCTTTAAAGACGACAGGCTCTTCCTACGAAAATAAAAGGTAACGTCAACAAGAAGTTCTGAAAGAAATAAAATATATCTTGCTAAAATAAAATCAGGCAGACAGATCAGAAGTTGAAGAGGTGGTAAGGCAATCTTCACGACGTCAATACTCAACTTTCATTTTTTTTAAAAAATTCTTTCGAATTTAAATTAAAGAAAGTATTCTCACAACTGAACTAAACCAAATTATAAAAATGATTGCAAGATCGATTTTCGCTTGAGGAAAAAGTTCATCTTGGGACGAAAAAAATAATAAGTTATCACAAAATATCGCTGCGGATGTTGCGTTGTTTCACTCTCTGTCCTCCACCTCTATGTGCCCCTAACCAGGCCCGGATTTCTAAATAGGCTAAGTAGGCTGTAGCCCAGAGCGGCGAATTTTCGGGGGCGGCAAATTTTACGACCAATTATTTAGCTTATTGTGTCACAACGGGCTCGTTTCAACACTTTGTCAAAGAAAACCAAAAACTAATGAAATCGCAGTATGACGATTGTGACATCATAAGAAATATTCCCACCACAGGAGAAAATCCCAATTATAGGGGACAGAAATAAGTTAAAACAGAGACAAAACAGTAGATTTAAAAACATTTGGTGACATCACCAAGATAAAAGAATTATAGACCAAACAAAATTAAACTCTCTAGCTATATTGTGCATAGAACCCACCATAACACAATAACTGTCATATGAAGATGTCATTAATGAGTTTACTGTAAAATAATCTCGCAGAAAAAAAAAGGTGTGAGCATGTAATACAACCGTTGTATAGTAATCAGCAGATAACTAATTCCTGCTAACAATACAAGTCCCGTGGGATGTCCATATTTTCTTATTATATTGTATTTCAAATAAACCTATGTTTACTCTTTAAAATTAGCGGCTCAGTGGCTGAGAGGTTAAACGTGTCCGCCTCAAAAGCCCAAGATCGCGGGTTCGAGCCCCGGCTGAGTCGTCGGATTTTCTTGATGGGAAAATCTTGGGCACGCATATCATATGATTATGTGGCATGTAAAAGATCCCTGGAGGGTCCATTTGGCATAGGTTCTCTCGGCAAAATTAAATCTCGGCATGCTTAAACATCCACAGAGAGCTCAGATTCATTGTAATCTGGGCGTCAAAATGGGTAGCGAGAGTCGCCTATATATGGTGCCACAAAGAAATGGCTCTCAGTTCTGGGGAATATGCCGAGTCTGCAAAAAAGGCTTTACCGTCAATATTGCAGCCCCATTAGAGAAAAAAAAACTCTTTAAAATTCGATGTGATAATTTTAAACAGCACGTGCCGCCCTATTTTGCACCTAACCAACTATCTTTCCCCGAAGGGGGAGATTTTAGTTTAGTTTGAATGGTCGTCGCACTAGAGCTACACGAGGGCTATTGGCGACGGGTGTCGTATTTTAGAACCACAGTCAAGTGACGAGCCGACACCTGAATAGGCACTCAACGCAACTGTTAAGGGCGACATCGTACGCAGCGCCGAAGGGGGAGAATATTGTGACAGGGGCGGGAAATCTTTAAATCCGGCCCTGTCCCTATGCTCCGATTATAGCAGTTAAATTCCTCCATAGAATTGGAGGCACTTCCAATTGTGAAAGTTCACAATGGGGGAGAGTGTTGGAGTATTGTGAAAGCCGGTCATTGATATCCTTACTCTCGCTTACTGTGACTATAGTCCTTCGCAAGATTCAACGCAAGATTCGGAAGCAATTCTTCCCCTAATGCCGTTTTCCAGCGTCGCTATTCTAACGCAAATAATGTGGGGGAAAAACGAAAATAAGATGATCCCGCTGTTTCCAGGAAAACCACACTAAGGGATAGGGGAAGGAAGTGTTTTCGAAGCTTGCGTTGTTATCGGAAGGACTATAGTGGCAGCACATACTGATGTCATGTTATTATTAGAGTAGGAATTAAACCGAGTGTTTTTCAGCGAGTATTTAATTGTATTTTAGCTTTGAAGACCCAAACGTATAGGTACAATGTAATTCATAAAAATATCTCTTGAAAGTTGACCGAATACCATAACAAATTCAGATAAAATAAAATCGATAAACTAGCAAATTTTGACAATTTAAAGTATAGTACAGAACAAAATGTTGTGTTTGATGTTTTTTTAGACGCATGAATTTTGTGCCCAAGCGGTTTCTGTTACAAACCTACTTGTTGTTATAAACATAATGTGGAAGCGAACAGTGGGCGCTAATAGAATTTGAGAATTTTTTAGAGATAATTAATTTATTTACTTTCAAAGCAATTCGAAACCAATTGGCAATTAGTGTTTAAAAGGTAGAAACAACATAAATCCACGATATATCGTTATCCTCTCAGTTCAAATATACATTTATTTTTAAAATTTGCCAAGGTCAGTACTTTTTGTATGTATTACTCTTTCATTCGAAAGAATTCAACGCGAATGTAACAAATAAAATTCTTAAAATAGAAATTTTAAAACTTTTCTATTCTTAGAAATCGTTTTTGGTTCTTTGAATAATCTCCCACATACATGTTTTTTTTTTGGCAAACTTCTTAAAAGTGGTAGTAAAATTGTCCTTATCTGCTTGTTATTCATTAAGTTAACTATATAAACTATCGTGAAATAACCAATACGAACTTTCGTTAAATAAAAAAAAATTCTTTCAACATATCAGTGAAAATGTTTCGGACAAAACTGATGGTTTTTAGGAAATCGAAACCGAAACAGATTAAAGATATGATCAAAAAATCTTAAACAAGGAATTTTTTTTAAAAAAATGGTATAAAAAGGACACAAATGATGTTTATTTTTTTCCTAAAAATGAATACTTGCTATCAGTTTTCTTAAATTGAAAAAGAAAAGTATAGTACTTCACATTTAAACATAGGAAACGAAACAAAAACTTAATGATTTGTTGCGATTATTTTAAAAGTTCTTAATTATCGCAATAAAAATCTACTATAGACCACTGGAGAGTAGTCGTTGATTGAAAAAAATCCAAATCCATCATTATTCATCCAATCTAATAGAAGGGACGTCTGGTCCCCCTCTTTTTCTCACTTATGAAACAATCAAATGTAAACAAATATTTTAATTAAACTCGAATGTAAACAAATATTATAACAATATTATTATATTATAAACTTACTTGTCTTGCTTTATTTTTTTCGGCTCCATGTCAGAAAATTTCTTACTAAAACATTAAATAATGAAAAAAAAAATCCTTGGTATTTTGTGTGTCTTACAAAAAGTGTGGCCTTGGTAAAACCAAATCCAAATAAGATATTCTCATAGATATCATAGTTAAAGTATTAGATTGGCTGATCACGTGACCTCCAATGCTAACGACGAGACGCGCATGGAGGCCTTTTAAGAGGGCAAAATTGCCAGTTTTTCTGCCACTTTAAGGAGAAAAATATTACGAAAAAATACCATTTAATTCTAAAATTACAAAAAAAATACTAGAAAAGGATTTCAAGTCACTAAAAAGATTCCAAAATGCAGCTAGTATTTTTACGATATTTTTTTGTAATTTTAGAATTAAATGGTACTTTTTCGTACTATTTTTCTCCAACACTGGCAATTTTGCCCTCTTAAAATGCCTGCATGCGTGTCCCGTCGTTAGCATTGGAGGTCACGTGATCAGCCAATCTAATACTTTAATTATGATATCTATGGATATTCTGAAATCGTGTTTTGTTTTTCGACTGTGATGCCAGATCGATGGGGGAAGACGAAATTAAAAAAAAGGAAGGTTAGATAAGGTGGAGATGTTGAGGGTGAAAAAAAAATGAAGGCTTGGTTTTGGTCAAAATAGCGTCGCACACCAGTTAGAGCTACTCGAAGGCTATTGAAGACGGGACTCATAATTTAGAACCGCGGTCAAGTGACGAGGCCGATACTCATTTTTTAGCTTGTCTTTAAATATATATTTTTACTCTCATGATGTGGCAGTGTTTAATGCCTGGGTTTTGAAATTTTTTAGCATTTTAACTGAAATCCAAATTTTAATTTTAGTTTTTTTTTCAAATGATGTTACCGTTTTCGGTGCTCATGAATTCATCCGTTATGAGTTTAAAGACAATGTCATAGTCAACTTTTCATGAATTTATATCTTTTTGGCACAGTTCATATTAAAAATTCCAGATCGAGGGCAGTTATATGAAGCAGAATTGTTTCTGAACCAGATTTGTGGGCCCTTTAAAGAGCACGTGCAGAAATTAGGCCACGCATGCACATGAAGTAGTTTATAGCTATAGGAGAAAAGAAATGAACGACACCATCATTTCCAACTACAAAAGAGTGAGATTGAAAAATAGTGTCAACGTGGGTCCTGTAATAGTCGGCGAAATTGTCAAGCCTTAACTACTAAACTTTGTCGAATTCTTTCTAATGCCGGTTTAAAAATAAGGTCGCCAATAGCCCTCTATCTTGGGCTTCAACTAAAACAACAAAAAAATTATATTTGAGGTCCCATCTACGTTTAATTGGAACTCTAACCACGAAAACAGTGTATAGATAAAAACTAAATTTTCATGTGTTAAGCGTTTTCTAGTTTTTGTGAGTGGTCTGTTTGCCGCTATCTCTCACTAGGGGGCAGCATATGCGTTTCCGAGGAACGGCGACGGGGAGACTGACCACTCGCCGTTCCCTAAGGGGCTGTCCTCCCCCCGGATTTAGATTTTATGCGCCCCTAGGCCCGTGGTTTTTGGTCGCCCCCCTCTTCACACCATCGCATCGTAAAGGAGGGAGACATTTGACATCAGAAAGGTCTTTGTGAAGATAATTTGTATTTTATTCTAATTCACATCGTGAAGTAAAATTAATTAAATAAAATAATGACAGAAACAACTGTTTCTAAATTTTGGTATATAAGCTATAAATAAATATAGGACAACGAGTTATTTAAATTAGTTTAAACCATTTAATACTCATTATAAACTTACAGATATACATATACACTACATTTTACTCAAGTTAAACTGATATTAATATGCAAGACTTAATTTTCTCCTAATAAATCATAAATTTATACGAAATTGGTTTAAAAAAACAGACATTTATACGAAATTGGATTCAAATCTATAACATTGGATGTCTATAACATTTTATGGAAATTTTCTGAGAAAAAAAAATGCGGAATTATTTTGCGCCCCTCATCATGGTGCGCCCCGGACCCTATAGGTCCGGCCTATTGGTAAATCCAGCCCTGCCCCTCCTCCTTCATCTGTCCAATCTTTTAAAAAAAAAAAAAACTTGAGAAAAGAAGACTTCCCCCGGAAAAGTGAGAATTTCAAAGACTGCAAATGACTGTGAAAACGGAATAACTCAAATTTGACTTACAACTTTGACCAGGAAAAGACCGATATATTATTAGTAATATCCTTCAAATATTATCAATAAAAAATATATTATATTAATATATTATTATAATTATTAAAATATTATTATTAATATCGTCTTATCTATAATTTGAATGATATATTATTTGATATCTCGCACTGTGTGTGTGTTCCTCCTTGAACTCCTAATCTATAGTTACCCTATTAAAATACCAGTTTATTGTAAAAACTTGCCAAATTAAACTAGCATTAGTACTCGTAAATTATTAAGTTTATTGAATTGAAAATAAAAACATAAAAGAAAACAGAGGAAAAGAGGGTTTGACCGAACCCAACATTTGATAACTTTATGCATTTAGTTTGTAGAAACATTCTTAAATGTGTTACATTTAATGAACACACATGGGTGAAATCTAACACCATGCGGCCTGCAATATCTTACCCTAGCTTCTACTTTTATTTTCCCATAGAACATTAAACTTGTTTAACATTTAGAGAACTTCACTTTAAAAAAGAAAATAGTTCCGATAAAGTATCGGACTAAATTTATTAACGCATGTTACATTTTTGGACTACCATTAATAAACACCTTTTACTCCTTTTAAATTGTTATACAAATTTGCAGTTTTTCAACAAAGGAAGTAAGGGCATATTTTCACGTCTTGAGTGGCAACTTTCCAGTGGCATTGTTTTCATTCCTGGACATGCTAAAATTACGTTTTGGTTAACTATCAACAAGCCATTTTAGTTCCGCCAAATGCTAAAAATGAACGCGGAAGTGTGTTGATGTCGCCATCTCTTGTGACATTTTTGAAATAAAAATGTTCCCTTCATCCTGGCTTAGTCTTTATTTATATATTTTTTCGAAATTAGTTTGCTGTTAAGTCATTAAGACGCGTAATAATGGATGGGTGCTCCGTTAAACTTTCTTGGTTTCGAAGAAAAAACGTTTTTTAAGGGTTTTTTTTTGTTGCCGAGTTTTCCGCCGCCTTAGAAATAACATTATTTTAAAAACTCGAATCCAAAGAGTTCTATAGTAGGGTAGAGGAACGACTTGTACTGAGCTGCTATCGGCAGCCATGGTTCACTACGGAGCCCGAATAGAGTGGCAGAAGTGCTAGTTAATTTATAATTTTGATACTGAGAAAGGAAGTACACCCGGGCAAAGGCGGGAACCGAACCCGTACCTATTACAGCGCGCGGACTGCTAGCGTTATGGCTTGCGATCCAAACCACTCGGCCATCGGGCCCCACATGCCACCCTATATTGTCTCCGTGTTGGTCCACGGTGCGGTTGGTAGGTTCAGTCTCTACCCTACTATAGAACTCTTTGCTCGAATCAAATGGTACGTTTAGAAGAGAAACATTCATTGTTGAGATCGCTCACACAAAGCGCACAATCACAAAGCAAAATCTAATAAATCGACACATTTTCCAAAATATGTTCTATTGTTTAAAACTTTTAAAATTTAGTCAGAAATGACAACGAGGCAGTTACATTATTTTCTAGGTCTATCCATACTATAAAGTCAATTAACTTACAATAAGAATAGACTAAGCATTGAGGAATATAAAAGAAAATAACATCATACCCAAATATCAATAGCCCTCGTGTAACTCCAGTGATGCGTTAATCCAACTTAACTATACTCAAATGTTAAAACTGTTTGTGGTTTAATGTCTTAACGTTTGCGTACACACATTTGGATGGGGCCCGGGTAGTCTTGTGGGTTTGATTCGCAGCCCATTACGCTAACAGTCTGCGCACTGTACCGGGTGCGGGTTCGATTCCCGCCTTCGCCCTGGGTCTACTTTCTCTCTCTGTGTCAGTAAAAATTTTGTCTGTGTCTGTCTTACTTGACGAAGATTTATAAGCGGGTCTCTGAACAAGCACACAAAGCGGAAAATATATGTATCAACCTACCTACCTACATTTGGAGGCCACGTCGACCAATTACGAAGTGCATATTGGCTGTGTTAAAGAAAATTTGTTTAAAAAAGAAGCTAGGAGGACGGTGTCCGAAACAACGAATTAAATTTTCTTGTTTCATCCCGATGTCGCAATGCAATTAAAGTTATACTGGGTGCTTGCTCAGATTGTGCCTCGTCACTAGACTATAAGGGTTTGTAATGGCGCATTAGGGAGCTAACGCAACTGAAAAAAAAGGATTATGATTAGTGCATACTCTGGCGAAGTAGAAAACCAGCAACATAACCCAAAAAATTGTTACGTCAGTGTTTATTTTATGGTTTACGCGTTTCGTTCAAGATACTAACACAGCATATTTCTGATTCTCCAACATACCTACCTTCAAGATAATTCTAACGTTTAGTTTTAGATTCAATATGTTACGTTGATTATTAAACTCTGAATACGTATCCAGACGGACATTGCTTTATAAAATAACTTTCAATTTTGAAACGTAAGTCGGGTTTTTATTACAAATATTGTTCATGCATGTACAGCCGTGGAAAAAAATACCCACTAGTTATTATTTCGGCCGTTAGTCATCCTATAGAATCGGATCTTTTTGACTTTGTGAACAAATAACATTCTGAGTTAATTGCATGACGCAAAATTTGCATAAAGGGGCGTCTTCATATTAAAAATGTTACGAACTTTAAAATTCCCAACACCCCTTTTTGAGTTCATATTTCAAATCTATGACAAATTTTAACACGAAATTTTTACCAAGTTTTGTTAGTTTTTAAGCATTATTAGTTAAGTTATAGACGTTCAAAGTTTAAGGGCCGTAATGTTAAATGAGTTTTAAATGAGTTGCACATAAAAAAACTATCCCAATCTGTAAATATTTAATATAATGAAATGAATTTTTTACTAAGTAGTAATTATAATAACTCAAACAAAATGCATACACTATTGAAGTATTTAAAACCTTTTTATATTTTTAAATAATTATTATTTTAATTTTTAAAAAAATTATCGATAGAAACCCCTTAATATTTTTACAGAAATGAATTCAAGACAAGAAGTTTATGCGAAATACCAATTTTTAAAATTTTTTATCCATAATTTGCTTAGTAAATCATAAATTACTTTTTTATTACTCCTTAGGGGGGTTGTATACGAGATTAAATGTGAACTTGATAAACAAACTCCGCCTTGGGAAAAAGGAAAAATTTAATTTACGACCTTTGAGAATACTATAGTACTTACAGAATGGAATACTTATGGAATACTTAAGACACAACAGATGCCTTTAAGGTTGATTCATGACATTCAACGATTTTTTTTTCTGATATTTGTTTTTTAATAAACTTAAAATATTCGTAACTATATTACAGAAATATACTTGTTAGTGGAAGAAGTAGTTCCACAAAAGATTTTAAAAGTCTACACTTTCCGTTACTCAAATATACTTAAATGAAATTCCCGTCGAAACACAAGTATAGGTGTAACAGTAACTGACACCTCTAACCACTTCCACACAAGATGTATAAACTTACGGAAAATATCGCCAAACCAAGCATTCAGTTACAATTGGAGCATCAACGACAAAAATTGGCTACTTTTATTAATTTTCTCCCGTAAATTAAATAATTTTTAGCGTTTGCTAAATTTATTTGCAGTTTGAAGAATAATTATATAAAGTAGAATGAATCAAATCCTATAGGAAATCGACATTTGGCAATATTTGGAACATGTCGCTTTAAATGACGGGGGCTTCTTATACTTAAATAAATATCAACAAAAAAAATTAACCCCGATATTTCCGAAACATTTAGTAATAAAACATGAAACAACGCCAAAATGCATTAAGAAATAATAAAATGTAAATTAAAGCCAATTAGCTCTTTAAGCAAAGAAATTAACACTGTTAACTATTTTCTTAGTAAACTAATTCTTGAACAATCAAAGAATCACATTGTGTTATATTTTATAATTTTCCAAACCGATTTATATCATATATATATATGGAAAAATAAATATTCCTTAAAATTTTAATTGTAAGGTGTGCTATTATTGATGTAGAAACAGCAATTTAACTGACTAAAAATTAAATGTCAATGCTAATTAAATGGGTCATTCGTTGACTTGACAGGAGGGCCGTCCGGACGTGCAGACAGATGGACAAAAAGTATGAAAGTTGGGCCTCTGCTGTCAGACATTTCTATGATAAAAATAATTCTTGAGATCCGATGAATAGAACCGGCACCGAAGTACGGAGAGACAGACTGACGTCTTGGACAGACTACTATGTCAATACCTACTTTTCTATTTTTTAAAAAAATATTTTGAGTTAAAAAAAGAAAGTAGGCTAAAAATAACCTCAGGGCTTCATCCTCATTCCATCTGAGGGAAACACGTCACCTGACTGGCAGGCAACACACCGAATTTTTTTTAAATTATAAATTTAATAATTTTATTAAATTTTAAAATTTAAAGCATGGAGGAGCCCCATTTATAACCATCTACTACCAAAATATATTTTTTTTAATTTAATAAATTAAATTACCAGTTAAAAATTGTAATTTAAATCTCTTGCAGAGAAAACAAGTTTACACCTCAGTTAATTTGCCCTCAGAGGGCTATACATCCTTTGTAGGACCCCTTATTCCTCAAGATCGTTAATCAAGCGTTTCTTTTATAAAAAAAAAAAGATTTAAGGGTTTTCGAGGATGCTTAATATTTTTAAATTATTAAAATTAGGCTTGCCATTGGTAATGTGACATTGATTCGAGTCTAATTATGTATTTAACCATACTGTCCGTAAACCGAGAATGAATGCGGAAAAATGGAATTAGGCAGGAATGTAAATCCGTCTCTGACACGATCAGAGAACGATGTCAAAAAATGCAAATTGTGACAAAATTGTTATTGAAGGGGAAAAAATGAGCTCCACTTGCTTAGACGCACTTTTCTTTCCTGATTCATTTAAATAAACAAGAAGTTCCGCCAGAAAATACTACTTTCTGTACTTAGTTTAAATAGTTTCGGAAATTCTTATAGCAAGTCTAATGTATATAGATGCACAAAAGATTGGTATCTGATGGTTGCCAAAACTTAATGCCATGATATTGGAGGTTCCTGATGAAATTGATATAGTAAAAAAATATCCATGCCATACACAAGCAGTAGAGCGTTGTATTAAACTTGTTACAGAGGGGCTTCTGCTGCAGTTTGTGGACATGATGCACGTGACGGATTTATAAGATCCAGAAATGCATTGCCAACATTTGATAACAAATGTCAGTTCCTGAAAGCTATATGAGAACTTTAAAGTAAACCTATGAAAGTTAGTGAGGGTGGTGGAACTCGATTTGCAGCCACCTCCACGTGGTGAGTTCAGGGTTGTTTTCTGAAAGAAAACAAGCAAGCAAAGAGCTGCATAAAAATTGGTAAGTATACTTTTACTAATTTTCCTGTCAAAATACAAATTTCAAGAGGAATCGCAACTGAACCATCAATAAACGCTTATCGAGCGTGACCGTCTCTGTCACCTGCCCGTCTGACGGGCCTGTAGGCAAGTCTAATAGATATCATTTCAAATTTCAACTCTTCTATATGCTGCTTAGATAGTTTCATGTTGTTAGATAGAAAACCACAAATAGTACTGTAAAGAAGCTACAAATGGGGTGACTGCTGCAGTCCCCAGCCCACGCGACGGGCCTGCCGGAAATTTATCGAAATGACACAGACATCTTTTTAAAACTTAAACACATCTAGAAAATATTTGGAAGGTTTCTTTCTGTTTGACAGAAACCTAAACAATATTTTTCGGATTAGCTGCACCGTTTTACCATATTTCATATAGATACTGTGGGTTAAGCATCAGGGGGCCGCTTCTCGCGTCATTGCATACAGTAATTATGAATTTTTTAACGGTTTTTTGGTATTAAATGCAAGTTGAAGTGTCAAACTACTGTTTTTCTTCATTAAATAATTTTTACCCTTTATAATTTTGAAGCTTTAAGGATTTCAGACAAATTTTAGCCGATTTTTTAGAAAATGGCTAAATTTCAAGGTCATTTGGGCACCTGAAGTTATTTTTTGATTTAGTTAAGATTTTACCCCATTAATGGCCTTGCCATAAGGCAACTTTTCCGGCCGTTTTTCATTTTCGAAAATAATTCTTTTTCGAGTCACCCTAGTGTATACTTACAAAGTGAGATGGCTTAGACATATGGATCCAATCTGGTTCAAAATCAATATGAGATCCTATGAATAGACCAGCACACGCCACAGGCGTATTGGAAGTGTCCTAAATCGTAATAACATATTGTTTACAAATAGGCTTTCAAATAAAATGTTTTGTATGTTTACTACACTGCTCAAAACAATTAGGGGAACCCATAGTTTAAACCCTTTCACCCCCAGTGATTCCATTTGGAATCATCAGCTTGCGATTTTTTTTCTCACTAAGTTGAGCTCGCACTTATTTATCGTTAGATGGAAGAATCATGTCTTTTAAAGAATTAAATAATGTTTGTTTTAATTAAATGAAAATATGAAAAACATGGTTGTAAGATCCGGTCGCCAATTCGGGCGATATGCACGCCAAGCTTGGCGCGCAACATGGACAAAAAAGATCTGAACACCTGGTTGTGGACAGAATGTGACTTATATGCTAAAGGCGACAGGTAGAACTTTTGGTACGAGGTAGAGCGGCCATGTTGGCCTTTTTGAGATCATCTTAATTTAATAAATGTTTTGCGCTTATAATATCGTAGCTTAAATAAACAAGATAGTTTCCTCAAGGATGTCGCTTTTCTTCCAATTTTACTCAATTTACGAACTGTTTCACTAAAACCAAATTACCATCGACCCTGGATAGCGCGGCCGTACAATGCTGAGAAGTACATGCGTATCCAGAGGCAATATTCCGGCCACACCAGATCGCGCGGCCGTGCAATGCTGAGAAGCACATGCGGATCTGGTCCAAGGAGGCAGCAGGTAAACGTTATTGGCGCAGCAAGGAAGGATTCCGAGGACCTCAACGACGTACAACGAGTTTCACTACAGGTTGGTGGTGAGAGCTCGTCTTATTTTAATTTCATGTACTCCCTTTAAAGTTTTTGGTAAATTAAGGCTTGAATTCCGTTTGAATTGGTAAGGTGGTTTTGTTTTGATTTAATTTCGGTGTTTCCGGTGGATGTGTTTCAAATTTTGTTTAAGAACCTGTTGGCAATACAAAAATATTGCAGTTCGTATAGTTATCCAGGGAACAGAAATTTATCTAATTTTTCTAAGTCTTTTCTGCTGAAAAGTTCGCCTTGCTAATTGAAACTGGAAATTCATTGTGTTATATTTGGTGGTTACAAATAAAACCAATTTGTAAACTTAATGAAAAGTAAAATTAAGTTTGATATTTTTAATTAATACAGCAAGTAGTATTAATTATAGTTTGGCTAGCGAGGCCAAATTGATCAAAAAATAACTTAATGAAAAGTAAAATTAAGTTTGGTATTGTAATTAATACAGTAAGTTAAGTATAAATTAAGGTACTTATATATACAGTTGTGTAAAGTTTTAACACTGGTTCTTTAGTGGAAACGAAAATAAGCTTCGTTGTTTTGTACGGTAAATACGGTAAAAAAAAATATATATATATATTTTGTAATGTGCCTAACATGCATAAAAAATGTCAGTAGTAAAACTAAGTTTAGTTTTGTTTTAACCCAATGCCGTAATAAAAAGAATATATAAGAATATAGGCACGTGTGCAAATTTCAAGGTGTTTAAAATAAAAAAGAAAAATCCTTGATGTTCCTTTTTCCGTTGCATATGGTTGCCGGATTCAAATAATCCAACACGTGTAACAATAAAAAAAAAAAAAGTTATCATAGTCTTGAGGGGAAAAAGTTATTTTTAGATTCACCCCGTGTGGTTTCTGACTGAATTTATAAAGTAGCATTTTAGCTGGAAATAAAATAAAAGATTAAAAGAAAGATCTATTTTATTTTATGAGGAAATATTTGCAGGTGTCTTTTGAATCTATTTTTTTTGTGCAACTGAAGGACAGTTATTTTTGAAAGAACGGTTATAACGTATTACTGTATTTATTATAATGTGGATGTTCAAGGAAATATTTGGTAAACGTTAACAAACAGTTCTTGGTAATATTTATTGTTTGTCATACATTTTTTTGGGTATATTTTATGGGTCTGAAAATATTTCGTATTGACAAATCTTAGAATATTTTATTTAGAATTTATTGAGGACTCATTTGTGTTTAATTTTCAATTTGAGTATTTACTAATCAGTTATAACTGTAGTCATAATCACTTATACTGGTATTTATATTTGGTCATAGCTACTCTTTTTACCGCATTAATTTGGACACTTATGAAAATATTGTATATTTTTCTTTACGTATATAAGTCATTTCGTATTTAGAAATTTCAAATTGAGGTTAAGATAGTGATAGGACAGTTCATTTTGAAGTTAGCTAATTTTACAAATACAGTGTAATTATGGCGTTTTTGTTGAAAACAAAAAAGTGTGATCTAATAAATTTAGCGATAGAGATTGGTGCACAGCCTGAGGCCAGTGACACGGTGATAAAATTAAGGGCGCTCATAATTTCTAGCGATGGTTACAAAGAAGAAGAAGCAAGAGACATACTCCAACAGATTATCGCTGACCGCCAGGAACACGAGGCTAAAGAAGCAGAAGAAAAGGCGTTGGCCAAACAAGATGCCAAAGAACAAGAGGAGCGTGCGTTCGAATTAGAGAAATTGAAACTCCAGGCAGAGGCAAGCGCGAGGGGAACAGCAGCTTCCAACAGGCAAAACGAGGACGTCGAGGGCCCCAGATGGGAATTACGAAAACTAATTCCAAGTTTCGACTCAAAAGAAGACGACATGGGTTTATTCTTGAATATCTTCGAAAGACAATTGAGATTCATGAAGATACCGGAGAATCAATGGGTACCTTACCTCATTGGAGCCTTGCCTGCGGATGTGACAAAACTGATCGCCAGAGAATCAGAAGATGAGGCGAACGATTATACTCACTTAAAGGACATGCTCCTGAGACGCTTTAAACTTAGTGCTGAGAAATTTAGACAGCTATTTTGCCAACATCGGAAAAAACCGACGTGGAGAGACTACTACTTTGAATTAAGGGGATACTTTGAAGGATGGTCTGGAAGGTGACATCATGACTGATGGCCATCCATCTGAACTCGACATACAGAACTTTGATCAACTAAAGGACTTAATCATCGCGGACCAACTAAAGCGCAAGTCGAGCCCAGAATTGAAAGATCACTATTTGGACGAGTGGGCGGATTGCAACGACCCAGGCGAACTCGCAGACAAATTCGAGGCTTACGAGAATCTGCGGAGCGGTGTGAGAAAAGGTCCCAACAATGACTACAAGAAGAGAAATTTCCATAAACAAAGGGATGAAGCACCAAGACGGGAAAATTTCAGAGAGCCTTTTCCCCAGAGGCGAGACGAAAATAGAAGACCAGAAGCAAGACGTGAAAGCACAAGGTTCAACAACCGGACACCTGACAGAAACGGCCAGGAAGGACGGAAAAAGTTACAGTGTTTCTCTTGCGGGTCATACGAACATTTGCGAAACAAATGCCCAAGACTGGGGCAACGAACTCAAGCAGCCACGAATAGAGTAGACGTCCAACCCATGCCCATAGAGGAAGGAGCGCCACACATTTTGACAGCAAAAATTTCTGTTCCTGTCTCTACACCCATTGACAACAAGGAGAAAATCAATGAACTTAAGAAAATAAGTTTAAAATGTGGAACAAATGTGATCGAGGGGATCGTGGACACTGGAGCCCAGATATCAGTCATTCGAGCAGACTTGATATCCGACTTATTGTGCGATGGAGCAGGAAAGATTAAAATTGTTTCCGCTTTCGGAGAGACAGAGTTAGCCCAACTTAAGGTGATCCATATGAAAATAAATGATGGACGTCATGGCGAAGTGCCGATCACGTGTGCAATTTCAGAGAAGCTAGTCAGTGAGATGTTGGTGAGTTGGTCAGCATTTGAGGCCTTGAACGCAAACATAGAACTGTTTGGCAGTGAGTTTTCTCCAGTTAAAGATGAAGTCGAAGAGGAGCTCCATCCGGTCGCACTCTCAAATGAGATTTCCAGCATAGGAAACGACACGACGATTGGAAAACGAAGGCTATTTGTCCAATTACAGAAGGAAGATGAAACATTGAAAGGGGCATGGGATCTAGCACGTGAGAAGAAAGAAAATTTCGGGGTGCAGGATGAAGTTTTGATCCACACAGAGGTTGTGGGTGGAGAGGAAATTCAGCAAGTGGTTTTGCCATTGGTCAAGAGGCAGTACGTGCTACAAACGGCACATGAGGTTCCTCTAGCAGGACATTTGGGAGAACAGAAAACGAAACAGCGAATCAAATACTCATTCTACTGGCCAAATATCAAGAGAGATGTCAAGCTCTTCTGCGAGAGCTGTAGAGTTTGCCAGCTGCGGAAAGGCGTCACCTACAGGGATCGGATTCCGATAACACCGATAGTAAGACCCGAAAATCCGTTTGAAGTGTGGAGCGTTGATTGCATCGGACCCCTGGAGCCAGTGTCTTCAAGAGGACATAAGTTTGTGATCTGCGCTGTTGACTTGTGCTCTAGATGGGCGGAGGCCATACCAGTGAAAAACATTAGTGCGAAGACGACATGCGACGTACTGATGAGAATTTTCACGCGAACTGGATTTCCCAGGACTATTTGCACTGATCAGGGAACCAACTTTACGTCTAAATTGACCAAAGCGTTTTTGGACTTACTAGGAGCATCACCAAGGTTTTCAACTCCGGGTCATCCAGAGAGTATGGGTGCGGTGGAGCGATGGAATAGGACTCTAAAAGAAATGCTGAATAAAAATATTCAGGAGCATAAACGGCAATGGGACATTCACTTACCATTCTTGCTGTTCGCGTACAGGGAGGTACCCCACAGTACCACGGGAGTCTCGCCGTTCCAGCTGGTCTACGGAAGAATTCCTCGCGGACCCTTAGGGCTGATCAGAGACGCCTGGACAGGAGAATCGGACATTCCTACAGGGGCCTCCTCCTCCATCGAAAAATACATTGATGACTTACAGGAGAGGATACGGACGGCTCATGAGATCGCGGCTGGAAACACAGAGAGGGCCCAGGAATCTTATACGTCTAGGTATAATTTGAGATCGAAGGAGAAGACCTTCGAGGTAGGGGAAAAAGTTCTGGTTCTCATCCCCTCGTCCTCCCACAAATTATTGAAAACGTGGTCCGGCCCAGCAACCGTAGTCCAACTTACACGACCCCACTCTGCCTTGATAGAGTTTGAGGATAAGAGTCGTAGAGAATTTCACTTTAACAAACTGAGACCGTACATCGCCAGAGTAGAACAAGTCGGTCTAATTTTTGAGCAGGACGAAGAATTTGGAGATATATCTTATGCACCAACGGGCAAGGAGGAGAGATCGTTTTGCGATATTCAAAAGCACATTCATGGGCAAGAAGTCGACGTGACACGAGAACAGAAAGAAGAACTGGCTGCTATCCTTAACAAATACCTTGATGTATTTGACAAAATTCCAGGGCAAGCCAAAGTTCCAGGCCATGGAATAAGAGTGACAGAAGACTGTAAGCTTAAGAGACTACATCCATACCGTGTACCGGTCGCCCTACAAGAAGAGGTAGAAAGACAAGTGCAAGAGCTCCTAGAACTAAGGATGATTGAACCAAGTGAGAGTGAGTGGGCACACCCAGTGGTATGCGTGGCCAAGAAGAATGGAAGTGTACGATTGTGCGTGGACTACAAACAGCTAAATAGGTACACAATTCCCGACGCATATCCTATGAAGAGAGCCACTGAGTTGCTGTACGACGTTGGGAAAGCAAGCTTTATATCCGTGCTCGATCTCACGAAAGGATACTGGCAGATTCCCATGAAGCCCGAGGCTAAGGAATACACAGCCTTCGTAACACATTCTGGACAGTATCAATGGAACGTCATGCCGTTTGGTCTGAAGAACTCTGGGAGCACGTTTCAAAGATCAATGGACAAGGTTCTCTCGGAACATAGGAAATACTGTAGGTCCTACATAGATGATGTTGCCATATTTTCAGAGTCATGGGGCGAACATGTCAACCACATTAATCAAGTTTTCAAAACACTGCAAGAGGTGAGACTCACTGTTAATCTCGAAAAATGTGAGTTTGGGAAAAAACGAGTTCGTTTTCTTGGACACATTGTGGGTTCGGGAACTCACTCACCCGATCCTCAGAAGGTGGAGGCAATTCAGAACATGGTTAGGCCGACCACAAAGAGAGAGCTCCGCAGTCTAATGGGACTCGCAAATTATTATAGGGACTATATTGCAGACTTTTCTACAATAGTTCTCCCGTTGACAAATTTGACCAAGAAGAGCGTACCAAACGAGACACCGTGGAACAACGAAGCAGAAAAATCCTTCCAGGAGTTGAAGAAGAAGTTGGCAGAAATGCCAGCGTTATACACTCCGAACTTTGACAGACCCTTTCAGCTATATACCGATGCCTCAGCTGATGCAGTAGGAGCATGCCTTGCTCAAAATGACTGTGATGGTAAAGAGAACCCCATTGCGTTTTTTAGTAAAAAGCTTTCACCCACGCAAAAACGATGGTCAACAATTGAGAGAGAGGCGTATGCAGTTCTGGAGGCTTTGAGAAAATTCGATACATGGATTTTCGGCTCGCAAATTGAAATCATATCCGATCATAATCCATTGACTTACTTGACACAAGGTTTACCACAGGGAGCAAAGCTCGCTCGATGGGCACTGGCGTTGCAAAGGTACAACATGACTATATCGTATAGAAAAGGTAGTCGCCACGGGAATGCAGACGCTTTATCACGAATTAAAATTGAAGTGTAGGAGAGTTCTAGGAAAGGGAAAATTTATATATTTAGTGTTAGTCTTGTGAAAAATCATGTACGGAATCAAAATAGGAGAAAGTGTAGTTTTCTTTTCATATATACGCAAACATGTCGTAAAATTGTATTTCATTCATATACCTATATGTATCTCATAGTTAGTCATATATATATATTAATTTCTATTTTGGAGTACATGAAAATTTTGTGTATGTGTTTTATTTTCCCTTAGCATTTTATTTTGAGCTCTCACCCCACCTAAAACAAACTGAACTTTTGAACTAATAATACGCATATCCACTAAGGTGAAGTATGCGCTTCCTTAGGGGGGAGGTGTAAGATCCGGTCGCCAATTCGGGCGATATGCACGCCAAGCTTGGCGCGCAACATGGACAAAAAAGATCTGAACACCTGGTTGTGGACAGAATGTGACTTATGCTAAAGGCGACAGGTAGAACTTTTGGTACGAGGTAGAGCGGCCATGTTGGCCTTTTTGAGATCATCTTAATTTAATAAATGTTTTGCTCTTATAATATCGTAGCTTAAATAAACAAGATAGTTTCCTCAAGGATGTCGCTTTTCTTCCAATTTTACTCAATTTACGAACTGTTTCACTAAAACCAAATTACCATCGACCCTGGATAGCGCGGCCGTACAATGCTGAGAAGTACATGCGTATCCAGAGGCAATATTCCGGCCACACCAGATCGCGCGGCCGTGCAATGCTGAGAAGCACATGCGGATCTGGTCCAAGGAGGCAGCAGGTAAACGTTATTATGGTAAAATAAAATTCACTCCCAAAAAATATTAAAAAATAAATTGACACTAAATTCTTCATGTTTGCATTCTTAGATGTTTAAAAATTGATTTTAACTTTTTTTTAACAAATAAAGTTTTGAAAAATTATTGTTAAATTTGTTCAAAAGTTATGATTACCATTTTTTCCCTCTTAAATTTTAGTTTAAAAAATTAAGATCCCCCCCCCCCCCCCCTGTTTTTTACCATTTCATTCTGGATGCATAAAAAATCTATTTCACAAATTTTAGATTTTTAGAATAAAAAAAGTTGGAACTGAAAGAACACAAGTAGAGAAGAACAAGAACAAAAGTACGCAAAGTGCTCCCCTAATTGTTTTGAGCAGTGTAGTTAACTACGCTAACATATCTAATTTTAATTTCAGGCATTATTTTGAAAAATTATTTATGTAAAAACAAAAAGTGACTTTTAAATTTGTTAATCTTGTTCACTTAGATTTAGATTTAATTTAAATTTGAAATAGGATGTAATAATTTTTAGATCATATCTATCCTTTCTAAGATCTGGTATATCAAAGAGAGGATAAATTGAATATCAATATAAGAGTTTAAAATATAAGTATTTTAATCATAAGATCCATAAACAACTTTAGCTAAACAATTTCGTCAAAAACTACTAAGTAATTTTAAGGCAGGGATCATTTGTAAAATGACAAATTTAGGAATTCAAAATCTTTATCAGACTTAAAAGTAAAAGAATTTAAGCATTAACTTTTTTTAAAAAATTGCCTCGCTTAAACACATTTTTCTGCTTGAAAATTTCTAGAAAAACAAGTTTCAAAAACTGAAAATTGCTGTTTTTATTTGGTGGTATTAAATTTAGTTTAGTTTGAATTATCGTTGCACTAGAGCTACACGAGGGCTATTGGCGACGGGCATCATAATTTAGAACCACAGTCAGGTGACGAGCCGACACCTGAGTAGGCATCCAACGCAACCGTTAAGGGCGACATCGTACGCAGCGTCGGGACTTTTAAGGATATTTAACGTGCACTCCCTCTACACGGGGTATTATTCGGACATTTTTGGCTGCACAGGCTGTTTATAGGTCGGCTGTTATTTTGGTGATGCTTGGACCCGAACGTGGGACCTTCCGCATGCAAGGCGAATGCCTAACCGACTGGGCTCCCCAGCTCCTTTGGTGGTATTAAAGTGTCCAAATGATAGAACTGAATACAAAAGCACTATATGTGACCGAGGTCACCTACAGAACTATTAAATTTCAAAAACTTAAAATGGACATTTTATTGGTGGTTTGGTAGGTCTTAATGGTATTCAGAAAAGGGTCTTTAATGAATGAGTCAAGAAGTTTTCAAAACCTTAAATAAGTGTGCAAATGTTGTTGTTGTCGTGTCCATGGTGTGTGCAAAAACTAGATGGATCCGAAGCTGTCGTAGGCAGCTTTCGCTATTTCTTCTGCATCTTCGGAGATAATTAAAACTTCTGGGTCTTCAAAGCCAATCCTGAAGAGCCTGGCTTGAATTGCTGGGCACCCAAAGATATGCTGCGGGGACAGTTGGACACCTTGACAGTTTGGGCAGTGTGTGGAGTAGCTTCTTTGTCCTTCCGATCTGATGCCGTATTATACTATAATAATTTTTGTAAAAAAAATCGTACGTTTAGAACAGAAAGTGAAACAGACCATTAAAATGCAGATGAATAGACATATAGAAAAGCGTATACAAACAGATGGACAAATATAGGTATCGGATGTCGCACCTACACTCTTAAAACAAAAGAGTGAAATTCACTCCTATAGGAGAAGTGCATTTTCGGCACCGGAAAGGAGTGGAAATTAACTCAGACTGAGTTAAAACCGCTCGTTTTAAGAGTGTAGGACGCAGATTGTTTTCTTTTATTTCTTTTACAAACTCCGAAAAAGAGTGAAATTCACTCCTATAGGAGAAGTGCATTTTCGGCACGGAAAGGAGTGGAAATTAACTCAGACTGAGTTAAAACCACTCGTTTGTTTTAAGAGTGTACCTTTCTAACTTTTTTTAAAAAAATCTTACGCATGATTTGGAAGGGGAATGAATACGAATTGGCTGACAGACGGAAATCTCTACCACTTCAATGCCTCTTTCTATGCTTTTTAAAAAAAAATTCTTTCAAATTTAAAAGAGGATATTAGGCAGATTCTATTTTTTATAATTATTTCGAATTTTTTTTAAGAAAAGAAAGTAGATTAAAAATATAAGTCACTCATTTTTCAAGATACATACAATAGGAGGCGTCCATAAATTACGTAATCCGATTTTGACGATTTTTTGACCCCCCTCTCCCCCTAGTGACATTTCGTGATATTTGGCTCGACCCCCCCCCCCCCCCCATCCCGTAATCTCACTTGACAATTTTCAAATTTAGTATTTTAGAAAGTTTTGATTTGGACGTTTGACGGAATATTTCGGGGTTGTAAATGGAGCAGGGCTGGATTTACCAATAGGCCCGGGCCTAGGGGCGCAAAATTATTCCGCATTTTTTTTGTCAGAAAATTTCCATAAAATGTTATAGACTACGATACAGTCTACATCTACATGCTATCCACGAATAAAAGTCCCATTCGCCTTCCTTGAAAGATTCGCCCGACGCTGAACGGGCGAATCTTTCGCTTGGCTGTCAGTGTGTATCTACAGCGCGTTATTTATTTATTTTATTTAATTAATTTTACTTCACGATGTGAATTCGAATAAAATACAAATTATCTTCACAAAGACCTTTCTGAGGTCAAATTTCTCCCTCCTTTACGATGGTGTGAAGAAGAGGGAAAAAACCACGGGCGCATAAAATCTAAATCCGGCCCTGAAATGGAGTCACCAAAGAAGAACACTTTTTTCTGCGACCGCAACTTTTATTTGGAGGTTTCATACCCGGGAACACATAAATAAATCCCAACTTGTCAAAACAGCAGCTGCATGGTATGATGGGAAAGTACTTCCGCAAACAAAGCACATTTTGTGTACTCTTTCTTGGTGAAAATACCTTGAACACGTGGCACAGTGGTCGGAAAAGGCTGAAAAACGGTCGAAATTCATTTATTTTTTTGTGGTTTGACAAAAATGTATAAAAATTCGGTTTTGTAGGTTTTTGACCCATCTGAGTCGATATAGGACACAATCAAGTTTGTAAAACCTACGTATTTTAAGTTACAACAGTCAATGCAAAAAATAGTATGTGAAGATGTAATGTGAAAATTGCTTATAAAGAATAACGTTTTAATCAACATGTATTGGGCAAGTGCATATGCGTAAGCTTAGGTCATGGTAATACGTAATCAGTCACAAAAAGCCAAAACACTAACAAAATCTTTTAAAAAATGAAACGTCAAGCTAAAAATATGTACACTATTTTCAATATTTTCTGCTTTCAATTTAGCTTATAAAATTAATTGAAACCAAAGTTTTTTAATGTGAATATTTTTTTACTAATTTTTGAACGCATGAATTATATAATATTAAACATTGAAGTTTGTGGAATAATTATAAAATAATTAACATTGAAGTTTGTGGAATAATTATTCAATATTAAACTTTTAAAGGTTGTGGAATAATATCAAATTTAATATCAAAATATCGTACAAAAATATGAATACACAGAACATATACTTTCAAATTAACCGTCAACAGTTTTTTAAGATCATATTAATTAACAGCATTTTATTATTGAAGATGTTAACGCCAAATATGGTATTAATATTCATCTAAAGACTTTTTAATGAAATTTCGTTTAATTTTAATACGGCTTAGGAAATAAATAATTTATTAATAATATCGTATTTGATTTAAAAGTACTATATAATGATCTTAGAGTTAAAAGTATATTAACAAATCTGAAATACAAAAACTACACGTATTTTAGGAACTAAATAAAAGTCACTTTGATAGAACAGATTCATAAAAAGGATTTTAATCTTAAAATTGTTTTGAAGCACTAAAAAATTTTGCTTTGAAAACATATAATAAATTTGTTTAACATCCTTTAAGATTACAATATTAATATAATAGTTTTTTTTAGTCTTCGTGTAACTCTAATTTTTTTGTTGGTTTTAAGCTTTGCGCAAAAGTTGTAAGGGTCCGATGAAATAGTAAGAAAGTTAAACACATCTTCATTTGTACTTTTTCTTGAGTGTTTTCGTCTGTACCACCGAAAGTCTTTGTTTTGGCCTCTTGGGCTTCTTTGGTCAAACTTCCTATGGGTAACATATATGATGAAATCACTTTCCCCCGATGAAACAATACCTTGTGAACAGAGTTTGGCATGTAACTCAACCCCCTCTTCCCAAGAGCCAATGGGCATCTTTTGAAAACATTCTTATTGTAAACAAGTCAAACCTTTTCTCTCCTACAAAGATAATACAAGTATTTAAGTTATATATTTATAATCAAACACTTTGTAAGTAAAGTGGTCGAAACACACCCCTGTCGGTTTTGTTACTTTGTTTCTAGATTAACAGCTGCCGTGGAGCAACGCGCGGCAGCGTTGTGCTTTTCGACGATTTTTGAACAGCTAGATTTTGACACTTCTGTTTGTAATTATGGTTTCCGTACGTTTCCGCAGCTGAAATTTAGATTTATCTTTTATACAAGATTTGGAAAACTAGTTAATTTTAATGAGACTTTGGAGCACAGTGGAGCAAGAAAGTTGCACTCTTTCAAATATTTAAAAACATAGTATTTTTGAAACTAAAATCAAAAACTAATTTAAAAATTATTTTGTATTTTTTAATCATCTAAAATAAAATAAAACCTTTTATAAAACTCAAAAACATTCAAAAAAATTGTGTAATAAAATTATAAATCGTGTATTTTGAATTCAATTGTATCGCCTCAAAACGGGCTATTTTTCATTTGTTGACTTTTCGTAACTATAAATACATCAAAAAATTATTTGTAATGATTTATATTTGGTAATCTTACTATTCAATTATCTATTAATTTGAATATCTATTCATTTTGCATTTTGCGAACCCTTCGAAATTTGGCATTTTGGCCGCTCCCAGACCACTGTGCGTGGTCTGAATTGAAACTAATAAAGAGAACAAGCGAACGCCAATCGAATCGATATAAAAAGAACGTTCTTTTCTATATTCTTTTCTCCAAAAACTTTTTAGTACAGTTCGGAGAGCCACGATAAATATTATCTTGTTAGATTTTGACAATTTCAAGTCCAGAAAAAAAATTTGCTGGAATTTTGCGCCATTTTATCGCAATTTTACATTGCTTTTTTACGAGAAAAAATGTGATATATGATGAGACTCCCCTCCCCCCCTAAACAAGTCACGTAGTTTATGGACGCCCCCACACCCCTGAGATTCTTCACCGGAAAGAAGGAACGTCCTATCATCCACAAGTGATGCGGCGTGGCTCGGTGGGTTAAGGCGTCATGCCACGTAAAATATATTCACATGTTCTGTCATCGTTTCGGATCCTATAAATAGAATGTGTAGAAAAAAATGTTAATAAAATAACATCGCGTTATCTTCCTATGAAGTCGCGGACGATGTCTTATAAGGCTGCGTTGGGTGCCAACTCATGTGTCTGCATCGTTTATTTGACCGCGGTTAAGGGTGCTGTTGCCAATCAGGACCGCACCAAAAGTTCTTGTGCAGCTCTAGTGCGACGTCATTTCAGCCAAACTCAAAGAAAGTCCGCTGATCCGGAACAAAGAGTTCTATAGTAGGGTAGAGGAACGACTCGTACTGAGCTGCCATCGGCAGCCATATCTCACTACGGAGCGGGAATAGAGTGGCGAAAGAGCTAGTTTCGGTTTAGAGGCCAATTGGAATCGAAGCTATTTAGGGGGGTTTTGACTATATTTTAACTGGTTTATAAATTTTACCAAATGCAGCAGATGATTTGAAATCTTGATACTGAGAAAGGAAGTACACCCACGGCAAAGGCGGGAATCGAACCCGCAACCCGTTACAGATCGCGAACTACTAGCGTTATGTCCTGCGATCCAAACCACTCGGCCATCGAGCCCCACATGCCACCTTATATTTTCTGCGTGTTGGTCCATGGTGCTGTTGCCAGGTTCAGTCTCTACCCTACTATAGAACTCTTTGATCCGGAACAAGATGATGGAAGAAGCCTCAGATTGAGCTGCGAACGAACTAACCGAATTTTCACACTCGGGGGAATCCATTTCGCATGCTTCTTCGTACCGAAGAACATCCTCTTTTTTTTTTTGCTTTAGTTCTATTTGTTGTTCTTTTTTCCGAATGGAATAAACGCTCGATGTGGAACGAAATTCTGCTCTGATTGTCATCGAGACTCAGTCAACAGACGATCGTAATGTCTTCTTTTTATTTTGATTTGAAATGCAGAATGCTTTATTTATTATTTTTTTAGTATTCGTTTAAAAATATCTTAATGGATCTACTACTGCTTGATAAAGCTGTAAGTGCAAAGTTTATTCAAAACGATTTTTATAATTTTTATTTTACTATCAAATCGGATCGAACATGCTTATCTAAATCAACAGTAGTATCATATCACAAAAATGAAAAACATCGATTTTGTTCTGAAGTTAAAACTAAATCTACGTTAAATTAACCAACTTTACTGTCTGTCTTTCTGTGTGACTTAAAAAAAGATTAAAGTAATTTTAGTTGATAGCCCCCCCCCCCCCCCACTTGTGTGGTCTCCCCCCCCCCCCCACACACTTGTGTGGTAGTGTGGCGTTAATGCAACATTTCAACCGAACCCAAATGTAACTGAAGGCTATAGGTAAGGCTCAATGTACTGCTATAAACTTAATTTGAAAGAATTAAAAAAAATGAAAAAGTAGGTATTGACATCCTGACGATGTCCTTCTGTCCGTCTGCCTGTCCGTACCCTCCTTCCAAAACCTGTTCTATCGGTCGTAACTTAAAAATTATTTTTTTGTTAGAAAGGTTATGACCTCAGAGACCCATCTTTCATACTTTTTGTCCAAAAATCTGTCTACCGTATGTCGGCGAATTTCCCATTGAGTTAGGATTGAACTGTAATTTTAAGACATTTTAATGGTGCCACATCAACAATGGCATGAAAAACTTTATTAAAAAATATTTGAAGCACAATTTATTTTTGTCATAAATCAGTTTGGAATGGCGTTCTAAAAGAAAGCAGCCAAGCATTGTATTTTTTATTCATAAAAATCTGCTTATTAGCCTACTTTTCTTTTTTGAATTCGAAAGAATTAAAAAAAATGAAAAAGTAGGTATTGACATGCGGTCGATGTCCGTCCGTCTGTCCGTCCGTCCGTACCCCCCTTCCAAAATCGGTTCTATCTATCGGATCTTAAAAATTCTTTTTTTTAAGATAGAAAGCTATGACCTAGAAAGCTATGACCTCAGATACCCAACTTTCATACTTTTTGTCCGTCTGGACGTACGTCCGGACGGACATAAATCTACTATCTGACGTCGAATTTCCCATTAAATTAGCACTGAAATTCAATTTTGAGTCATTTAAATCACTGTTGCCAAATCAACAATGGCATGAGAAACTTTATTTATTTAAACATATTTGAAGCAAAATAATATTTTCATGAATCAGTTTGGAATGACGTCATAAAATGTAACACAATTTGATTCTTTGATTGTTCATTAATTGTTTACCAAGAAAGGGCAAGGCATATTTTTGCATACAATTATGCTTAGTTTTAATTTACATTTCTTATTTTTTTTAATGCAGTTTGGAGTAGTTTCATCACTTTTGTTATAAATAAATATTTAATTATTCTTCGAACTACAATTAAATCGAGCAGACAATAAAAAATATTAAGGTAATTTGCGAAAGAATATTAAGGAAAATAGTTGATTTTGATGAATGATAGATTGAATAGATGATTTTTTTAGAAGTTTAAATTATAGCTGGATGCTGTGTTTCGATTTTTTTCCTAATGTGTATAAATCTAGTGTAGAAACGGTTGTTGATGATATTTACTGTTAGGAACCTAGTTTTTCCCGATTAGAACTTCAGTAAGTATTTAAGTAACAGGAAAGTAGGCTATTTTAGTTCTTTATGAACTTCTTGTTTTTAATTGATTTCTTATTTACTTAGTGCACTTTGGAGTCGTTTCATGTTTTGTTATTGAATTTCAGTAAGTATTTAAGTATCAGGAAAGTAGGCTATTTGTGAGTTCTTTTAGTACCTCTTGTTTTCTTAGCCATTATATATCTTATAATCAACTAATGCAGCAAAAGTTAAATGTTCGATATATTAAAAAGTTACATTTTATACTAGTGTATTTGAAAGATGCGGGTGATTGGTTTTATTACGCTCTTCTCCGAGGGCTAAACGCATTGCATGCTGAGAGTGAGTTACTGTGCAACCAACGATTGCAGCTGCAAAATTCCGTGTCACCCTAGGAATTGAAGATTTAAAAATCTGAAGGTTTGTGGGTCATTATGTAAAAAATTATTAATTTATAAAAGAAATGTATAGACAATTTAAAAAAAAAATGCAATCCACAATTTAACAGAGTGAAATACTACGGTTTGGTAGAATTATGTTTTACCTGTGCTACACTTATTAGTGTCTGCGTTAATTTATTTACTTTTTAGATCACACTACACTCATAACGTAATAAGTGGAAGCTTTTTTAAAGGCTATGTCCGTCCGCCTGTCCGTCATTCACTTTCATAGCCCAAACTACAAATGATACAGACAAGAGTGATGTGTCAAAAAAATTCAAACTCACGACTTGGCGACTGAAAATCGCAGAGAAAAATACATGAGTTCGAAATACTCTTACGTACTTCAATTATTCAAAAAAAAACACCTACCTCATTTAATTCTCTAATATTTATAATATAATAATTTAAGAAGCATAAGGTTTTTCATAGAATTAGATCGTCACAACAAAACACAAACAATCGCACGATAAATTTGATTTTTTTAAAATAAAAATTTAATTAAATTTTTTTGTTTGATATAAATCAGTTTGAAATGACATCTTAATATGTCACAATGGCATTCTATGATGGTTCGTATTATTTGTTTAGAAAGAGGCACAATGCGATCTATTTTTTATTTTATTTTAGAAAGCAGGCATGAATAATGACGTTTTAATACTAATTATTCCTTTCGCGAAGGTTTTGTCATTGTCTCTTTTTAAAAAAAATATTTTCAAAAATCTATTCGTTTTGAAGGTGATTGATTGTTTCAATGTTGAAAGATGACATGAAATGTTTTACTACTTTTTAAGAGTCAGTAAAATTACTTATTCTTCGAAATACAAATAAATTTAACAAACTGTAAGTAATAATTATTTATGTTTAATTATGACGTTTCAAAGTTCAATACAGAGCTAAATTCTGAGTTTGGCGCTTTGTTTAGGAGGATAATATTTTGAGTGGAAGTAGTTCTAAGTGTGTGTGACAGTTTCTGTTACAATGTTACAAACCTACTTGTTTGAATCCAGAATTATTAGACTGAGAATTAGGAAAACAATATTTGGTCAATGCCTTATAGAAATGGACAAGAAAATTATTACAAACTAGCAAATTTATACCCGTTCTTCGCACGGAATAAAAAAATATCAAATCGTTCCAAATATGTGTACCATATAACCTGTTATAGGATCATAAATATCTTATGTTATTGTTCCCGTTCGCTATAAAGTATAAAATCCCGTTTCATTGCCTTAAAATTCCAAAATGAAATACGCTATAAAATGCACTCATAAATGTCATCACAATTCCCTCATAAATACATAAAACCTTTTAGTTCATTTGGCGCGTTTTGGGAAATAATTTGGCGAGAAAATAGCTATAGCTACAAACACACCCATTATACAGCTCTAACACAATGACCTTCGAACAACCGACCAGATTATAAATTATTTATAAAAGAAATTGCCTATTTGGCGAATTTTAGTTAATAATTTGGCGAGTTTGGCAACGTATTTGGCGAAAAAATAAAGACATAAAACACTAATAGGCAGCTCTAGTGCGATGGCCTTTATTAACCATCATAGTTCAGTAATAGCTTAACTATACATTTATTGCTTAAATATGCATACATGAAGTCAACAGAAAAATCAATGAAAAAATCATCAAATAAACCCACAATAAAATCCGGGAATGAAGACTGGCGGAATACGTCACTTGAAACATGTCAATTATTTTTCAAATTATGAATTTAGTTTCTGAAAGTAATGGCAAAAGAATAAAATAAACATTTTGAATTTTAAATGTTTTCGTTAAAAGTTTTATTTAATTTTTTCAGCCGATGGCATCAGGAAAGAGAAAAAATGATCGGATTTGAGCGAAAGTGGTGTATTTTTTTCAGAAAATTCGAATTTTCTCTAAAAATGGAACAAATATAAAAAAAACTTAAGCGTCAGGTGCACACGTTGGTATTAAAGGGAATCTATCTTAAAATTTTTGAATTTCTGAGGGCAGTATAAGTAGGTCTTTTACGATCCGAAGACAAACAGACACACACAGACAGACTCTTTATTTTATTATTATAGATTTTGAAGAACTAAATTGATAGTTAGCAGTTTCCACAACAATTTCTTTAAAAAAAATCACTTGCTTTTTGTTTAAAAAAATTATAATTTCTCGAAAATTGCGAGCGAATTATTTTCGACGTTATATGCTCTCATTCTAGATGCATAATCTACAGTTAAGTACATTCGCTACTCTTCTAAAAAAACGAAAATAACAAACTGTTTAAACTTCTTTTGCCTAATGCAACAGGTAGATAATTGTCGCATACCTCACTAGATGGCGCCAAAATTTTTATTTCTTGTTCAATTATTCTAAATTTTATAAATAACGCATTAAAACTATTTTTAACATGATAAAATATGTTCTTACAGTAAATAATAATGATATTTTATAACTTTTAATCACTTTTGTGAAAGTGTAAAGTTGTGGAAAAATATAAATACAAGTTCACCCGCCCTGGGTGCGAGGCTATACTATTCGAGCTCCGTACCTGTTGTGTTTGCTTTCTGGTTTTGCATTAATATTGTGAGTCGTGGTTGTTTTTGTACGTGCATTTAAATATGGCTTCTTGTGTTGTGTTTTCTGTGCCTTCTTTTGGATTTATATCTTGATTGTATTTACTGTCCTTTCTTTTAACAATCGTGTCGCATTTTACGTGGATTAATATCACTGCTGTCGCAAGGAATTGGTGGATTTATTTTGTGTTATAAACTTTTGATGCTGGATATCGAATTTTCACAGGTAGGTCTTGCTTAATTTCAATATTTTTGAGTGGAATTAAATGATAAGAATGCTTCTAATTCGACATATGGGTGTGTTGCAACCATATTTTAATGTGGGGAACATTTCGGGGCTGTGTTTCGCGAGGCTGTGTTTACCTGTCAAATTAGAAACAGTGATTGGTTAATCGTCGAAGTTCGAAACTTCCGAAATATTTATGTTCCAAATCAATCTATTGCTTATGTACGCGACAAGCTAATATTATTATGATTCGTAATTTTTTAAAAACGCGGTTTTTTTTAATGATGGTATTTTCGAATTGTAATATCATGTACCACAAAGTATAAATTTTGTAAACATCGACCCAAGCAATTTGAAACTATATTCATCGGGGCTAACGTCTTTCAAAATGAATAAATGGTGGAATTGTTATTCGTTTTATTCTGTTATTAGGATTGTTCAAATATGTATGTTCAAATATTTAAGCTACTAAAAATAGTAGGTACATATCCTAGCCGAGAGGTGCTGTCAGAATATTGGGTAGTAGTACAATTAGCATAGAGTTACCTACAATATTCGGCCACATTTTGATAAATCTTGGTTCTCCCCCCCCCAAGGCAAGTGCGGAAAGCCAAGATAGTGAATAAGATTTTCTAATCTTCCAAATATATTTCATTTGACACCCCACAAACAGATAATGTATTTTAAAAAGTCCAACCAAATAATGTTCTAGTAGTACGAGGCTGGTGTGCACTGGTGTTATGTAGTGTATGATGTCGTTTTTGTGCTTTCTCGAGTGTTGACACTCGAATGTGAATGAGCCAGCGTCACTCTAGTGCATTCCTCGTTCACATTGAAAGCTTTGAAGAACAGATTTACTTCCGCTGCCGGGTTCACATCACAGAAAGTGACCTTTGCAGACTCTACCAGCACTATCTAATAAATAGATTGTGTTGGAGAAAATAAATACCCCCAATGGGACATGCCTTGTACTATGAAACACATTAAAGGTGTTGTCGTCAGTCTTGTTACCGGCCAATGTCACAGTTAGTTCGCCAACACTGGAGCAACTTGAGCCATTCATTCAACTAATAATACATGGAACACTTTGCAAAGTTCGCTCCATCCAAAGATGCCAACTATACTGCCACTCCTCTATGGGTTGACTTGGCAGACACTAAAATAGGTCCTATGAAGTTCAAATGACTATGGTTACCTTATAAACTAATTTGATTTCTTTGCAATATTCTAATAACACAGAAATTATTTCATTCAAAAATCGGTGTTTCATTCTGGATGTAAAGAAGTGTTAAAAAGTGTGCTAAATATGACTTACTGAATGCTCATGGATGGCAACTGTTCATATGGATGTGGATCCATTTGCTCATACCATTAACATCTTCCTTACTGAATGAGAATCTTAAATTTTTTAAGTTTTGTGGGGTTTTTTTCAGTTGTCTTACATAAATTGTCCCGCAGTGTAATCTTCATTTGTCTTGCGTTTCAATCAACTTAAGGAATGAGCGGCCTATATTTTAGCTAAGGGGCTCGAATGGGTTAAGGGAGCCAAGTACGAAATGAAATCGCCAGTTTCGTTTGGAACTCGTGTTAATCTGAGTGAATGGTATTGAATGGGTTCACCCAATAGCCTGCATGTCGCTCTAGTGCGATGATAATTCAACCCAAACAAATGAAAAAATGAGTTGGGTTTGATGAAAATATGGCACCCTCCCCTCTTACCACCCATCACCACGGAAATTCTTGCTTGCTACCTGAAATCGAACGTCTTGTCAGATTAAATGCAACATTAATAAAGGGTAGTAATGTAAGTTGTAACCTTCATGTCCCGTGTTTTAGCTTTGTGAGAAATTTTATACTAAAAGATAATTATTTCCCTAAACTAAAAACACCAAGAATAACAGCAAATAGGACAGAAATTATATAGTCATTGTTCATTTATTAAATAATAAAGAAGTATGATAAATATTATTTAATGGTTCATTCATTTGTTCCATAACGATCTATTTGTTGATACAATTAACAGATACAATTAAGTTTTTAAAATTTGTTTTATATGTAACTCAAGTTGTCTTATATATATGTTCAGTACTGTGAATTCCTTTTGTCTTTTATTTTGTTTATTGAAATAAAATAAGCCGGAGGCTTATTTTTGCATGGTTGCTAATTTTTTTGCCAATCAATTTTTAATTCAAGTAACAACAGCCCTATCATAAATGATTGTTCCTAAACATTTCCTGATTTTAAGTATGTTAACATTTAGGCTCAAGTGTATCAGGTGCTTTCATTGCACGATCAGGTGCATATTCAGGTGCATCATTTCATCATATCAGGTGCTATCATTGTTTATGAATAAATCATAATTTTTATAATTAAATATAAAAAAAACTTGCTAATGCATTGTTCATTCTTAGTAAAAAAAATCAGATTTAAATTTTTTTTTTTTAAATGCAACTTTGATTGAAAGTTTTATATATATATATATATATATATATATATATTATATATATATATATATATATAATATATATATATATATATATATATATATATATATATATATATATATATATAATATTATATATATATATATATATAATTTAGTCCAATATAGGTAGCTTTTTAAATTCAGTCATATACAACTAAATGACTGGGGCAATCCTAATGTGCAAAGAGTGTTGCATTTTAAATAATCAGATATAATTAGGTAACAACTGTTTAATCAATATCTAGCATTTCTAAGAATGTTTAAATAAAATGCAACAAATAATTAGAGAGTTCTTAAAATGCACCCAAAAGTATTGTTGACATTTGAAGAGCTGAGTGGAAGAACGTGCTAAGTGACATTTTTGAAAAAATTGAGATTTTTTTGTCAATGATCATGTTATTACCTCCTTTAAACATAACAGCTTTCAATTTTTTAGAAAACATTCGATTTCGTAGATTTTTCGTGAACGAAGTTGGTAGGTGCACGCGTTTTCGTCACTTTTTCAATGGAAGAACGTGCTAAGGATCCTTGGCACTTTCTTCCTCCGAAATCATCCCAAATCGGACGATCGTTCAGTGGAAGAACGTGCTAAGTGACACAGTTGAAGAAAATTGTCAGACTTTCGCTTTATTTATGTCGCATTAATCGCAAAGCACTTGTTTTTTTTGTAGTTTTAATCAAAAAGAATTAAAAAATGTCATTAATTTTTCCAAATTAACTTTAATTATTAAATATAACCAATGAATTATAATTCATATAGCGTATAACCGGGCTTTGAGTGCATTTAGGAAAATAGGAGAAAATGCACTTTTATTTTAGTATTCAATCGGAGCTAAAGGTTTTAACATTTTATAAAATATCGTTTGCTTTTAAAGTCTTGTGTTTTTTAATTCTAATAAACATAGTCTATTTAGCAGTGAACAGATGCTATCATTAAAAGAAAGTTGCACCTGCCCTTTGGATATCGCATGTTTGCGTTAAAACAATATTACACCGAACATACATCAAAGCATCTGGTTTGTTTAAAAAATGAATTAGGGATGCAAAAATCTTTTAAAGCAATTTTTCTGTTTGATCTCTAAAGCTGACGATCGCATTTTGTGCAATGTCCTAAACTCCCAAAATTGTTAAAATGGAATTAAGAAATAAGCGGAAAGCTGAATTTTGGCTTGAAAGTGCGAATAGCAGCTTATACGGTAAGTACAAATTTAATCAAGATATTGCTTTGTTATGTAAAACTAATATATTTGTTATAATAACTCATATAACGTTTTATACTCTATCTCTTTATATTTATAAATTCTTAATATTTATTAAAATATAGATGACTTTAAAAAAGTGCTTTGCATCACGATTGTAAAAATAAATTGTTTAAACGACCATGATAAGCTTTTGTATATAGAAGTGCTGTAAATTAAAGAAGCTTTCTTAAAATTGATTAAATCCTTAATTGAAAAGGGGAAAGAAAAAAAAAAGAAAAAAGACCTTAGGATTTATATTTTGCCAGACATCTTATTTTTACTTTTTTTTAATATGAATGTTTGTTTTTACATTCAATTATTCCTATCCAAAAACTATTTAAAAATTTATTTTGCGAAAACTTGCATCTTACATTATTATCTTTTTTATAAATCTTTTAAATTTAATATTTATTTTATTCACTTGCATTTGTGTTTCTTTTACTTATCTTATTTCTTTTACGTATCTTTTTGTATACTTTTTACCAAGTTGAGATTTGTCTTATTATCCTTTAAAGTAATTAGTTCAGTGATAATAGTTTCAGTGATAATGGTATTTTTTAAAAATATTTTCAATTAAAAACTTTCTCATCTAACATTAAGCAAGAAGTTCTAAAATAACTAATATAACCTACTTTCTTTTAACTAAAATACTCAAAGAAATCCTTATAGTAGGGACAGACGGACGAACAAAAAGTATATAATATAGGTGTCTGATATCATACATTAAAAAAATTAGGGTTGCGTAACACTATACGACTTTCAATTACCGATTAATATATCAATATGTTCGTTTAAAAGTTATTATATACCTTATAAAGTATTTTCAATTACTTTCAAACCTAAAAAGTTCTATGGCAGCTACTCTTTGCACATGCACAATATTGTTGAAATCTTTATTTTGTTGTCCGACTAATACTGGGAGCAAGTGTATCAAATTTTAAGTCTGTATCTATTTTCGTTTTTCAGCACTACTTTTAAAACCCAAAAAGTTTATAGCAGCTGCTAATTGCGCATGCGTAATTTTCTCGAAAATATTATTATGACTTCCAACAGGTACTAGGAACCCGTGTACTAAATTTGAAGTCTGTAGCAATTTTAGTTCGAACTGTAAAGTAGTTTCAGACAAACAGACAAATCAATGAAAAAACCCAGTTTTTTGTAATCAGCACCCTCCAAAACGTGTAGAGAGCACAAAATCTTCATTTTGGATTTTTGACCTACATCACAATAGTTTCATTTCCTTATATTTCATATTAGATAATTGAAAGTAATAACTTTAAAAATTGGACGGGTAGAAAGGAAGTTGGGGGGGAGGGGTGGGGGGGGGGGGGGTAGACGGACGGACGGACAGAAAAAACACGTACAGGCAGGTGGCCGAACACTATACATTGTAGTCTTCTAATTTTTTTAATTTCGAACCAAAACAGAATTTTTAAAATCAGACAGTTTAGATCGGAAATTGAAAGGGATATGGACGGACGGACAAAATGATGGACGTACAGGCAAACAAATAAAAATTATAAAAAAAAATCTGAAGTCCTATCGTCCAAACAAAAAAAGAATTTTGAAAATCGAAATGTTAGTACAGAAATTATGAAACTCGTATGGATCAAATATACTTAAAAAATGTCACTTAGCACGTTCTTCCACTAAACGACTGAAAAAATCTGAAGCACTTCGGAGGAAGAACGTGCCAAGTGCAGGATACGTCAAGCGCGTTTTGTAAATGACGTGTTATTACGTAAAGTACGGCTAAGCCAAAAGCCACCAAGCATTTTGAAGAACCAAACTAAATTATCATGAAGAAAAAACTATGATTTTGTGAAGTCGAGAAAAGTTGCAAACTAAAAACTTTGAAGCTCATTATCTCGTTTTCACCTTTTTGTCACTTAGCACGTTCTTCCACTAAGCTCTTCATTTGTTTCTAGATTAAATGGTTTCAGAGGTATTACAAGGACAATCTCAATGAAATGAAAAAAAAAGTTTGCCAGTTTACCCACTTTTTATTGCTACACTTCACAAAGATCCTGTCAACCTTACCGTTTGTTACTGGTAACTGCCAGAAATAAAAAAAAAAGTTAAAATTCAGAAAGTTTCTTATGTTTTAGGTTGAGTAGGTAAATTACGTTTAAATACAGAAAATTAAAAAGTTTTTAAAAATGCATTCTGGGTGGAATTCTTTTAAGCTCTTTAAATGCCCCCTTCCGCAGAATAGCTACAAATATTCAGTTTTATTTTAAAAGGGAAGAATTATTGATAATTTAAATTTCCTGCATTTTTCTCAACCTGGTATTAATAAAGAGTTTATACTACTAACTACTTAGACCACTAACAGGAATGAATCATTGTGAGTATTGTAACAATAGAATGTTCGAGAACCATGGGTTTATGAACTTAAATTCACGAAAAGTTTAAAAAAAAACCATTAAAATATTTAATTGTTATTTATAAAACTTGAAAGAAACTTTTTTTAAATCTTTCAATAATTCCAATTATGAAAAGTCGCTAACTTTTAACTTTGATTGTCATTTTGTTGAATTTTCTTTGAATGACAAATCGACTCTGCGAATGATATTCTTTCCAACCATAAACTTAACAAAATTTTGCGTCAAATTGAACTCTCAAATTTGTATCAATATTTTGATAGGAATACGCGGAAAGACTACTACAGGCTCCTCTGAGACTCCGCTTTTAAGAAAGATTTACAGTAATTTATTCGCTTATTTGTTTTTATTCCTGGTGTTTTTAGTTCTTGGCCACCCTTTATGAGTGCATTTTATCTGACGTCTATTTCTGGTAGCAAGCAAGATTTTCAGTGTTGATCGGTGGTAAAAAGAGAAGACATTTTCATTTGTTTGGGTTGAATCACCATCGCACTAGAGCTACACGCGGGCTATTTGGTGAACCGATGTAATAATACCATTCATTCAGATTGTCATGTGGTCCAAACGAAAAAACGGGCAATTTTGTAGTTTGCTCCTTTAACCCATTTATGTCCATTAGCTAACATATAGGGCGCTTGGTGCTTAAGTTTATCGAAATATAAAGACCATACTGCGGGGCAATTTATGTAAGGCAAGTTTAACACGAATAACGAATTCTAAAAACTTATTAGAAGTTAATTTACTTTATTCGCTAATGAGGTATATTTGCTAATGGGGCCTTAATGGGTTAATTATTTGTGGAATGAAATAATAGCCAATAGTCTCTTGTTTTCGAACTGTATAGTAATCGGGGAACAAGTGCGCCTTTTGAATGTTCTTTATGGTCTGGCTACATTACGGCAATTTTCTGTGCGGTTACCATATCGCAAGAAAAACCAAATCAACGCATCCTCGTAGACATCCGAGGCAAGCGTTGATAAGCTAAATAACCGCGCTTCATAGTTGCGGCAAGTCGAAAGACTATCAATGTTTCTGACTCGTGCTAATACAAAATACGGCACATGACGTTAAACGTGACTTCCGAATAGTGTATCTGACACTGAAATTGTCCTAGTGTAGGCACGACACACCATAAAATAAACTTCAATGCGAGTTACACTAGGTGCGTAACCCTTCACTGCACGATTTTTTTTCTACATTTAAACGAGGATTTAATATCTTCTGTTGGCCAGAGATAACTTGGAAAATGACTCAATACATGTAAAATAGGCCAATTTGAACTAACAAACCCAGTCAACCAGCAATCAAAATAGGTTAATTAGCCTATTTTTTCGTTTAGGTGTCATTAATAAAATTTTTCAATTAATTCGTTACTTGTAGCACCGATTGGCATTCCTAAATATGAATGGTATGAAATATTGAAAAGTAAAACTTGCTTTCTCTAGAATAGGTCTAATATAGGTACTATGTGCCACATATGGCATACGATGCAGTGAAGTGCCAACATTTAATTTTTGTATAGATTATTATGATTGTTGAGGCATGCCATAACCAACATTTTGAATTGAAACTTCAAACTAGTGTGATCTTTTGAAACTGTATCATAGTTTAATGAATGTCTAAATATAGTACATATAATGTTCTCCCAGAACCGGGGCTAAAAAATGACCTAGTGTGTGTGGGGGGGGGGGGGGGGGGACTTTTGAGCTGGAATGTACAAAATAGTTATTACAACTGCATGTTCTGACGAGTAGGCGAACCCCTTTCTCTTCTCAGGCAATTTAGTTTAGTTCCATGTAGGTTGCGTGATAAGCTTTCTTTGGACGCCATGGGGGATTACGATTTTCTTGCGTACCTTCCATACTAGCCCACATCAAATCGTTTCTCATCACTAGTGTGAAGCAGTGTGTTGATGTGACCTTATGTGTTTCAGCCCCGATGCGCGGAGGAGAATGAGCTCGCTGAAAGCCGCCGAGTGCCGCAAGTTCTCGCCCAACATCTTCAACAAGAGCAAGTGCCAGAACTGCTTCAGGGGCAAGGACGCGCACTCCAACGAGGCACTCGAGAGCAACAGGGTGAGCAAACCCCTCTTTAGATACTGTATCGGATCATGAATATACCATCTTCCATTGAGATCTTCCCTTGAATAGTTTACTGACATTGATGAGTCCATACATTTCCCCATACGATATTCAAGTTTTATAAAAGGCTGCTAACGATATCCATATGTCTCTTTTTTCTCATGTCATTGAAACAAATTTGTTTTTTAAGTACCCTGTGAAAATCTGTTTTTTTTATAAGTAAAAAATAATTTAAAATGTGAGTCTAATGTGTGTTTAAAACTCAAACCTTAAATTCGATCTTACGATGAGGCATACAGAACGAAGGCTATTTCGAGCCCCTCGGGTGCGCAGGATGTTCTACTGTGCAATGTTCGGTGAAGTGACTCCCGTTAGTTTTTGAGCAAAATGGGTGCATTTTTTTCCTATGTCCGAATAACGGTCGTCCTACTAAAACGTGGAAACTTCCGATGTCTGTGCTCACTAATCGAGCTGTGCTTCCTCTTCCGATCGGTATCTTTGTTTCCTCGTCGATGCGGACAAGTCATCGACCGGTAGTGTTCCCCGTCATTATTCACCTGTCTATAGGGTTGTTATTTTATGGGACGTCATGTTTGCATAGAGCTATGATTCCTATTTGTATTGGGATAATGAAACGGAAATTATATTTGATTTCGTCTTGTTTGAAGAAAAGTCGACACATTCGACTCGCAATGGGAAGGCGGACACCAGTATCTCCATTTTTTTTAAAATTGAGTTGAGCCTTATTATTTTGTTTTTGCTTCAAAAAGGCCTTAGTATGTTTTACTCTACACCAAGTGATATAAGTGGAACATACCTAGAACTGTTCTCGTGTCCTTTAGCTAAAAGTGTTTTTGGATTGAGTGATAACTAACACCAAATAATACTTTTTTTTGTAATCTTATGTTGTTCGTAGCTATTAACCTTCACTTCACAGCTATAACTTATTTAGCCGTATCATTGATCAGACAGCAAAATATTACCTCGTTTGTTCCATTCGTCGTACTTTTAATAACATATTTCTATCCGAATTCGCCTTGGTCGTAAATGAAGAAATTCGAACAAAATGTGCACTCACTAAATCCGTTTGTGTTAAATTATTTTTTGGAGACCTAAATTTCGTCAAAAAATGCTTTATTAGGACGTTAATACGTCAAACCGGAAATCTCGTTTCGAAAAATTTACCATAGAGTCAAAAAATAACTCTTATAAAATGTTCTGATGAAAGGAAAAAATGTTTCAGAAATTCGTCTGATTATTTTTCTTTTTTGTCTTTCTGCATGGCGAAATTAGTGCATAAAGTGAGGTGTTTAATTATTTAAACTATCTGGGTAAATGTTCTCGGGTCACCGAACCCGTTGCATTTTTCCGGAATGTGTGCCCATTGTATGTTTGTCCATCAGGGTCCTTCCTGGTTGGCGTGTGTAATCAGCCGATGTCGGGTTCTGCTCGATTGAAGATCGGATATGCACCCGTTGCCGTTGGAATGCCGGTGGATTTTATTATCCGATCGGAAATGAAATTAGGCTAAGTGCTTAAATGTGGATTGAGCCTCTCCATGCACGTCTAAGCACACTCAGGGCCTGATTTCCGGCAGGGCAATCGGGGCACTTGCCCTGGGCCACCAAATTTTGGGGCCCCCCAAATGTAGCTTAAATTTTTTTTTAGAAGAACTAATGCATTCATATTCGTGTTTTCAAACCATCTACAATAACTCATTGTACAGCTGCATCTTTGCTTTTGCCCTGGGCCCCAAAAGTTGCAAGTCGGGCCCTGAGCACACTGCCATCTATCGAGCTTATCTTTGAACTAGTACTAACATAACCGCAATATGTCTGATATGGTAGCTCCCGTTTAAATATTTTTTTTACTAATAACAGAAAAAACCCCACAGTTTACTATAACTAGCAATAGGGTTTCTAACTTTTTAAGATATTCGCTGCCTGTAGCTTTCTCACAAATGATAATTCACCCAATCCATTCAATGATTTGTGTGCTTGCATTGCTCGTTCCCTTTAAAACGGCTCCGCTCATTTAAATCGTAGTAGCAATGTTAGATGTTTTCACTTATTTAGGAACGCCTTCTGATCCACTTGAATAATGTCACTATTAGCCGTCGATTTACCTGACTTCTTTCTACTCGCGCGGGTATTTTCGCCCGTCTCGTAAAATGACTGGAGCGTGGGAAATGGGCATTCAAACATATTTAAATGGGATAGTTTGTTAGGCCACCTTAACCCAAAAGTGTATAAAACAAATATGGATGAATGCAACAGCAAATCGAAACGTCTTTCTTCAGAAAAAGTTTCTTAAACGAATGATGTCTTAAATAATGAAGGGATTCGGCATTTAAGACACTGAATGTGTCTGAAATCCTTTTTAAGAAACTTTTTTTTGTCTTAATTTAATACAGAACTATTTGCTCATAGTGTGAGAAGAGAGTGTGAAAAAATAACATATATGGCCCGTTCAAATTCCTAACATTGTTACTATACTTTATTGAAACCGCAGCTCAAACTTAAGTACCGTTTTTCCTACAAAAACCGTAGCATGTGAAACGGGAGTTGAAAGTCTTGACTCCGCGTACAATGTCCCTATGAAGTTGCGTCGGGTGCCAGCACAGGTGTTGACATTTGACTTGAATTGATGTGCCCTGTTGCCCTCGTGTAGCTCTAGTGCACAGTGAGTTCGCCCTTAATATTTGTGTAATAAGATCAATTAAGATTTGTGTAATAAGATAAGTTTTTCCGATGAAAGAAATGTGCGCGCTGAGAGATGGGGAGCTTCTCCGACATTGACACATTTACCTACTTCTCCTCGTGATGGTGAGGTAACGCTTCGAGACTTGCTCCAGGAGAGAGAAGGTGATGTCTTACATCTTGTTCCCAGCCAGATTAAGGACGACGTCACTTCGAGCATTGAGTGAGGGGTTCATTTCATCATCAAGTTTTACCTTGTATGAGGAAGCGAAGTCGATACTGTTGTTTTTCATGAGTGCGCAGGTGTGCTCTCATTAAGCTTTTTTTGTGTCGTTCAACTTGGTTTGAATGTCATAAATAGTCCCTCTAATGGTATTGATTTAATTTTTAATATCACTTAATGAGCCGTGTGAAAATCGAATTAGTGTAATAATAGGACAACTACAAATGAAACCGATGTTTTACGAGTTGACCTTCGACTACGCGCAAATGATAAGGCTACCATATGCATTTCGATGCATTTGAGAAGGGAAACACCTGTTTGTTTGTGTGAGCATAGCTGAATAAGTTTTCCCTGAATGAATATTAAAATTACTATATTTATTCACTTCTTTGATAATTATTACTTGCTGGGTGGTTAGGCGTTTGTGTTTTTAAAGTTTTCAAGGAGCTGATTTTTTTAAAAAATATTTCTTTGGTAATTTCAATTTTTCTTTTATAATTTTCTCAGATAATCTTAACCATTTATATAAAACTAGAATATATTCTAGTAAACTTGTATTGAAAGCTCAAATAAGGGTTATCCTTCGGTCAGAAATTTCATTACCATCGGCATTACGGGTGATGTTGTATTTGATATTTTCTTGCTTTGAGAATGTCACTGATTTTTTTTATCACATACTTTCTTAACTGGCGAATAGGTTTGGAAGTTTTTAAAGGGTTCCTAAATTTTGTTACTCTGAACAACCTTATTCTAATTTTATATAGTTACTTCTCTTACAGATGAGAACCAATTACGTAGCTCTAGTTCGACATTTATTCAACCCGAATTCATCCATTTACTTATTATGCTTCTACATTCTAGAAAAGTCGATTCACACAATTAAAGCTACACAATACATTCACACACACATTAACGGATGGCTCTGCGGGTCGCCATGGAGGATATCTTCGAATGTCCAGAGCCATCCTATAAGCGAATAGTGCTGGACAAAAAATGACGAAACTCGTCGTTATTAGCCTTCGTGTAGCTTCAGCGCGACGTTAATTCAACCATCGTTTATTCACTGACACCGCTTTTTGGATACAAACCGTGGATTCACACAATTAAATCCTCCAAATTCATTGACAAAAAAGTCATTGAATCATGCCTAAATAATGCATATATGCCTTTTCCTTTCGGTCATGTGCTCTTTCCCGACTTACCCATTGATTCAAAAAGGCCCCACCTACTTATTTATTTAGATAGTCAACCTCCACACCACCGGACGCTCGCTTGTCCTCGCGGTCGATTATTGCGTACATTTGAGCCGGAAGATTATTTTTAATCCGGGCTTTTTAAGTTTTCATATGGATGTAAGCATGAGTCGGTGCGTGTGATTACCATCATTTGATTGATGTGAGCCACAGAACGGAAAAGTAATTCCCAGATGTCAAAGAACATGAAAAGTCTAGAAAAATAGCCAAGAGACAGTTACTTTTTTAAATCTTAATAGGGGGCTCCGCCCCCTGCTCGCTATCGCTCGCCAACCCCCGGATTCCCATTGGCCGCTTCGCGGCCGGCTCGCTGGTGAACGCATGTTCGCCATGAACGCCATGAACGTAACTTTTCCAACTCGTTGGTGACGTAACTTTTCCAACTCCTTTGACAGCCTATGCACTAATTTTGCAATCCAGTCTGTATCTATGACAATTTTCGAGCACTTGGAAGCATGCCGAATCAACCTTGGTATTGCTCCATCTCACAAATGTCGAGCTTCCGCTCACCCGAAGCTTGCATTCTCGGATTCTTCCTCTCCGCCCCCTGCTCGCTATCGCTCAATAACCAATTATTATTTAATTAAAAACTAATTGGAAATTTGAAAAAAAAAAGGCATCGAGGCATAAGGGAGACACGCCTTCCAGAAAAATTCTGGACTTGTAACATCAATATTTCATCTTGTTATGGCTGCTGACACTTTAAAAGAGCTTACTTTTTTTTAATATAGAGAGATTTTTTGTTACCAAAATGAACATACATTCCCTAGATTAAAGTGAATCTACGAGGACCAACATTTGTTTTCATTATTTTTATGAACTCTTTATTTTTCAACTTAAATATGAACGTCGAAACACATTCTTAAACATAGCTTGCGGAACACGATTTTTTTTTTCTGTTTCTTTCCATCTAACTCTATAGGAATGTTATGTCGATACATTGTGCTATATACTTCTGTCAACTGGCGCAACTTGAGTCCTTAATGTAGCTTTGGCCCAAGCTTTTCTCTAATAAGATACCTCTTCATTTAAGGTTTTTATGGCTCTTTTAATGGGGAACTTGCTTGTCGCGAAATAGAGAAATACTCCTTGTGAATGAATCTTCATGCGATTTGAAAACTATCGACTTAAATTTTACCTCAATCTGACGATTAGTTTAATTTTAGTCGTTTTCAAGTTCTGGTCAAGGGATCTGGGAAGCTAAAAGCCGACTTTAAAAATTAATTCAAAACTAACTAATGGTCAGTTGAGCTGAAATCTATGTTGATGTTTTTCAAATCGCATGGATATTTTATTTAAAAAAAAGTATGAATGTTCCTCATTGGTGTAACTCTGTTTTGACTTCAGATAGTTTCTGTACTGATGGCGAATAAAAGTGACTTGGACCCTGAGTTATTATCCAACAGTTGAGTTGTGTGTGAAAGGGTTGGTCCGGGTGTCCTCGTCGGGTGTCGGCTTCCGTGTATTGTTGTCGGAGCTCCCACCTGTTCTGGTGGGAAAGGGAAGCGCCCATCAGCCCACTCGTGTGTAGGCCACACTCTCTCTTTCATGTCCTTTTTATGACGAGGCTTCTTTTTTTTATAATCTGCGATAAGGTGTGTGTTCTTATACGTTTCACGTGCCATAAAAGATTGCCCTCTTGTAGTCAGGTGCTATTGAACAGTTTTTTTTTTCAAAGGCTGCGCAATAGAATATTGGTAATAGATTTATTTGGCAGAGTGGCAATACCCCGTTGTTTTTATTTGGGACTTGGGTAGGATTTATACATATAAATAATTTAACAATTTGTTCAAGTAACAATAACTGATTTACTACAGTTTTTGAATAGAAAACCATTTGTTGAGTTAGTTGCATACGACAGAAATGAAAAGAAAATCGAATGCATATAATTTCATTTTGAACTAAATATTTGTCAACTAACCGATATGTACTTCTATTTAGCCTCTTTAGTGTAGATTCATACGGTTACTTTTAATAGTAAACTGAAACGTCGGAAAAAAGAACTAACAATGGACACCTGTAGATTAATGAGATGTATTGCACACGTTCAACAATTGCGCAAGTGCCGATATGTATATTTGATGTATCTGGGTATGTGTAACAGAGTGCAAATTCTCCTTTATTTAGCCTGTCCATACCTTGTCCACTGTATATCGAGTGGTCACTATCCATTAAGACAATGCCACCCAGAAATGCCTAAAAAAGATTCCATTGATGACCACTCTCATTGGTGGCAAGAAGTCATTGTCTGGGCCGTTCGTGACTGAGGGACATTACTTTCATGCTCACTTCATTTACTGTTTGGACGCCCACTGCTTTAGATTTGGCAAGTTATCGCTTTTTTGGCACGACTGGCCAGAGAAGATCTAATGTGGTATCAAGCTTTCCCGTTTAGTTCGGAGTGTTTGGAAGGGCAAGAACGAAACATGAAAGAGATAGTGGGTCGTGCGCGAATAGCTTTCGTTTATCGTCGGAACAGTTGACATTCCGAACAGGACAGGAAAGCTTGACGCCAAGGAGAGCTTTATGGCTTGCCCACACTGCCCCATGTTTATCTACGCGATTTTATTTGTTTGACAAAAATCATAAATGGCATTCACATGGTTTGGTGATTGCTAAACCACAAAGATTATTATGGGCTGCCCATCAGAGGCCAGCGTTATCGAAATTAGTTATCTAGGACACACTGTTGTGTTATGTGGATAGAGTAATTTAAATGCAATGTTATGTTCAATCATTAATTTATAAACATTGTACTGATTTTTAGCTTCCACACTACGTTTATAACGTAAAAGTGGAAGGTTTTATAATCGTTCAGTCCGTCTGTCTGTCTTGTCTGTCACCCACTTTCACAGAAAGAACCACAAGTCCACAGACAAGTGGGATACGTCATTTTAAAGCAAAAAATCAGATTAGGCTACATCCAAATTTCATTAAAAATTTAAATTAGAAGTTTATTTAAAATTTAATAACTAATTTTTTTATGCTACATTGAAATAACATGCAAATTCTATTTTATTCAATTTTCACTGTTGTCATCCACAAGTCCCACAGACAAGTGGGATACGTCATTTTGAAGCAAAAAATCAGATTAGGCTACATGCAATTTCATTAAAAATTTAATGCTTATTTAAAATTTAAATAACTAAATTTAATCTACATTGAAATAACATGCAATTCCATTTTTTTCAATATTTCACTGTTGCATTTCGTTAAACGTACGAGAAACTTTTGTTAAAATAAAAATACACTTTTGAAAAAATATTTATTTATGTGATATAATTCGGTTGGATGTTGTATTATCCAATAGAGTTCTTTTAATGGTTCTATATATATATTATGTAGAAAGATGCATAGAGATTCTAACTTAACATAAAAAAAAATATGCTAAGTTTCGCTTTTATTTTTAAAGCATCAATTGTACAAATTATAATTTTTTTTGAACTGTAAATTAATTTAACAAATTATAAATAAGTGAATTTTCGAAAGAAATGTAAATGGGAAATTGTGGCGACAAAAATTTATTAAAAAAGATTACATCATTATTCTTCGAACTTCAAACAATTTTGCAAACGATAAAGTCTAATTATTAAATCTGAGAAAGAAGATTAATGAAATAGTTAATTTTGGCGTTTAAAAGTTTGAATTACAAATAGCTAAAGGCCCTGTTTTTATTAGAATTAAATCACATTTGCCATTCGCAACAATCGCTCGAGAAACTTTAATTCTTTTAGACAATAAATTAAAATAAATTTATTTTTGCAACATCGATCAGTTTGAATGACGTCAATAATTTTCATACGGAATCCTTGTATGGTGATATGAAATGTTTTCATTCTATTTAAAAGCGAGGAATATGACATATTATTCTTTAAAATATAAATTAATTTTTGCAACGATAAGTAATAATTATGAATTTTCGAAATAAAATAAATGAAACTAGCCAAATTTAGCTTGTAATGTAAATATAGAATTAATGTTGTGTTTGGCGCGTTTTCCTGTTAAACACAAATATGTGGAAGCGAGTTAAGTGACAGATTCTGTTACAAACCTACTTGTTTTTTTTACTTTCTTATTTTGAATAGTTTTCTTAGAGGGGCCAAAATTGTAATTGGCCAGGTGGTCCCATATGTGGTTTGACCAAAAATAAAGGGGATCGTTTTTTAGGGGGGGGGGGGGGTAGTGCCCACATTCCCCAAATGGACTCATAGGGATCTAATAAATGGTGTATGTATTGCTTCCAAAAAAAAACATTGCCATAATGAGGAGCCATCTTTGTAATAGCAAATGTTCTTAAAAAAAAATATATTATAGTCATTTAGTTACATGTCATCGTTTCTCTGGACGTCTTCTAAGACTGCGATTTCAAAGTTTTGTTTTTAAAAATAATTATTCGAAAATTATGGCTCATTTTGCTTAGAGTAATTATAAATAAAGAGTAGAGCAGTGTACTCTTTCAAAACCTCCTATTGAATGAAAGGATTTTAACCCGCTCATGATAATCGCTCGAATGTGCCTTGATTTTCGTCTGGTGATTTCTCTGATAATTCAACTGTGGCAGTCCTGCGATTCCAAAAGTGTGTCTGGAAGCCAGTGGGGGGCAACTGCTGGCCAACATCACGATCTCGGGGTCGGATCTCCAAAAGATCTCTCGTGATCCCTCCGTTAAAACACATTTAATGGCCGAAGATTCATTCCGAGATACTTTGTCCCGCTTGGCTGGCTTGAATTTGGATAGTCGCTAATCTGCGGCTGACGATCTTAAACGAGCGTGCGAGCCGTGTGACATTTTTGATAAGATGTTTTATTTTTGTGTGCCACTTGCATTCATCATGATGGGAAGATAGTTTGAGTAGGCCAAAACGGGCTGCGAAATGAGAACGTTAAGCCCTTTATCGCTTGAATGTCTCATCTTTATCCTGAAGATAAAAACGGCATATTTCTTTTTTTATATACAATTTTTAATCTTTCATTTTTAATTTAAAGCTTTGCGGAACTAATGTGTATCAGAACCTTCAGAAAACTTGTTAAGTATTTAGAACAAAAAAAAATCATTCCATACGGTAATAAGATAATTGTGAGAGACGCGAGTAGCCCAGTTATCTTACTGAGACCTTGAGATAATCTGGCTTTGAATACTGTCAAATCAACGATGCCATGCTTTAAGCAGAGTTCTAGAATAGTTGGGCGCTGCATATAGGCTCTAGTGCGACATTCATCAAACTTAGGTGTGAGTTTGGAATCAACTCCCGACGGCTGTCTTCTCTCATTCATCCCGGAGCGAAAAGATCCGTGGCCCGGTTTGCGTTCGTTGTGCTTGAAAATCGGATGGAACGAGTTATTGCGGATGGAGTGAGAGATGATTGCGATTTAGGAAAAAAAAGCTGAGTCGGCATCTACTTAGTCCTAATAGTCTTCATTTTTAGACACTTTCGATGTTATCTATTCCTTTTTTTGTATTTGAACATTTTTATGGTAAAGCATTTCTTTAAACTTGTTACATTTTCCAGTAACACTTGGTTTATTGTTTGGTATTATCTATAATAATAAAGAAAGAGTCTGTCTGTGGATCGTAAAAGACCTACTATACTGCCCTCAGAAATTCGAAATTTTTAGGATAGATTCCCTTTAATACCAACGTGTGCACCTGAGGCTTAGTTTTTTCATATTTGTTCCATTTTTAGAAAAAATTCTTATTTCTGAAAAAAAAAATACACCATTTTCGCTCAAATCCCAAATATTTTCCCTTTCGTGTTGCCCTTCTACAGAAGAAATTAAAATGAACACAAAAATTTAAATTGCTTTTTTTTCTTGCCTTTACCTTCAGAAACTAAATTAATGATTTAAAAAATAATTGAACGTGCCAATGAGTTAAATGTTTTTTTAAAACCCAGAATGGAAGTTTTGACGTGAAATAACATTGTTATACAATTATGGTTAATTTTAAATTTATCAGGAAAATTGCGATGACAGTAAGTTCACATTGAGGAAGATTTTTGCATTTGCAGGATGTGCATTTTATAGTGATGTATTTATATTTTGGAATTTTAAAGCTATATTAGTAACGGGATTTTATTCTTTATAATGAACGGGAACAAAGGCAAAGCTTATTATCCTATAGCAAATTAAATGACACATATGCTTGGATCGATATATTCTTTTAGTCCGTGCGAAGAACGGGTATTTATTTGCTAGTTTTTAATACCATAGCTGGTATAATGATTGCCAGACATATAAATTTGTAAAATCGAATAGCGATTAATGTTCTGCAATTATTTTAATTTAAAATTGTACAATGTATTTTAAAAATTATTTTACCTGCGATTCTTTTTTTTTTAATTGTAACACTTCGAGTCACTGCAAATAACGTATTTTGCGATTCAGAGTGCAAATGTTCATCCAAAAGACTCCTTTTGTGTTTCATTGTGGTCTAAAATTGAACGGGCATCTTAATTGGTCTTTTATTGCAGTAACATTGGCATTCATAAGCAGTCAAAGAGCAGTACCTCAAAATTGCACTTGATTGTCACAATAAAGACAAATGGTGTCCTTAGTTTTTGTAATAATCGATTTAATAACAGGTTAATAATATTTTTTTCAGCCGTCGAAGGTCGACATTTTCAAGTCGACTCATTTAACAATAGTTATTCTCGCTTTTAGTGGTAAGGCGATACTTCGGTTTTCAAAGCTTATTGGTTGTGATTTTAATGTGTTCGAACTTATTTTTAAGGGTATGTGATGACTTGGAGTTCGTGTCATCTTCAAGCCTACAAAAAGTGGACATACAATGGTCACCAGTTTCGGTTACAGTTAAAATTTTCGTGGAAACTTGATTTTATTTATGACATAGTATTTGACAAATATCGCGACGAATTTGTCAACGAATCGCGATGAGTAGGTTGATTGAAACACGATATCTGACCTTTCTGTGCACGCTACTGAATTTTGTGGTGTGTATCTCCGGTCTCTTCCCTCTATCTCGAATAAACAAGATAAGGTATGTTTTCTTCGTTTCATATAAACATATGATTGGAATTTCTGTTTTTTAGCCATAAATTTTATTTTACTGATGACAATTTTTTTAACTTTGAGATAAATATGGAAACCTACTATACTGCCTTTCTACTTAGACTTTTTTTCGGATAGGTAGTCTTTATTTACACTGTAGTAGTACATATACAGCAGAGGGGGCCCATAAATATCTCTCAAATCACTGTCATTTGTACGCGATAGATGTGACGTGTCGAGCCGTCGTCGCCAACAAACGATTGTGAAGCTGTCAATTTCGCCAACTTAACTCCAATCTCGGTAGCGAAGAGGACTCCAAACAAAGATTGGTGATGATGCCACCTCTTTTATAAAGTTAATAATAATGCATGAGGTAGATAGATGAGAGGGCCGGGCCCTGGCGTCATTGCCATGAACTCGCGGCGCCCATCCAAGGTCACTCGAGAGTTGTCGATAATGATGCGCGCCCCGTGGGGGGGGGGGGATCAGTTGTGGAATGTGTGGCAGGTAAGGATGGGGAAAGTTCCTTCAGACAGGAAAGTTATTTTTTTTTTATTTATTGTAATTTGTTATAAACTTGTTTCTTAACGCCGATTTATTTTGTATGACACACTGGATCTTCATGTATTTATGAATTTAACAAATATAAGTAGCTTCTTCAAAATCCATTATTTATTCCATACTCTAAGAGAATTTTTCAATATAGTGCGTTTTAAAGAATTTTTAAATAAATACGTTTTGGAACAGAGATTGAGCCTGAACGGGGGGGGGGGGGGGGGTATAATTGTAAGTTCATGAAATTAAGAAACTCCAGGGATTCTATTTATGTGCGCAACTAACGGTCATCTTAAATGGATACAGTGTCCATGCAGAGTTTGTGGATAAATAAAAATATCATTTATGTTCAATAAATATTTTCCAAAAATGCTACTAGATGAAGCGCATTTGCTCCTAGTTTTTTAAGTTTGTAGCACTCTTCAAATGTTTCATCTAATTTCAAACACTGCTCATAGTGCGCAGGTAAAACCGTTTTCGCTTCCGTCGCATGTTACATCCAATGGACTTCGCTATTTCAATGTGTGCTTATGCATCGAAGCTCCCGCCTTTTGTGTTACCCATTGACCGGAAATCAGTGTCCTTTTTTGAATGCTCACAGTGAGTGAGTGCAATAAAGAAAGGCCACAGTATCACTTCCTTCCGGTTGTGCGGGGGAAGAAGAGGGTTCTTTTTGGCGAGTCGGTGTTGTGTGTTTACAACCTTTTCAGGCAAAAGCCCACGCCACAATTATGATATTTATGTTAGCATATTTTTCAAACAAATATGTGTTTTAAGTCTGTTTTTCGAGTCATCTTGAACAAATGACAATATTAGCTTCAGAATTATACTATTGAATGTTTGAAAAAAAACCTCTTGTATTGACATAGAAATTTTTTCGAAATATAGAGAGAAATATATTTTTGCATAATCAGACCGGCCAAAGCTTTGGATTTAACTTGGCAATACCGGATTTTTAACTACTTCCTGAAATCCGGTGCCATGCGTATTAATCGCCCTAATTCCTCGAATTATAACCCTAATATATATTTTTTTAGTTGACCAATACAAATTGCATCCCAAACCAAAATGTAGTACAAGATAACATAACACATTCTGTTCACGAGAACAGGTGACAGCAACACAATGCTTTGTTAAATGTCCATCTCGGGAATGGGGCGACCGAGTATCTTGTCAGACCATTCGGATGGAGTCCCCCCCCTCCACACACACAAGCTCACCTTTTTTTCGTTACCTGCAAAGAGGTCTGTTTGGCTTTGACGGCTCGTGGTCGCTCGAATGTATACAGATCATGTTCTCTTTGAAAGAGTAAAAGCACGATGACAAGGGTGTTTTCAGCAAAAAAAAAGCTTTTTCTTCATGTTTGGGTAGGAAACAACATGGCTCCAACTTTCCACAATGGGACTTGTTGTATTGTGAACATTATTTAGTGCATAGTTTTAAATTCCTTTTTGTGTTAGGTCAGTGTGGTAATGTAAACTTTGTACATTTTGTGACGTATTCAGCAGTCTACCGAACCCCTTCCCGGGCGTGAGGAGTTGAGGTGTTCGGCTTCCTGTCCACGAATCAAATGCGTATAGTGTTTAAACAACGCTCGCTTAGTTCTAGTGCGACATTCAACCAAACTAAATAAGTTGGCCCAGAAATGGACTTTTTTGAAAATGACGTAATAGATAATAAATTGTTTTTTCTTTGTCTTACCTGAACATGCGATGCTTTTTAAACTTGTACACTAATAATTTAGTAGTTTTATAACTTTCTCCAAAGGTTAAAAAATATTGGCCCTTTTTTTTCAGCAGTCAAATATTACATTTCTCGTAAAATATGCCTGAAATGTGTTTCACAAAATCTTAGCAGATGCCAAAAATATAGAATTGTTACTTTATGCTCAATAGAAAAATATACTACTTTTTGTCGCGGCCCTCGAAAGTTGGAGAACTTCTGTTGCAAACGGTTCTTATTAACCCCATGGCTGTGTGAATATCATTCAAAACTTCTTTTCCGAATAAAACATTAACTTGAAGGTTTTTTTTAAAAATTCGTTATTATCCTTACATAAATTATTCACGACTATGGTCTTCATTTTCTTAGATTTTGTTTATTTAGATCAACTTTAGGAGAAAACTCATTTTCGCGTGGCAAATTTTCTTTCCATTCGTCGTTAATGGATAATAAATGTCCATTTCATTTTATTGAAAAGGGATATACCTACACTGCAGGTAAACCATTGAAAAATATTTTCAGCCGATAGATTTTCGATATTTCTAGCTATTTCTCGTGTTATGAAACAATGAAAAATATTTTGAAAAGCGCAGCTGTGCTTTCGCTGAGTGTTCCACGAGTGGCATATTCGCGAAAATGTTTATTCTAATCGACGCAAACCATCGATGAATGTAAGCTAGTGGTGGTGATGAGGAAAGTACATGAGCTGTATTTCCAACCCAATCTGAAATAATCGTCAAGGCCATGTAAAAAAAACGGAACGATCTCCTATGCGTTGGTAAATTACAAGGCGTATTCGGCTGTGTTCAAGCTCCTCACGAAGGCCGGAAATGTTTTAACCAAACCAACCCTATGCTAATTTAACAATTTCTTACTTTGGGGCTCCAACCTGCCTCTATGCATGGAGGTGAGTGGATTTATTCACTGTCTTTGCAATCTGTTTATAGGCTCAGCAGACCTAACTCATATGTGACCAGTCTCACATAAGGTCTGATAATGAACCGACACTCAAATGGTATTTTTGTGGAGCCGTTTAAGCTGTAGGAGTGTAAATGTTTTGTTTGGTCTGCTTCGGTGCGGAAAAACTTATTTTTCACACCTGTAAAAACTATTTTTTTTTAGTCTCGAATTTTATAGCCATTGTTCTGTATAAGAAACACATTATTTTCATTTTCAAACGCAGACTCTAAACTTCCTCTGTCTGGTCTTCAGTCTGTTTCAGAAGCTTTTCAGACACAATAATAAATTTTTGATGTACAATTTTTTCCCAAGATTTATGTGGTTTTGCCTTTTAAGGATTATCCAACTAGAATTAGAAAGAAAGAAGTGTGGATATCTTTTCTGAAGTAAGAAGGGTTTTTCTTTCGTGAACTACTGTTGTTGTTGCCTTGTCTACAAAGAGTTCTATAGTAGGGTAGAGACTGAACCTACCAACCGCACCGTGGACCAACACGGAGACAATATAGGGTGGCATGTGGGGCCCGATGGCCGAGTATTTTGGATCGCAGGCCATAACGCTAGCAGTGCGCGCGCTGTAATGGGTGTGGGTTCGATTCCCGCCTTTGCCCTGGGTGTACTTCCTTTCTCAGTATCAAAATTATAAATTAACTAGCACTTTTGCCACTCTATTCGGGCTCCGTAGTGAGCCATGGCTGCCGATGGCAGCTCAGTACGAGTCGTTCCTCTACCCTATTATAGAACTCTTTGCTTGTCTATGTATAGGTTGAGGTATTAGATGTGACCGTGTGTGTTCCACACAGCCTCAGCAATCTGAAGGCAGTCGTGAACTACTTTCTTATGAATATAATAACTAGAATTCGTTTGGTAAGTACTAAAACTAGGTGACAAAATATTTGTAGTTATAAAGAATAATTACATTATGTTTTGTCTACAACGTATTACAACTAGGTAAGTGTTGTAGACAATTCACAGCACAAAAAGTGAAGGAAAACGTTTATTCGAGTTTCCTCACGGCCTACTCAACTGCTAAGGCCGAAGAAGCTTTCCCAAACAAGCTCGGGGACGGAAATTTTGACGTCATAGTTCCGAGCGACGTTGTTCCGAAGATGAAGATAACCTGTCTCGAAACGTGTTCGGAACCACTCGTTCACGGCTGACTACAATTTTAGGGTTCCGAATGCGTCCGAACTGGTTTCTCGATATTCGGCACTGGGAACAGTGACGTCAAAATTTCCGTCTACGCTCATGTTTGGGAGAGCTTCTCTGGCCTTGTTATTGAAGTTGGCCGTGGTTTCCTCTGAATTGTATTTGCCGTATTATTACTACCACGAATTATTTTTAATAATTGGCTCCTCGTACAATCTGAGTTTGATGTTTGTAGCCAAAGTATACATGGCATATACTGCTGTCGATCACGCCTTATAAGGAAGCAGTATTCTAAGCTAGCATCAGTCCATCGAAAGGGCATCCATTTCTGTAATACAAATTCATTCTAGTTGTTCTTCACTCTTGCCTTCGAAACAAATCAAGAAAAAAACCTCTCTCGTTAACCTATTGTTTATTTTGCATCATCGATTTTTTTTATTAATAAATAATGGCTGCGGTTTGACGCTTCTTTGCCTTCGTTAATTACTACCGAGTGCGAATTTCAGTCTCGTAATTGGCAACAGTTGTTTCCGCGTTTTTTCTTTATAACAACATCATCGTATGACGTATATAAAATAATAATGTAAAAAAATGAACAAACAAAACAATGAAGATAAAATATAGAGCTGTACATTAGTAAATTTGTTTCTTGCATGTGTTAATGACCATTCCTCGTAATTATTTTGAAGTTAAGGATTGCTTTGGGACGTTATTACGGAACATTTCACCATTGTGTTGCTATTATCTTTCGTTAGTTTGATTTTATAAGGCTGATGAATTAATCTTGGAAAGTAATAACGTAGGGAGTTGTTTTTTTACTTTTGTTCCATAAAAATAGGATTTCTTTGTAAGTTTAAAAATGCTGGTTAGAATTTTAAAATTTATTTCAAACTGTTGTACTTTGAAGCAAGCGAGGGAAGCGAAAAATAGCTGAACGTGTTTGGGCCAACTGGGTCCCATCGGAAAGGGCATCACATGTTTCTGGAATACAACTGTTTGACGCTGTAAGTAATGTTTAGTAGAGGGGTGGCAACCATTGACAACTTGCTACTAAAACAATTTATTTACTGCTATAAAGTAGTTACAAGTAGTTAGCTAAGTCATGTTTACTGCTGCACCTCTCCTCCATAACTGAGTGAGGTGGGTGACGTACTGGTTGAAGGCATAAGCAGCGAACTCTGGTGTCTTTTTTTGCATATAAAAGTAATAAGGGTGTCGTCAAATGTAGCTTAAAATTCGCGGATCCCTTTCACATCTTTCTTTATTTTATTTATTTTTTTTTTTGAATAATTCATGGTAAAAGTCGTCAATAACAGTCTTCAATAACCATTGCACCACCAAACAGTGTTCCTCCCCAAGTATATTGGTGTACCTAATATCCTACTTGTTTTCATCACACGCTGAAAGGCGCCTCCGCGGTGCACCACTGTTAGGATGATGTTACATCATACAGAAGTGTGCACACAAAGAATCTTCCAAAGTGTGAATGAATAAGGCTTCGACGGCTGCTCCAATACAAGTAACTGGGATGTAAAAAAAACAAGTTCGATCAGGTGTTGTGGACTGATTTCAGGTGCGTCGTGTGATGCGTCGACAGGTGTTATTAATAAATGATGGCATAAACGTCGTGAGGGTATTTCGCAAACTAGGGGCGTGGACTTTTTGAAGATGGGCTATGTTTGTAAGTAGGATAAAGGTCCAAAGTCCAGCAATTCTGTGCGTGGATTTCCCTTGACGCTTTTTTATCTATTCCTTTTCTTAATGTGGTTTGTGTATCGGAAAACCTTTCTATAACGACTTTAGATACATGTTCTTTTGCCGATTAAGGTTCAGATTCGAAGGGTTGGACACGAATAACGACTTTAGCGTTAAAACGGTGAAAGGACGCATTCTAATCAGTATTTTTCTTGTAGCTGGACACAGAAACTTGTTCTATTAACGTGACAATTCTGCTAGGTAGATTATTGCATTTCGTTAGTTTTGATTGATGTATCCCTACTAAGTAAAGGGAATGATTACTTTGTCCAATTTGGAATGGCTATTTTTACCCTGAAAATTCCCTGTTAGCGGTTACTGGCCCCTTGGAAAAAAATGATAGCCAATTCGGCCGGGTATTATTAGGCAGCGAATACTGTCAAATTTCGTCCGAGACACCACATACGTTTGTATTCTTTTGAGGCAACACCTAAAAATGGAACAAATTACTAAATATTATTTTCACATCACCTAAGGCCATTGGGAAAAGTTTTTATTCTCGATTTTTTTTTCTTCTGTTAAATTACTAGTTTAGTGTTAGCAGACACTGATGTAGCGATTCTCAGTCAAGAGAGAAAGAAGCTGTCTTGCTTGGTCAGAGGGCCATTAAAAAGTCATGTTATCCGCCCGAGAAGCACGAGGTCGTGAAGGCAACCGAAACAGTTTCTTTTCAGTTAAAGAAAAAAAAACGCATGTCCGGTCATTTGTTTGCAAGCGAATCTGATGTCAACTCCGTTGTTTTCTTTTATCTTGCACTAGGTTACCGTGTAAAAAGAAACGGTGTGTCCACGCTTCGAGACATCAGCATTTGGAGCGTAGATATGGCGGCAGAAAAAAAAAATGTTTACTATAAAGGTCAATTTTCGTCGAATTTTTTTTTTATAAAATGACGTGTTATTACGAACATTTATTTTATAAATGAAATGGGGGGGGGGGGGGGGAGGAAAGCTACAAAATTCGCGGAAAATAATTTTCTAAAATTTGAAGATAGCATGTATAAAAACTGTAAGGGTCAATATATAACATGTTTAATTAGGACCATTTGATGCAAGAAAATTTTGCAAAATATTATCGTCTTCCTCTTAATTGGTTTTTTGAAACTTGTTTAACGACTTTTTAAAAGGCACTTTAACGTTCATTTATTTCAATTTCACGAAAGAATTCGAAAACCAAGTAGGAGGTTTTCGGCAGTCTTGCAGATAAACACAACGAAATTAAGAAGGTGCATATTAAATACGTTATCTGATTAGCCATCCCTTTTGACACACTCTGTTCGTTATTGCCAAGCAAAGACTACCAGGTCAAACCAGGGCTCTCGTAGTTCCCAAAAGTGTCTGTGAGTAGTTCACATAATAAGTGTAAAGTTAAAATTTAAAAAAAAATCTCAGAATACCTTTTTTTAATAAAAAAATGTATATAAACCTTGTGTCTCCAAAAGCCTTTTTCTCGAAAGTAACGGGTTATACTCAATAAATGGCTTAATTTACTATGATTACTCCATAAACGAAACTAATCCTAATATTTTTACCATAAAATAATAAAAAAATGAAACTGTGAACACCCTACTTCTCTAACGAACAGCCTTGTCGTAACACATGCATTAGCCGATTCGGTACGTCAACACCCCTCGTCGGCAAGTTTGAATAGAAATCTCCAAAGAACCGCGCGCGTCACCTGCAATTTTCCGAAAGAACGATGACCACGCTCAGATTACCGGGCGTGTGAACTGGGACGCGTTCACTCGTCCGCTATTGGGTGCGTTCGAAGTTTAAATTCAATTATAGCTATCCACAACTCAAGGCAGGGTTGGCATGGTTTTTACCACCGCCGGTAAATACCATTGTAAAAACCAGTATTTACCGTCCTGGGAAAAATTATGTTTTTCCCGCCTGGGAAAAATATATTATTGAAACAATTACTAAATATTATTTTAAGAAATTAATTAAAATAATTTAAATTTGGAATTTTAATAAATATTTATCATGGATCTAAGATGTTTAAAAATCGACAAATCTTCCTCAATTATTTTACAAATATAGTAATATAATAATCACGTACCCTTTTGTTTACTATTTCAGTGTTGCTATTTGCACAAACATAAATAATTATTAAAATATTGTATGTGGTAAATATACATTAAAATAGTGTATAGGATAAATAATTATTGAGTTTTGTCTACTAAATCTAAAAATAAAATCAGGCGAGTTTACTAGGCTTTACAAACTATTACGGCTATTATAGTTGTGATAAAGGCGATTAAAAAGCGAGAGCTTAACAAGGGATCCCCCCCCCCCCCAAAAAAAAAAAAAAAAAAACGTTTACTTTTATAAAATTTTTGAATTAATTAAAAAGAATGTCCCAGATAAGGTATACCTCAGAAATAAATATATTTCCCAGTTTTCTCATACAGAAAGGGGTATTTCCCAGTTTTTGCCGGTATTTACCATCAGTTTTTCCCGCTGGGATGGGAAATATTAGTTTTGGACGAGAAAAACCCAACCCTGACTCAAGGGCATATCATAAAGAACTTTATAATGAAAATGACTTGGGAAAAATTGAAAGGGGGGGGGGGGTCGTGCGATTTATAGTTGGATTGGAATAATTTCAGAAAAAATATAGTGTAATTAAATACTGTTTACCAAATTGTTACCTGGAACTATTCTGTATATTTTTTTCTTTTCGTTTAAAAATTAACATTGACTCTACGTGGACTTCATTGTGTTCATGACTGATACGAAAATTACATTATACTTTTAATGAATTCAGAATGGCTATTATTCAGTTGTTTATTTTGTTAAATTGGGCTTATTAAAGTAGGAAGATGCCGCTGTTCATTGTCTCCATTCCACTGCCGACCCTTTATATGTCTTTATCACGACTTGTCGTCGATCCCATCATTGTCCAGGTGGCTCGACACACACAGCCACTTCATTTTGATCGATGCAAAGCACGCTTGATGGTTAATTTCTTTTTTTTTATTCGTCACTTTTTGATTCAGCTATATATTCTCTTGACGTTGGCGTGGCGCGTCTTTTGAAGTGTGTCAATGGAGCGGTTGCTGACTTCTTCGTATCCCCGAAGGTCAATTTTTCGAAACATATTCACTTGATGTTCATTTCAGAATTGTAGGGTGTATTGGGAGAGAGTTGGGGCCAATGTACGACGTTTTTAAGAAGTTACCTTGTAAGCGAGGGTACACACTCCAAAAGGCGCCGCGTACTATATTCCTGTAAGGTTGCGTTTGGTGTCGGTCTTGAACACAATTCGAAATCATAAGTTCTTTGCTAATAGCCCTCGTGTCGCTATGGGGTGACGATAATTCCACCAAACTATCATTTTCCCGGACTCTCCATCTACTTGCTAAGCGCACCTGTGGGATCTCTTTGTGTCGTGATCAACGTGGGTTATTAAACCGTGCACTGTTAAAAAATTTGTGCTTGGTTTCACCATGATATTGGTTCCTAGTAGCTGCAACGGCTATGTGGTGATATGTTTCACCTTTTTTTCGGTGTTTTGTTGAACTATTTTTCTGGATTTGGAAACAAAAACCTGATAAATGGTTCAACCTAATACCAAAAATATGGTTTAACGTTTCACCACACAGCCGTTGCAGCTTCTAGGAACCATATATTTAGTGAAACAAAGTGCCTAATTTTTAACAGTGTGCGTCATTTGTGCTCATTTCTATCAACTTCATTGGATCGGGTCAGAATCCTAATTATATATAAGTTCTGTTTGATATGAAGTCTTTAGTTGTTAATTAATTAATGGATTATCGAAAACACTTACTCAATCGGGTGAAATACTGCTAGGTCATGTACCCCATACTGACTCAGAGCATGGGTGGTCCATTTTTGATTCGTTAATTGGCCACAAAGTGAAATCTAATTGACAGGTACGCACGCAGGACGCTTTTTGTACGAAGTAGCTTCATATTCAAAAGAAAATCTTGATATTCTCGATTGGATTTTTTTTCGCTACATCCATAAATTAATGAGTGGGATAAAAATATTGGCATTTGAGATGGATTCGACATATTAAATATTAAAATTACAGGAGTCGTTATTTCATTTTTTAGCACACTATATATTTTTTTCTTTTTAAATTTTTTATTCAGACTGGTGATAGGCATAGGTGCTCTTTTTGACACCTTTATCGTGGCCGAAAGATGATTATTTCAGTTCAAGTGATTTTGAAAGAACTAATGTTCACAATTTAGCGAAACAGGAAGAAAAATCGCGGAATTTTGTTTATGAAAGAGAGCACGTTAATGAAATAATCCGCCAAAGATTCTCCTCCTCTGAAACGATACAAAGGGTTTTACATTTTCCCTTCATTATTCCACAGTACCTAATCAAAGCCCACTCTACGAATGATTCAGCCAAGTATTCTGATTTCCCATATACTTTTACTTCAAATAGGTTGTTGTAGCATATGATTGAAAATCGTTTTTCGCTGTTTTAATTGATAGAATGTAAAATAATAAGCCTATATACAGGGTGTCCGTAAAATAATGTCCTAGTTTTAATGGTACGTATATTACAGGAGTTTATTTTATACTAAATATAACAAATCATACATGACATTGAGGGAAAACTAATCTAGTTTTTCCTATAAGTGCTCAATGTGTGCGCCTTTAGTGATACGGGAATTGCACAGGCTGTTGTTTCCATTACTCCGGACTTGCTGCAGACAGTATGGGAAGAATCGCATTTTCGTTTGGATGTGTGCCGTACCACTAAAGGCGCACACATTGAGTACTTATAGGAAAAACTAGGTTAGTTTTCCTTCAATGTCATGTATGATTTGTTATATTTAGTATAAAATAAACTCTTGTAATATACCATTAAAACTCGGACATTCTTTTACGGACACCCTGTATTTTCCTCACTGAGTATATTAACCTCTAACAGATTATAGTACAATAAGCTAGTTCCATATCGACGTATGTTATCAAATCATATTTTAATTTTCATCGTAAGGACAACGGTTTTTTCAATTTCATCAAGATCCTTAACTCTACAATTTGAATTACTTTTTATTTAACAGTTAAATATAGCCTTTTCTTCTCTTTTCCTACTCCATTTTACGCTAATTAGATAGTAGTGTTCATCCTGAATCGACCTTTCTGTCCCAGAACTTCTCGGAAAGGAAAAGTTTAAAAGCGGTTTCCCGCCTTTTCGATTGAATTACCAACTTAACGGGTGTAATGAACGTGTCGAAAGGGTAATAAATCAAATAAAAATCGTATTTCAATTTGGTTGGTATTGATTTTACGATAAACACGTGTTACTGATTTCATAATCCATTGTCTACCCCCGAAGTGTTATTTCGGCTTTGCTTTCTTCGATTGTTAGATGACTGGTGCAGCACCCTGGTCTGACTATATTTGTAGCGCTATCTTTTGGTGGTCTTCTGTGTGTTTTGTATGTTTTTCGGTAAGCTTTGTAGCTTTTTGTAACACAATAGCTGTCAAACTAAAACTATACATATTCGATGCAACACGTTGCACTGGAAAGCCTTTATTTCCAAATAATATGTAATGTTTGTTCTATGCATTAATAAGGTTTCTTATGGTGTATTTTCTATGTCTCCTTTCAGGTAAGATCCTTTCCTTGGCATCTCCTTCCGAGTGGTATGATTTTTTGCCCTCTTCTCACCCCGAGCCGATTCCCACTCACCTTGGCACAAATGAAATAGGAAAAAGGCACTTTAATTCTCGTTTCCAAAATAACTCCCCTCTTTTAATGAATTCCATGCTTTGGTAATTATTATTGAAAAGCGCGTTAATGGTGGAGTTGGGGGAAACGACGCGTTCTCTTCTTACCCGTTGTTTCAAAATGCACAAAAAAACGATTGTTCTTGTGTTGTTTTAAAATTAAATGCAAGCATAAACATAGTGACATTGTCTAAAAAATTTTTTAAAAATGATGGAACAATTCTGTCCTTGCGCTTTGACGCCAACGTTCGAGTGCTCAATTTGACGCTGCTTTACACCACCCCTCATTGCCATGCGGCGACTGGCTTTGAACGTCTTTGACCATTTTAGTAATGTGGTTTGCAAGTCACTCGTTGTTGGATAAAGGGCGATGAACAATATAAGTGCAAAAATCTCATTTTGACGAAAAAGAGTGTTAACTACTTAATTGCGATTCTTACACCTGACACGTCGGCTACTTCGGATGAACTTCTGATATACAAAATCGCACCTTAATAATGGATTTATTAATTTCGACTTAAAGTACTGATTTTAGCTCTTACCCTACGTTTATGACGCAGACTAAAATAGTTTTATTTTTTTTAATTTAAGCGTTTAATATATAATTAACTGCTGTGTTTGGCACTTTTTTTCGATTGGAATTTTTGCATTGGAATTTTGCGTGAACGCAGTTTCAAGTGCCAGTTTCTGTTATAAACCTACTTTTTATTATTTGCTTTTCCATGACAAGGAGTCCAGAATAGTGTCGCGTTCTGCCATGACTGTCCCTATCAGTGGTTCACACTGCTCATGTTCAGAAAAAAACAGCCAATGAAATGTGCATCAAAAGATTTTATAATTGTTTTTCTGAAATATCTTAAACTGTCTTTCGGCGCGTGCGAGAGTTCATTTACTTCGTTCTGAGTGACAGGTGCCGAACACTGCTCTGGGGTGGAGTAAATTTGTGTTGTACAAGGGAAAAACCGCTTAATTACGTAGAAAACTTTCATCATCAGGCCTCTTTGGCGATGAAAGCGAGTCATCGCCTAAACTGGTGTGAGGAAATCGGTCACTCTCTTTGTTTTTCTCTCGCGGCAACTGCGGATTTACGCCAGCGGACACGAGTCACACGTTGGTACCGCGAAAGAAGAAGAACCGGTTTTCTGTCGCCAATGTCCGCCAAGCAGATACAATTACGGCACTACTCCTAACAAATAAAGCGTTTCTTCCCCCTGTACTCTTCAATTAGGAAATGTTTTCGAATCCTAACATCACCTTGGTTTTTTTTTGAATAAGTTGAAATTAAACGTTGGCTTGCTTAGATTTAAAAAGTTTCCCCTTTTTTCGTTGCATTCTTTCTTGCATTTGTATGGAAGGGTGGTTTCTTCCCGATATATCGTTATGAATGCTTTGTGAGTGTGATTACTTACTGCTTTTTCATCGTATTTATAGTATTCACAAATGCTAGTATGGAAGTTGACGCTTTCAATTGCAAATACAAAAATGGACGACAGAAAAGTGGGCCCAAATACTTATTATTTACCCATTATCAAGATTCTTCTGGAATTCTTCTCTTTAAGTCAGTTCATTGTTTTCAATCCCCGAGTGAGGCTACGTTTGGCATATGGCTTTGCAATTTCTGCAAATTCTCCGAAACGAAGAGGCATTTTTTTTGGCACCCTCTATGCAGTTTTCTGTAACAATTTTGACTCTCAGATTACGGTTAGTCTGAGCTCTCTTTCGATGCTGAATTATTCCGAGATCTTTCATTTTTCGGGAGTAACGTAGCCTAGCCCAATGGGGTCATTTATATGCCAAATGATCATAATGTCACGTGTGCCTACGATTTCCCCCATTCTGAAAATTAGCCAACTCGGGCGGGGCTCGAACCCGCTATCTTGTGGTTATGAAACGAGCATGCTACCTCAAAGTGAGCTTTAATCGAGTGATGCGTTGCAAATAATAATTAAAACAATTGGACTTCGGTCATTTAAAACAAATGAACTCTCGAGGAAAGCGTGATTGTTTTTCTTTTGCGCTTTTCGTTTCCCAAGTGACTGCACGGTCCGCGGCATTCCCAAGTGTTCGATAAAGACCCCTCTTTCGTGCACATCCGCAGTGCTTATTGAAAAATGAGAAACTTAACCACCTGCGACTAATCGGAGGAGGGGCAGTGAGACATCTCAGTTCGATAATACATAAGTTTAAAGCAATTATGATGTATTGTTTAAAGTCTGTGGTATGTATTAAAAGTGCGTAACGATATTTAAACATTTTATTTCGAATGTTGTATGATTGTACTAATTTGGCCTGTGTTGCGGCATCATTTAGACAAATTGTAAACTGTTAGGTAAATATTCTTGTAGAGAGCGAGAAATAACAGTAGAGAAAAAGTAATAGTAGTAGTTTAAGTCACACACAAGAAAAAAATAGTTAGGAAATGAACAAGGATGCTTAATATATTTTTTGGTAAAGATATTTTTAAGAGACTAAGTATTTTCATTAGAATGACTAAAAAGAGTAAACTATCATCAACTTATAAAACAATCGCTCGTGATCAACCGGTTCATGTGGAAACTAGGTGTTGGCAAATGTATTTAAAAGCGATCCATAAACAAAACCTTTTAGAGATGACATAAATTATTGCATTTATGATAACCTTACGGCGTTAATTACTTCTAGTAATTCATGGTGACAAATTTGAGGCTATGCCATTTCGTCACCCGAATTGATTTTATTTCTGCCGAACAGTTAAGACATTTTTCATTAACCTTGCCACGCAATGATTGATATGATAACTAATTGCTTTTGTCATCGGAGCAGTGAGTGCAAGTGCGTTACGCATGACTGGGCACGCCTTTGTTTCTCGTGAGCGAGAGAAAGTGGGGCTCGCTTTTACTCGCAGAGTTCGTCATGTCACGCAGGATCATCCTATAAATGGATTGTGCTAGACAAAAATAAAAATGACATGTATATGAGGCTTGGGAAGACAACAGATGTCATTTGCACAAGTCCTGACGCTGTAAAGTTGAGGGTTCGGCCTCGTCCCTTGACTGTGGTTTAAAAGGGCACACGTGTAGCTAGCTATCGTGCGACATTCATTCAACCCACCCAATCGCTTTCTTTTGCTGGCTCGCCTTCCCTGCTGCTGATCAATCCTCATGAAGTTGTTCAAAACGCATTTAAGACACGAACGATGGAAATTGGTTAATCGTTGATCTTCCCAACCGTAGAATAAACAATACTGGCTAAGCTTTTTAGTTTTAAATTGTTGTGCCCTTTTTTAATTTGCTCCTTTTTCTCTATCGTGATATTTTGACCATTGTTTATGAGAGCCTAGCCCTTGGTACCCACTTTTAAAAGCTTCTGGCATGTATGTAATATAACAGTATGTATTATGAATTCTGGTTCAATTATTGCTAGTCGCCTAATGTATAGAAAGGACCATTCTACAGTGTTTACAAAGCAAAACGTCTCTTAACGTTTAACTACTTTTAAGTCAAATATTGACATTCACGGTCATTTCATATTACCCCCCACACACACGGCGAGATGTATGTGAAGTGCAACCTTGTTCAGCAGAGACAATGATCCAACAAAGAAGCGAATCCCCCCAGGGCGCATCTCTCACTCCCGTTAACCCTTTCTTTCGTCGGTCGTTGACATGACAGGTGTCTGCTTCTTTTCCATTTTCAGAGGGAAAGGGGCGCAACTCATATGTGTCATGAGAGAAAGGAATAATTCTCTATCTCGCTGTTTCATTTTTTAAAATCCCGATTGCTTCACAAATCTCATATTTATTAAACATTTCACATGATAGTTATTTAAGCAACTAGTGCCGAAAATAATACTTTATTAAGCGAGTGATAATGACAAGAGCTTAATAAAGTATTATTTGGCACGTGCTTGCTTACAATATTTTTTATAATAACGTGCAAAAAAGTATTTCTACCAATGAGTGATTTTCATGACATCATTTAGTTTCCATGGCGATATTCGAAAATGCAAAGTAGTAAAAGAAAAGTTGTAAAATAATTACCTATTGTAGTACTTGTAGTTTCCATGGAGACATTAGAAAATGCAAAAGTAATGAACCAATAGAAATAAGTGAGTTTCAATATAAAAATGAGATTTTTTTAGAGTTTGAAATATGCATAGTGGAAGTAACTGAATCATAAAAAAAGGTATTTGGACTACTGAAATATTTCCGGAATTGAAAAAAAAATAGTGGTCGATGTTGTCACATCTCTGAACCCAAATTTGAATAATCAGTTAAACATCACAGCAAAACATCACAGAACGGCCGGAGGAAAACGTTCGTATGTCCAGCCAGGGAGTGTTGGGTTTGTCTTGCTCCTGACCGTTCAAAGCGTTCATTTGCATGCTTTGCAATCTTCTCAGCAATCTATCGTCAATGATATCAGGGTATATGTTTTTTTTTATGGGCTCCATACAAATTGTGTGGAGCTCTTTTTGGGTCGATATGATAACGGTTGCGTTGGGTGCCAACTCAAGAGCGGTTTTAACTCAGTCTGAGTTAATTTCCACTCCTTTCCGGTGCCGAAAATGCATTTCCCCTATAGGAGTGGATTTCACTCTTTTTGCGGAGTGGTAAAAGAACAATTTACGTCTACACTCTAAAACGAGCGGTTAACTCAAACTGGTTAATTTCCACTCCCTTCCGGTGCCGAATGCATTTCCCCTATAGGAGTGGATTTCACTCTTTTGTTTTAAGAGTGTAGAACATTGAAAGAAAGCGCTCACTGACTGTCCTGACTTGTCGTCACTCTTCTGTACTTATGAATTCAATATGGAGTGGCTCTAGTGCCCAAAGAGTTAGTCCAATCTGGCTCTGAGGCCCGCCACTGGTGTTTGGGCATTTGCAGTCGATTATCTTCGGGCCTTCTCTTTCGGAGGGTGTGGCAGCGAGATCTTATTTGTCGGATTGTCTTCGCTTCGTTTCGTAAATGCCGATGAGGCGTTGATGGGCGAAGAAAAAAACCTCTCCCTATTGTTTGCGGATGGAATGAAAAATGCGTGGTTGACCGCGCTTGCGTTTCTTCTATGTTTGGATTGCATTCATAAAAGTTTATCCTTTTTTTCTCTCTCTTAAAATGCGCCTGTTGGAATAGACCATTTATCCATTAGTTATTACCATCGTTTTAGAGAAATAAAATTCGTACCAAACACAACCAGAAGAGCTGTGCAAATATACTAACTCTAAAGTCTACTCATCTCTTATTGTATTGTGCATATTCTAACTCGTAAATCATAGGTATTCATTTTCCATCTACAATTCCAGTGATGGGTGCCAATAGTGTAGAGTCCGGTTAATGCGCAAATATCGAAATTCGTCAGTTTTTATACTGCTTATCATTCAACACTCCTATATACTCTTTTGCTCAAAGTAGTTTTTACTACAAGGTAAGTTTTTTTTTACGCTTACAGATACTCACTGGAATTTATCGAGTTAAAGATGGGAAGATAGGGTTGTTGTTTTTTTAAATTATTACGTTTATTATATGATTCGAACATGCGTACTTGGAACTATTCTTCCCCTGACCTCAACTATTGACGCTTCTTATTTAACTTCCGGCCAAAATATGAACACTTTATAATGGGACACTTTTATTGTTATTTAACCCTTTGATGGTTGTTGAACTTGCGCAGGGTGTATCATAGATTGTTCTCAAACAACATATTTTATTCTACCGCAAACATGGGCGGAAAGTGGTTGTTTTGTAGTTCGATGAGTCAGAGGAAGTTTTTACGATTATTAGGTAGCCCATGTTCGGGTGGTTCTTTCCCATCTGATGTTCTTTGGTCGTTTTTGTATCGTTTCAGGAACGTCTTAGGAATCTGAGACGAAGATCGCAAACTCCGTGCTATGATGTTTTTTTTTAATTCATAGTTTAACCACATTTCATCATTTTTTTCCCGAAATTGTAGCATTTATAATATCTACAGTTATCGCTACTTTTAAAGTGTTACCGTTGTAACCTGACCCTGCCACCAGTTGGGTGACCTCTCATGAAATCCTACTCTGTGTTTGTTTGTGGTCTGACCCGTTGAACTGCAACTGGGTGTACCTTTCCCAACGCCTACAAGTAACTATTAACTCTTAAATTGTGTGTTTTTGTATCTTTATACTTTGTGCCGAAGTTGGTGGTGGAAATGGAAGTTGACTCCTTTCTACGCTAACGCTCCCCTCATTTCAAGCATAGCTCTGGGAGTGGAATCTATTTCTTTCACGCTAATGAACTTCGCGTTTCGCACCTTTCACTCAATCCTTATGTGCCATCAAAAAATTTTGTGATTGATTCTAAAGCTTAAAAAATAGCCAATTAATATTTTTGTAAAAAAAATTACATCTTTGTAAAACAATGTTAAAATAAATCCGTGTGGTCACTGCGGTCGGCCGCGCCTCTCACGCAGACAGATAAGAGGGATTTTCTCCTCTATTTATTTGCAAATTAAGAAGTAAAATACAGGAATTACCATGTGACTCAATGAGTTAAGCACTGTGCAGTAAAAGGGCTCATCTTTTATATAACACCCTGGCCCCCCAATTGTAGGGGAATGGATGAATTCATTTTTTAGAATATATATATTGAAAGCGTTCGATTTTGGTTTAGACATCGACAATTATCCAGGCAAACATACTTAAAAGTTTCTGTAAGGGGAGCCCCAAAAAATATTTGTGTGCCTATAGTCCGAGTTATCCCTATATCAAGGTGCGGTAAGGAACCCTAGATGAATCAGGGTCTCTAGTAACACAAGTCTGTAATGGTAAGGCGTCTAGTTGGTTGAAAATTCTATATTTTTGAGTGTCTACAATGCAAGTAAAAATGAGGATCGGTCAAATATTTTTTTTTTCACTTTACACTAAATGGCTATTTTTGATTCATTTGTAGGACCGAGCAAGTAAAAACAAGTAGGTATGTAACAGAATCTGTCACTTAACCCGCTTCCAACCAACAGTTATGTTTAACAGGTAAAAAGGCGCCAAACACAGCATTAATTCTATATTAAACATTTATATGCTAAATTTGGCTAGTTTTATTTATTTTATTTAGAATATTCAATAATTATTACTTATCGTTTGCAAAAATTAATTTATATTTCAAAGAATAAATATGTAATATTCCTCGCTTTTAAATAGAATGAAAATATTTCATATCAACATACAAAGAATCTGTAGTGAAATATATTTGACGTCATTTCAAACTGATCGATGTCGCAAAAATAAATTTATTTTAATTTATTGTCTAAAAGAATTAAAGTTTCTCGAGGAGATTGTTGCTAATGTCAATGGTGATTTAATTCTAATAAAAATGGCTTCCTATGCTTTTTAAATGAGCATTCAATTTTGCAGTTTTTTAAATAATTGAATAATACCTTCCACTTTTTACGTTATTATAATCGTAGTGTGGAAGCTAAAAATACGATTTGCCAAAAATCCGACGCTTGATTCGTTCTTATTTGTATACTTTTTTAATGAAATAAATGTTGCATATACATAATCCGAATAGTTTTTATTTAACTTACTGCTCAGAAAGACGCGACCTCGTCACCCTGGATACCGTTTGAACTCTGGAACACTTTTTCAACCGTTTGCTCTCATCCGGTTCCGTTTGTTTTTGGCTTTTAGTTCGGTTCATGTGACAGAATTGAGGTGCCAAAACAAAAACTTAAAGAACTTGAATTCAACAGACAACTTGTAATAAAAACCAATTTTCTTATTATAAACGACCTTGGTTATTTTTTAAAGTTTATAAAATGCTTATCAAGGAAATACGTGAGGAAAAAAATCGACGTTGATTAAGATGTAATTTGGAAAAACCTATTTATATGATGATGGATGCTATTTGCTTTAAAAGAAAACTCAAATATTCGAGGTCCAAATCAAAATGAAAATGTGTGGCGTTTTGTCCAGAGCGGCCCTAATTTTTTTCTACGACTGGTTTGTGCTTATATGTATAGCAACCGACATTTCGAATTTGCCGGACCAGAAAAAAAGTCTGAATTATTGTGATTTTCTCTTCCTTCGGCGTGGGTACGGATCAACCAAGCGTGCGAAATGAAATGCCGGCCCTCCTTTCCCATGGCTGGAAATTCTCAGAAATCTGTGTTGTCGTGTGTTTCGCAAAAAAATTTATGTCGCCATTGTCCGTCCATCCTCGGTTCTGTCAGGCCAAAATTCAAGAAACGGGTGTATTTTATGTTTCCCCTTCCTACAGTAACTGCAAAGGACGCAAGGAGTGTTGGTCTTAGGAATCGGCGTGGTTATTCCACAAGGCACTCGGACATCGTATAAACAGATCGGGCAAAAGAAAGAAAAACCCAAACTAACAACACCGTGTATATGAGAGGCTGGTGCACGTAAAATCTGTAGTGGTCTTGCCAAGGCCTGCGACGTCAGTATACAAGGTGGCAGTGCCTGATTAAAAAACCCAGGCACTTGACATTTGGGGCCCCCCCACCAACTCGAAGCTATTTTGGAAATTTAGCAAATTAAATACATTAGTACAGAACATATAATTTTTAATCGATTTTAATAAACATCAAGCGATTTTTAAAATATTTTTGGCGATTTTTTGTTGATTTTATCTTCTTAAGGTCTCCCTTCCTGACTGGGCCACCAGGCCTGGGCCTTCTAGGCCTAAATCCGGCACTGCAAGGTGGCGCATACAAAATGACGATGCCCATCGCCAATCCTTCGTGTAGCTTTAGTGCAACCTTTATTATGCAGACAGACATCCGGATATCCCCTAGGTTGATGGGCAGTATTCCTATCCAGCTAAGGTTTTTCATTCTTATTTTAACCAGTAAACACATGTTATTTTAAAGTTTCACGTAGAAATTGTCACATAATTCTGTAATTTGTACTTCTCTAAGTATAAGCGAAAACTAGCGAACGTTTGTCTCCCATTATTATATTAATTTGGGTCGCGAGTGGCCAAAAGGTCATCTCCTTGACTAAAAAACAAATGAAACAACAAAAAATGAATTGAATAGCAACGCGAATGTCCTCTCACGGCGACAGCAGAAGGATCTTTGAATGCAGGGACGGTATTTGAATGTGCAGTGTGGGTTGATGCCCATGAGCATGCAAATGGCGAGCACACATTCCTGCTTTTGTTCGGTGGTTTCGTGTTTTCATTTATAGTCAAGTACATGCATTTGAAGTTAAAACAGAAATTGGGACCTCGAAATCACATGTAACCCCTTTGACGTGTTATTTGGCGGCGGCTACATATTCGGTGTGATATTCAAACAATGTAAGTTATGGAAGTTTTCATTCCATCGTAATTTCTTCCGTGATCATAATTTTTTACATAACCACCGTCTAGCTATAGATGGCACATAATTGTCAAATATTATTTTTTAAGTCAAAATCTAAGTAAAAGTAGTATAATTCTAAGTAAAAAAAAATTCCCATTCGGTAATTTTTTGGAGGTAATTAAACGCGTTTGCGTACAACAAGTAATGTAAATAATAAATTAAAAGAAATTAATTTTTGAGTCATAAATCAGTTTGAAATGACGTCAAATATATTTCACATTAAATAATTCTTTAATTGTATGTTGATATGAAATGTTTTGCTTCTATTTAAAAGCGAGGAATATTATATATTTATTCTTTGAAATATAAAATAATTTAGCAAACAATAAGAAATATTGAATTTTCGAAATAAAATTAAAAAAAAAACTATATAGACAAATTTAGCGTGTCGATGTTTAATATAGAATTAATACTGTGTTTGGTGCGTTTTTTCCTGTTGAACTCAAATGTTGTGTGGAATCCGGCTAAGTAACAGATTCTGTTACAAATCTACTTTTTTTTTTTTTTTTTATCAAGCGAGCTTTACCAGCTGAATGAACCTGTAAGAGAGTTAAACAAGGACTTTGTACATTGTTCCTCTGAGGTACTTCAATATTTTAATAAAAGGATCCTGTCTACCCTTTGTTGATATGACAGCAGCGTGATAACATTCAAATGAAGATACGCGATTTAAAAGGATGTGGCGAAAGATAGGCTGAATTGACTTGAGGCTGTTTGCTTACAAGTTACATATGCACTCGGTAAACAATGTAGACCTAAGATAGGAGCTGAGTATTTTATTAAACCGAGATTCTCAAAACCTCTAGTGTGATAAGCGTCACATTTATGTTCTTTTTTTAGTGCTGCTGGTTACCATAATTTGTTTAAGTGACTGTGGGTTTAATTCATTAACGACAATTGGCAAGAAAATTTGCTATGTGGTAATAAGCTTTCTGCTTAAGTTTACCTAAATAAACGAGATAAAAAACAAATAAATACTATGGTACTGACCAAATGATGTAGGTCATAATTTTGAAGTTACACTAAACATATATTTTGAAAACGTGTTGACATTCGATAAGGAAGAGAAGGATGGTGTTCACTAATGGGTGTTTAGCAAGTGAAGTTTTGGTTAATCCATTTATATATGTCCAGAAATAAGAATAAAAAAAAGTTGACACACGCTGCATTTGGCCATTTACGACAGTGACTGCTTGGCCAAAAATTAAAATTCACACTCCGATTCCGGGTTTTGAAATTTCTTGAATGCTTTTCTTGATTGCTAAAAAATAACATCTATAGAAAGGAGCTGACGGTTTTATTGGGCGTGTGCGACGTGAGGTTGGGGACAAGAGGACACTCGGGTCACGCGCGATAACCATCGCATTCACACCATGTACTTTAATATGCATTGTTTGTGAGATAATGTGGCCTCTATTTGTGTTTATCCAGAAAGGTGTGTTGCATGAAAATTATATGGCGCGTGTGCGGAGTTTTAAATTCAATTAACTTGTTTTTAACGGTTATTTTATTAAAAATTGTAATTGTATTTCGCACATTAAATCCTTTTATAGTAAAACTAGCAAATTTATACCCGTTCTTCGCACGGAATAAAAAAATATCAAATAGATTTTCCAAATGTGTACCATATACCCTAGCTGTTATAGGATCATAAACTTATTATTGTTTCCGCTCGTTATAAATTATAAAATCCCGTTTCATCGCCTTAAAATTCCAAAATGAAAAATACGCTATAAAATGCACTCATAAATGTCATCACAATTCCCTCATAAATACATAAAACCTTTTAGCTCATTTGACGCGTTTTGGGAAATAATTTGGCGAGAAAATAGATATAGCTACCCACACCCATTAAGCTCTAACACAATGACCTTCGAACAACCGACCAGCTTATAAATTATTTATAAAAAAAATTGCCTATTTGGCGAATTTTAGTTAAAAATTTAGCGAGTTTGGCAACGTATTTGGTGAAAAAATAAAGACATAAAACACTAATAGCTCTAGTGCGATGGCCTTTATTATAGACTGGCCTTTATTATAGACTGATTTTTATAGACTGGCGAAATTACGTCACTTGAAACATGTCAATTATTTTTCAAATAATGAATTTAGTTTCTAAAAGTAATGGCAAAAGAATAAAATAAACATTTTGAATTTTAAATGTTTTCGTTAAAAGTTTTATTTAATTTTTTCAGCCGATGGCATCAGGAAAGAGAAAAAATGATCGTATTTGAGCGAAAGTGGTGTATTTTTTTCAAAAAATTCGAATTTTCTTTAAAAATGGAACAAATATGAAAAACTAAGCCTCAGGTGCACACGTCGGTATTAAAGGGAATCTATCTTTATAATTTCGAATTTCTGAGGGCAGTATAAGTAGGTCTTTTACGATCCGAAGACAAACAGACACCACACACTCTTTCTTTTATTATTATAGATATGTTTCGCAGTTTGAATTACAGGTACAAATGACAGCAATATGTCTGGTTATGTACAACAATATGCATTATTGGTGCTATTTTTTAAAATTAATTATCAACAAACATTCTTTTCATTTTTTTACTGAGTTACAGAATGAAGCAGTGTATGAAAAAATAATTAAATGGATGGTTGAAAGCTTTATAATGTCTGTTGTAAGCGACAAAATAGACATGACACGAACGTGTCGAGTGCTTCTGTTTTTTTTTCTCAATTTTTTATTATATTCAATTAAATCTTTTCTCAAAAAGTAATCAAATCCTTATATTCTCCAATGTAGGCCTTGAATGCATTCTGTAGTCCCTCCAATAAATTTCCGGATTAATAAAAATGATGTCCTGTAAATTTTTAAAAATTTGCATTATTTTGTACCGAACTTATTTTTATAAAAAAAATTCCCTGTGGCGAGTAGGTGTTTCATAAAACCTTAAACTCATATAACGCTTGATTTTCAATATATTTTTTTTTAAATATTTATTTAAAGTAAATGTAAAGAAAAGTAAACCATTGTGTTCTGGCATGTGTGTAACTGTGTGTTGGTTTGCAGGCCACTCGGAAGGTGTCATGCTGCGGCTACCTGTTCGTCGCCCCCGACTGGGACTTCTCTCTGCCTGCGAACAGGAACAAGGTGAGATTACTATATAGTTTTTTTTATTCTTTTGATATTTACATTAGGTTCCAATGTATCTGTGGCTTGGTTGTACCTGTCCGTTTGACAAATATTTTTTTTATCAAAGATCAAATTAGTGATAAAAAGCTATTAATACTCTTCAACTTCCGCGAATATGTCGCTTTTAATAAATACAGAGAGGCATGTATAAACAGAGATTCGACTTTAGATGAGGAGACTAAGAAGATTTGTTAAATTTGAGTATTTAGGAAAGTGGTTTAACTTGCTACCGCTCTCTCAGTGGTTATTACAAAAATAGGATCGTGATGCCTTTCTTTTTTTTTAAAGTTTTTAGTTCGTCAATTTTAAGCCAATGTGTATGGCTTCAAAAGAAATGAATTTCCCCGTCGATATATGTTAGATGGACTAAGTTCAGATTTTTATGTGACATAATTCCCCCCAAAAGACGAATTGTAAGACTAATATTGGAGGCAATCTTATGTATTAAATATTAAGTCTACTTCCTCGACATTCACTTCTTTCACTATCAAATGAGTTTGGACACTTTGTGATATAGATATTCAAGAATATCCTGTGTTGAAATCACAATCCTTGTGCATTAAAGTTTCGTGGTTATAGTTATGCAACTAAAGCTGTGCATTACGAAAGCATAATACATTTATGTTACAGTAGGCCCGAGTATGCTAAAAAAAAATTAACCAAATTTCAATAATGATAGCCATGTAGGTTAATGCCAACGCGAGAATTTATTACATCAGTTCGTTTCCTTGCCGTCGAGGGCCTCTCTCTATTTCAATTAAGAGGATATTTAGCAGACCATTATCCAAGTGCGAAAAAGAAAAATTGCTCTTTTTGATGGATGAACTCTTCCCTGTTTTCCGGTAACTATTCCTCTTTCCCGGCCCCTTCACTTGTTTCGAAATTAAATGAGGCATGTTAATGCTTTGCTTGTTGGAGGTACGAGAAGAAGCACGTTGCCCCGGTTGTTTTTTAAGGGAAGAATGCTCGGTATCCTTTCACAGGGTTTTTTAAAAAATATGTGAGGATTTTTTTTTATGTTTTGTGTGATTATGTTTTATTGGAATTATTCAAGTTAGTTATCGAGTTAGTTATCTGTGGGCCTAGTTTTCTTGAATAAGAAATTTAAATGTGTTTATTTTATTCAGAAAACTTATCTTGAAAACTGAAAGCTATTAGTAGATGGAAAAGGGTGTTTCTGCGACTGGTTAATATAGTATAATAATTTAACCTTATTAAAAACATTACCTACTCTGTGATGACACTTTTATCTAAAAATCATGCGCCGAAATACTGTGTACTAAACTATTTTATTATGCTTAAAATCAACGGATTTATTAGTTTAATGTCTTAAAATAAAATAATGATAAATAACCTCTTTTTACCTATCAACACCTGTTTTGTCATATATTTTAAGAGGGACTGTCAGTCCCATAGAGCTAATGCATTAGTTTTGAAATCACAATTTTTGCAAAATAATTGCTTGGCCATGTTATCCCGTTTTCACCAGGTATGGGAATCATCTTAACCTCAATTTAAAACAAAATTGAAAAGAAAATAACATCCTTCTATTTAATTATTAATTGATAAAGTTTCAAAATAGTGTCGCCATCTAAAGTATATTTTTGGCATTTTCAAACTTCAAAAATATATAATTAAATAATAGATACCATTTTCGTTTTAAATTTGTTTCATTTCGATGTTATGTTGATTCCCATACACGGTGGAAAAGGTCTAACATGGCAAATAAATACTTCTGCGGAAGTTATGATTCCAAAACTAATGCATTAGCTCTATTGGACTGACAGTCCCTCTTAAGCTAAAATGCTCCAGATTGAAATGAAAATGGTATTCCTCTCGGTACAAATGTCTATGAGAAATCCCATATCCCTGTTGGTTCTTCACCATACATTGATGCTTGTAGATGTAATAAAAGCTGTTAAAAAAACCCGATGTGTCTTTTTGTTGAAGATCTTAAAGGTGTGGATCACGAGGTGATAGAATCGAGGGAGGTCTGTTCCAAATTGGAACAAGGAAGCGCTCTCGGGGTTCAGTAATTGGCCCTTTGATTACAAGAATAATTTTCTACGTGGAAATTTTTATCAAGTCGTTCTACTATAGCTAATTTGATCCTGGGCTCGATATTAAAACATTACAAAACCTTGCTTAAATTTGAGGCTTATAGAATTCGAACGTAAAAAATATAATTTTTACAAGGACGATCTAGCCAAGATTGACAGGGCTGTTAAATTGGCCCAAGATTCTTTTTAGACACATCAGCAAAATATTATTGAAAACTCGGTTTTGTTAGGGGAATTTCTTTTCAAGAACCTCCTTTTAGAGTTGGCTGTAGCTAACCGTTTAGACCATTCATTCTGAACGTGGTCTGTTAAATAAAATCCAGTTTAGAAGCTTTTTATGCGGTTTACTAGTGATCTTCATGTATCGATTTCAAGATATAATTATAATAATGCCTAAGGCTTTTATGGATGCCAAAGTTATGTAAACAATTTAAAAATGCAATTGGTGATGGTCATCGCCGGCATTCTGTTTGAAAGTGAAGATTGTCACGAACACCACTATTTGGATTGTAATGCAAAATAGATTTCAACCCTAATCGAAGTTATCCTGACCCCATACCTAGGCTGCATTTTTTCCTCCCTGCTTGTCGCTTAGTTCGTTGTTGGCCGGTTGAACACAGTTCGATCCAACCTAGAGTCACTCAATGTTGTGGCAAAGTCCTTCCTTTTAACGTCCGAAGCAATTAAGAGGGACTGTCAGTCCCATAAAGCTAATGCTTTAGTTTAGAAATCACAACTTCTGCAGAAGTATTGCTTTGCCATGTTATCCCATTTTCACCAGGTATGGGAATCATCATAACATCATTTTAAAACAAAATTGACAAGAAAATAACATCTGGTTATTTAATTATTAATTGATAAAGTTTTAAACTAGTGTCGCCATCTGCTGTATATTTTGGGCATTTTGAAACTTCAAAAATATATAATTAAATAACTAGATAACATTTTCGTTTCAAATTTGTTTCATTTCAATGTTATGTTGATTCCCATACCTGGGGAAAAAGGACTAACTTGGCAAAGCAATACTTCTGCAGAAGTTGTGATTCCAAAACTAATGCATTAGCTCTATAGGACTGACAATCCCTCTTAATAGTGATCCGCCGTGCTAATGAGGTGAGCGCGGGTTGTCACGACTCTCTCCGTTAGTGGAGGCTGCAAACCAAGAAAACGACTAGTCGCTGAAATTCGACGCACTTGACTCCATTTATGTTTCCCACTGGTTAAGAAGAATAAAAATCAAGATATATATAATCACCTTTCGATGATCCACGTTTACGCTACTCCTTTTTTTAAACCCTAATAATCAGGTCCATTGGAAGCAGAAATTCCTCGCGTTCTTCTTTGAATAGGTTCTTCTAATCGAACGGCTGTTTCTGTTCTTTTTCTAAGGCATCTTTTCATTATTATTACAGACAGTAAAAAAGTTGGGTCTTTGAGGTCGTACCTTTCTAACAAGATCCGACGGATATAACCGACTTTGGAAGGAGAGGACAGACATCGTCAACATGTCAATACTTAATTTTTTAATTTTTTTTAAAAAAATCGAATTAAAAAGAGTGGGCTAAAAACAGTTTATTTCAAACTACACTGTAATTTTACAAATGAGTAAGTAACTTAAAGTTCAATAAAAGGCTAACTATTTTCAATATATAGTATCTACAAAATCGGATCAGTTTATTTAGTTAACTTTTTCCCAATTTATTGATGGGCTTGGTCATTTCAAAACATGTGGTAAACTGATGTCTTAGCACATGTTTTATAAGCAAACTCTTTTATCAAAAATAGCCACTGACACCGAGAATTCCCGCCTTCGTGTGAATAACTGGCACATTTTCTTCTTCATCCGGCTGTGTCTCACCACTGCTATTATCCTGTTGGAGTGTCTTTTCTCGTCAATTGTGTTCAATGCAAACGACCTCTCATCATCATCATCGTGACTGGCTGCCAGTCTCGGTGGTCAATGGAGATTATTTTCCCCCTCTTGTGAGGACCCTAACTAAAAAAGGGGATTGATTTTAAAGTTCATTTGTTATTTAAATTCTTAGAAAATCGTTCTGCAGTGCGGGGCTTACAGGGAAAAGTCAAGGAACCATCAGGGAGTTTTTAAAGGTTTATCTCTGTTTATTTGGCTTGCACTCTTAAAACAAACGAGCGGTTTTAACTCAGTCTGATGAGTTAATTTCCACTCCTTTCCGTGCTGAAAATGCACTTCCACTAAAGAGTGGATTTTACTCTTTTTGCGGAGTGGGTAAAAGAAATAAAAGAAAACAATCTACTTCCTACGCTCTTATAACGAGCGATTTTAACTCCTTTCCGGTGCCGAAAATGCACTTCCCCTATAGGAGTGGATTTCACTCTTTTGTTTTAAGAGTGTGCGTGTTTCTAAATTATGGTGTGCATTTGGAGTTGTTCATAATGCTAGAACTAGAAGTATCAGTGGCCATTTGATGAAATCTGCTATAGGGTAGTTCCATGTAACTGTAGTGTAAGTCACAATTTAAGAGGAGATTAAGAGCTTTTTAAATTTGAAAAATAAATCAAATTAAATAACGCACGTTACGTTATTTAGTTTTAATAAGTGTAGATCAGCTATTCCACTATTTTTTTTCATTTAATGTTAAAAGTTGTAGTGATAATCACTTTTTACACATGTCACTTACTGTACAGAAAGGATAATTTTGCCCTATAGTACTATTTTTGAAGGTGGAGATTTTTTTTTAATCTGTTGTCAGTTTTGCAAAGATATGAAAATGCCTCGATACAATTTCGCATTTGTGATGAATCCCTTCATTGATGTTTAAAGTGGCATTTAGTTATCTTATGTTGCTGAGTTGCACTTTCTTTTGTTCTCGTTTTTTTTTCATAAAAACAACTTGGTTTTTTTTATAATTTTATATATATTTTTTCATAAGACTTGAAAGGTTTTTATATGATGCTCAAACTACTGAACCTAAGTTCTGCAGAACTACTACTAAACTCTGTGCTCAAAACATGCCATGCAAGTTGTAGTTTTTTTCGCTTAACAACTATAAGGTTCCTGGTGCAAAATATGCATTAAAAAATCGGTACTTTTTTTTTTAATTCTTTGGTTTTGAAATTATACTGGTCATAGTTATCCCAACTAACCCTACTATAAGCTTCCACCTGCATGTTAATTTTAGTGTTTTGAATAAAAAGTAAACAGTTCATTCTAAGTAACAATAATAAAAAAAAACGAAAAATGCAAAAAAAAAGAAGCCACCCAGGGTATCAAAAGTTGTGCCTCTGCTTGAAGTTACCCCCCGCTATTTTCCCAGTTAAGGTCAGGTAATCGTTTCCGACTGCCTATTTCTAACCTCCTTCAGGAGCTTTAACACAGCCAATAACGCCTCGTCATTTAGAACCCTGGTCAAGTGACGAGGTGGACACCTGAGCGGGCACCCAACGGAACTTCGAGCGACATCGTACGCTGTCGGGAGTTTGGACTACTCGGGCCCATCCGTGATGAGGATCTGCACGGATGTATAGGATGACTGGCAGTAGGTGGGATTCGAACCCTCCTGAGAAGGTTGAATCGCTGATGCCCTGGCCACGGACGGGTTTTCAATTAAGTAACATGCTTTGCCCATTTATATCTGAGCAGAACTGCATCCAAACAATATCCTCGGCATCAGAACTCTCTCTTTCTGGACGGACCTTAAAGAATCACGACAAAATAATGGTGGCAAGGTGTCAATGCTTGACCTTGCACTGGTTCGCCTCCAGTGGCGGAACCGGGACGGGGGTAATTACTCCACCCACAAGACTGAAAAAAAAGTTTTCTTTTTATTATAAAACAAGTAGGTTTGTAACAGAATCTGTCACTTAACTCGCTTCCACATATTTGTGTTTAACAGGAAAAAACGCGCCAAACACAACATTAATTCTATATTTAACATTTACAAGCTAAATTTGGCTAGTTTCATTTATTTTATTTCGAAAATTCAATAATTATTACTTATCGTTTGCAAAAATTAATTTATATTTTAAAGAATAAATATGTCATATTCCTCGCTTTTAAATAGAATGAAAACATTTCATATCACCATACAAGGATTCCGTAGTGAAATATATTTGACGTCATTTCAAACTGATCGATGTTGCAAAAATAAATTTATTTTAATTTATTGTCTAAAAGAATTAAAGTTTCTCGAGCGATTGTTGCGAATGGCAAATGTGATTTAATTCTAATAAAAACAGGGCCTTTAGCTATTTGTAATTCAAACTTTTAAACGCCAAATTAACTATTTTCATTAATCTTCTTTCTCAGATTTAATAATTAGACTTTATCGTTTGCTAAATTTGTTTGAAATTCGAAGAATAATGATGTAATCTTTTTTAATAAATATTTTTGTCGTCAAAATTTCCCATTTACATTTCTTTCGAAAATTCACTTATTTATAATTTGTTAAATTAATTTACAGTTCAAAAAATTTATAATTTGTACAATTGATGCTTTAAAAATAAAAGCGAAACTTAGCATATTTTTTTTTATGTTAGAATTCTCTATGCATCTTTCTACATACATATATATAGAACCATTAAAAGAACTCTATTGTGATAATACAACAATCCAAACCGAAATATATCACATAAATAAATATTTTTTTAAAAGTGTATTTTTATTTTAACAAAAGTTTCTCGTACGTTTAACGAAATGGCAACAGTGAAAATATTGAATAAAAATGGAATTTGCATGTTATTTCAATGTAGATTAAATTTTTAGTTATTTAAATTTTAAATTTTAAATAAGCAAAAATAATGAAATTTGGCATGTAGCCTAATCTGATTTTTTGCTTCAAAATGACGTATCCCACTTGTCTGTGGGACTTGTGGATGACAACAGTGAAAATATGAATAAAAATAGAATTTGCATGTTATTTCAATGTAGATAAAAAAAATTTAGTTATTTAAATTTTAAATAAACTTCTAATTTAAATTTTTTAATGAAATTTGGAATGTAGCCTAATCTGATTTTTTGCTTTAAAATGACGTATCCCACTTGTCTGTGGGACTTGTGGTTCTTTCTGGGAAAGTGGGTGACAGACAGACGGACTGAACGATTATAAAACCTTCCACTTTTTACGTTATAAACGTAGTGTGGAAGCTAAAAACTGTACGTGGTCGCTAGAAAGCTAACGACTTCCCTTCGGTGCAGCTATCTCTCTCTCTCTGGGTGCTGCTGCACTCTACTTTTGTTCAACATTGACACAGTGTTAGTTGTCTAACACCAGAGAATAGCGCGTGTAGCTCTAGTGCGACGATAATTCAAACTAACCTAACCAGAAAATAGCCACTTACATAAAATGATAGGAAAGTCCTTATTTTCATTCGAAGTTGATCAGAGCTGTCTCGCCATCCCTCTATTGTTAGAGGTTGAAGCGGTCCTGCTTCCGTGACATTATTTCCCTTTCTAAAGTATCTCCATACGAATGCGATTAAAGGTTTGCCTAAACTTAAAAAGTAATGAACATTGAAACTTGGTTTGTAAAAATGGCGAGTTGAATTAGAAATTAGATTAGGTGGTTTAGTCTAAGCAAGCTCTTTATTAGAACTCTAAGCAAGCTCTAAGTCTAAAGCAAGCTCTTTATCAGAATTAGTTTCGATATTGTAGCATTCATTCGTATTTGGCATTCATTACATGATTTATAAGAATTCCTTTTTTTTTTTAATCCATCAGTTGGGCGTATTTGTTGCTTCTTTTTGCTTTACAAGAGACGTTTTTGCAGTGAGAGTGATTTGGAAACGATCTTTATCAGTTTCAGTAGAGATATCACCCCACTTTATCTTTGTATGTTTTCTTCACTAAGATGCGTTGGTCTGACAATGCATCAACTGACACTGGTGTAAATCATCAAACTTGGCAAGTTTGGGTGCAGTCCCGAAATTGTAATCTATGTAAAAGTAATTTGATAATCAACTCCTGACCATGACAATTTGGTTCCACAAGACTAAGGTGGGAGCCCTTTTTCGACTGAACATATGTACCATAGAAGCGGTCTTACTCTCATGATTATCCATTTTTTAAATAATTTTTTTTAATAATTAAACGATTTTAAATAATAAAAAGATAAAATGAAAGAAAAGTACAACATTCAAAATCGCTAATGTCGAAATGTAAACATTTTCAAATTCCTAATTATGAATATATAATTGTTTTCCTTTATTATAAAAGGAAAACAATTATATATTCATAATTAGGAATTTGAAAATGTTTACATTTCGACATTAGCGATCGTTTGCATTTTAATGAGGATATTATTTTGTTTTTGAATCTTCTAAAAATAAGTCAATTAAGTTCATTTTATAGTATTGAAATTTACATTTTTTCTTTTAAGCGACGATCAATAGTGTTATTCATATTGTAATGTCATTCTAGGATACAGTGCAATGTAAATGTAAGTTATAAACCATTTTTAATAACATTGTAACTTATAACTTTGTCATTTTTATGTTTATGCATTTTAATATTACTATTTAATTCTGTAAAACAAACAGTCCTTAAGGATAGTAAAAGGTATTTTTCTCACGCATTTCATACTTGGGCCAAAGTTACCCGCCCGGATTCTAACCGTGTCCTAATTTTTTAACCTAACACCTTTTTTTTTTTCTCTGTCCACTGTTGGAAAGTACACTGGAAGATACGTGCTCATTAAATCTCTAGAGTCCTGATGCCGCATGCCATGTCGCCATAAGCTTGCTTTTGATTCTACTTCAGGTGTCGGAATCGTCACTTGACCGCCGTTCAAAATGACATGACGTGTCACATTGCGAATAGATCTAGATCTGGTCAATTCAACCAAACTGAACCTATTTTCCGGCGAGTTTCTATGGGAATCAATCTAATGACGGTTACAGCCTTGTCCAGCCATTTCAAAAGGGTGGATTACATCTTGAGTGTCATAGAGATATCTTTTTATCTCGTTTCTTTCGTGCATTGTTTTTAAGAATGTAAGATGATAACCTTTTGTGGCTTCCTCTCTTGTTTTTGGCAAAGGATGGGAACTATTATTGAAAATGAAATGAAACGTCGTGGTATTCTTGCGCCATCAAGACTTGATTCCACTGTCCCTGTTGGACAGTTTGTTTTGGAGATAATGCTTTTACTTATCAATCAGCGGTCGTAAAAGTTGTCCGAGTCCGCGCGGAGTGGATTCTAGCCTTATTCTTAGTGCCGGATTTAAAGACCCAGGGTCCCTAGAGGCACTTGACATTTGGGGGCCCCCACCATCTCGAAGCTATTTTGGAAATTTAGCAAATTAAATACACTAGTACAGAACATATAATTTTTAAGCGACTTTAATGAAATATAGTTATTCTATAAAATCACATGGCGAACTTTCTTCTGTGCAAAAGAACGAATGACGCCATCATAGTCAATTGACTGCATTATTTCTGATTCTATGTACATTACTGAGAGTGAGTTGAGCCTGTTCTCTCCTATGTTAGATCTTAAGTAATTCTTTACTCTCCTTAGCACTGAAAACGACCGTTCTGCTGAGCAATTTGACGCGATTTTCAATTTTTTTTTTAGGCAGTTTTATCTTTTTAAGGGTCCCCTTCCTGACTGGGCCCCTAGGCCCGGGCCTTGTAGGCCTTGGCCGAAATCCGGCACTGCTTATTCTCTCTTCCTCTCTCTCTTTATCTTAAAATAAAGTTTTGCTTCAAAGAACAGTTTTTAAAAGCAAAAGCAAGGAGAACCAAATATTTTTTTTTCCTTAGTAATATACACATAAATGTCATTAGTATTATGAAACGGAGCAGTTCTGTTTTCATCCTACAAAGGTGCGCGTCTACTGTTTTGAATTACCTTTTCTTAAAAAAAACACTTATAAGTATTTTGCATTTGGACATACAGAGTATTTAAATGAGTATTAATTTTTTAATCAAATGTAAATCGTTAGTATATCATTTAGGTGCAGTTAAGTGTCCAAAAAAATTTGAAAATGTTGCTGACTTGAAATATAGTATGATGTGTAATTTATGTATCATAGAGAAGATTATTAAAGTATAAATGGAAGATGAGTGTAAAAATGTAAAAAAATTACATGTAAAACGTGTAATAATGTGTTATGTTATAGTAAATAAGTATTGATTGATTTTTTTTATTTTTTAACATAATTTTGTTATTAAATGCTACTTTATTTACCTTATACTGTACTTAAGCTCGAAACCTTTGTAAAGAGCATAAATATATCAAAAGTATCCAATTTTTGTGTCGCACCTTACATTGCGCTTTTGCTTGTCTCTCGGCGATATAAAAAGGGGTTACTGATTGTTTCTATTTATATTTAAACTATTTACCTTGAACAAAACTTCAATGTTTTGAAATTTCCCTCATAGCATTACTTTTGCGGTAAATTTTCCTTCTATTTGGCAAAAAAATGTTAACTTTGTTTAAAAATAACTTGTGTTGATTTATACTTTTATGTAAAAACTAGCAAATAAATACCAGTTCTTCGCACGAACTAAAAGAATATCAAATCGATCCAAGTATATGTGTCATTTAATTTGCTATAGGATAATAAGCTTTGCCTTTGTTCCCATTCACTATAAAGAATAAAATCCTGTTATTTATATTGCTTTAAACTTCCAAAATAAAAATACATCACTATAAAATGCACATCCTCATATCACAAAAACCTTCCTCAATATGAACTTACTGTCATCGCAATTTTCCTGATAAATTCAAAATTAACCATAATTGCATAACAATGTTATTTCACATCAAAACCTCCATTCTGTTTTTTTTAAAAAAACATTTAGCTCATTGGCACGTTCAATTATTATTATAGATGTCAATTTAAGTTGTTTAAAATATAATGTAACAAACAATTCCCTTGTTTTCTTGCAGCGCTGGCAGAGGAGGTGGTTCGTCCTGTATGACGATGGAGAACTTGCCTATTCTGTTGATGAACATGTAAGTGACATTCTTTGATTCATAATTTACAAGCCAACTGAAATAAGAGTTAATTTTTTTTATTAGGGGGATTAATTTAAGAACTTTATTAAATTTAGTCCTTAATTATGTAGAATAAATTTATTTAACGTTGCGTCTTTTCTTTCCATTGTGAATACGAAGCCCGTCGCCAATAGCCCTTGTGTAGGTCTAGTGCGACGATAATTCAAAACTAAACCTTTCCATTGCGATTGTTTTGTTCAATTTAAACTATGGTCTACTAATTATCATTGCAAATGTAAAATATTTTATTAATCACTTCCAGTTATAAAATTACATTCACTATACACATGGGCTTATCCAGGAGGGGATTTAATCCCTCTCAATGTATGTATTTTACAATACGTAGTACATACATTTGTATTCAAATAGGGCTGTATTTTTTAACAGGTTAAGTAGGCTCTCAGCTTAGAGCGGTAAATTTGGAAGGGGCAGCAATTCTGCAATCTATTCAAAAGTTAAACTTATTATGTGAATTGTTAAAATTATAGTCTTATCTAAACTAAGTGGTTTAAAATAGATGAAAACTCCAATAATCTCTATCCTCTTGTTAGAAATGAATTAAGTAAAAGTGAACAGTGAATGAGCCTGTGCATACTTGTTAATCCAACCTTGTGTATATTGTTGATCTGCATGAGGGGCTGTTTATTTTTTTTCTGTAGGGCTACTGAAACTATGTTGCAGTTTTGGGCTGTTGTTAGGAACTTACAGTCCCTGGACAAATTATTAGACACACTGCAAGATTCCATGTATCAATCAATGGTGAACAAAATACCTTTAGAAGGACATTTGTGTTCCTAAACTTGAGCTATTGAATAGAAAATACTATCTGCTATACTTAATACATATATATCAACATCTTCTTTAATGATATGGCATTCTTTGGTATGTTTTCATCATTACTAAAAAAATATAGTGTGTCTAATAATTTGTCCAGGGACTGTATGTACACTGTCTCAAATGAAAACTATTATTGAAAATGAAAGGAAAGAGGAATTAGTCAGGGGCGGTTGGAGTCAGGGGCGGGGGAGCTCAGTTGGTCCGCCTCGAATGTGGAAGGGTAAGGGTATTGATAAAATAACTGCCAACCTATAAATGGCCTATGTAGCCAAAATAATGAATACTACCCTGTGTAGAGGGAGTGTATGTAAATACGCTCCAAAGCACTGCATACGATGTCGCCCGTAAATTGTATTGGGTGAATAATTGGGAAAAAATTGTATTGGGTGCCTACTCAGGTGTTAGCTTGTCACTTGACTGTGGTTGAAAATGCAAATTGCCCTCGAGTAGCTCCAGTGTGCCGATAATTCGAACTTGCTTCTCTGTGCAGCCTGAGACAGTCCCCCAGGCAGTGCTGGACATGAACTGCGTCCTGGAGGTGGCGGACGCAGAGAATGTGACCGGCAACCCCTTCGCCCTGGCGGTCACCTGCCCCGACAAGGTGCACTTCATCAAGGGCACCAGCAAGGAGGAGTCCAAGAAGTGAGTCACTTCTCCTTTCCACTGGCACTGCTCAAAACAGGGGAGCGCATGGTTTAAACCCTTTCACCCCCCATTTGGAATCATCCACTTGCGATTTTTTCTCTCACTAAGTTGAGCTCGCACTTATGTATCGTTAGATGGAAGAATCATGACCTTTGAAGAATTAAATAATGTTTGTTTGAATTAAATGAAAATATGAAAAGCATGGTAAAAAAAAATTCACTCTGAAACAACTTTAGCAAATAAATTGACAATAAATTCTTTGTGCATGCATTTTTTTAGATGTTTCAAAATTGATATTAACTATTTTTAACAAATAAAGTCTTGAAAAAAGTATTGTTATCATTTATTCAAAAGTTATGACTCCAATTTTTTCCCCTTAAATTTTAGTTTAAAAAATTAAGATCCCCCCCCCCCCCCGTTTTTTACCATTTCATTCATTCTGGATGCATAATGAATCTATTTAACAAATTTGGGATTTTTAGAATAAAAATAAAAAGTTGAGACTGAAAGGCAACAAAAGCACACAAAGTGCTCCCCTAATTGTGTTATGAGCAGTGTAGTACTAACTTTTATAAGTGTTTATACTTGAAGAGTACAGGCGAAAAACAACTTAATTGCATAGGAATCTGTCTGCATCAGGATTCTTCGGCTACAATAGCAAATCATTGCCTAAACGGGTGTAAGGAAACCAGTTACTCTCTTTGTTTTTCTCTCGCGGAAACCCTGATTCACGCCAGAGATCAGTGGACATGAGTCGCACGTTTGTGGCACAAAAGAATAAAAGAATAAAGGGGGGGGGGGCAGTTTCCTGTCGCCAATGTCCGCCAAGCACAACAGAATACAGGAAGATTCCTATGCAATAAAGTTGTTTTTCCCCGGTACTCTTCACTTAAATGTGATTTATATTTTGTAACCGTTCAGCTGCAAACCAGCAAGGAAGCACTGCTAGAAAGAGATCATGAAAATAAAATAGTTAAGTTTGTGAGTTTAGACGATTTGAAAGTCCCCAAAATAGGAAGTAATGAAAGTTTTTTCCTGGGGATTGACTCCTGTGTCAGCTTAAAGTTGATATTTTATCCTTTCATTTAATAACTTAAGTGGCATGGTTTCTAATACATACATTTCGCTTGCGTAGCAATTGCAACCAGTGAACCTCTTTATAAATCAATAATATTAATTGGTAGCAATATTATATAGTTTAACTATTCTTAATGACAATGGCCTTCTATATACTTCTGCTTAAATTTAAGGTAATCACTTCTGTAGGTTCTGTATTTTCTTTAAATTTTACCATATGGATTTATAAACAGATCTTTGTTGTCTATTTTTTGACTTACAAACTCTAGGTCTGCTTATTTCAAACTAATAAAATAAATAATGGAAAGGGTATTCATTTTCAAACTTTTAAGATATTGTTAATCACATTTTGTGTTTGCTTTTTCAGGTGGTTTGAAGTGCTTTCAAAATTCCCCCGTAATACGGTTTGTGGGAAGTATAAAAGAAATGCGACCTTTCCTTGCATCAAGTCAACACCTGTAGTCAAAATTGAAACCGTAAGTCAAATAGCTTACATTCCTATTTTTTAACAAGCTAACCAGAAAACAAATATAAAATTTTATAAATTAAGTAATGGTTTCCAGCAGAATTTTAGGTGAATTGAAAAAACTTTAAACGTATCCATATGACATAGGATACAGAAGTATTAAAAGAGTTTTTTTCATTGTAATTTACAGTTGAGTGGTAGGTCATTTTAGAGAAAGTGTTTTTCTTGACTGCATTTTGTTATTCAAAAAGTATATGTTTAACATGTTGATGTCTACTTGCATTTTTCTAAACCTTCAAATTACTTTCTATAGTATATACTTCCGTTATTGAGATTAAAATCACGAATCTTAAACTGCCAGTTGATAATGCAAATAAAAAGGGGATTTATCAGATTATATGCCGAACATTCCTTGTTCGTTGGACAAACAAATCGGGTCCCTCCAATCAAATAAAAGGATCTTTTAAAACTATCTCAAAAGTATGAGGTAGTTATTTACTCGAAATTTTAACAAACTGATCAAACCTGCAGCAATTGTAAAAAAAGAAATTAACTCTCTCTTGTATAGAATTGTGGAAGGCAATTCATAACTTCACTGCACACATTTTTGGTCAGCAATTGCTGTTGGTGTTTTATTTTTATCTTTTAGCAACCTTTGTTTTATTGTTTGTAGATTTTTTTATAAATAGTTTTTTCTTAACTTCTGTTTATGAATGGTCCAGTACTCTTGGTAGTCTTAGCATCTTTTTATACTTAGTCACATGTTTAAACTTTATTTTGCAGTACTGCAATATAGTTATTTATACTTTTCTTACATAAATACTATGTTTTCCAGCCTGTGTCTAACAGAAGGGACACTGTGGACACCTACTCCAAGGGGTTTGGGAGGAAGCAAAGTGCGGGGGTCGCTTTCGACCCGGGCGACGATGTCTACCCCACAAAAGACACTTCTCCGGCGCCTGTACAGAAAATAACAGAAGGTACAAACTCATCTTAACTGTCTAAAATACCAGACTGATTACCAAAAGGGTAACACATTATTTTGTGTACTGTTTCCTCTTCTTAATTCGAAACAATTAAAAAGAAATGAAGGTGGAGCATTGAAATGGCAGCCATTTCCTTCCGTCTTTTCATACTCTCTTTCGAATACAGTTCTTACCATTTTTTATAAATTAACTTTGTTTGCAAGGTCTATCCTTTATGCTTTGCTCCCTCCTTTTAAACTTCCCTCACAACAATTAGAATTCTAGAATTAGTTTTTATTTGAAAGGTATGATGTTGGAAACCTATTTATAGTTTTTGTCTCTCTTTTTCAATACTATTGGAACTTCTTTGTTACTATAGTAACACAAAAGTAGTTGGTGATTTGTGTTCTTTCAGAACTTGTTATTTTATCATAAAATCTTTCCTAAGCACCCATGCTTGCTGATTGTTAAATCGTAATTCCGTTCTTGTGTGTACTGCTAATAAAATCATAAAAATGAACCATTTTCTAGTTATTTTGCTATCATACCAAGCACAGTTTTTCATGTTCACTCTTCTAGTTGCTTGCTAATTTCGGTATATGTGTGCCCGAAAATGGATATTTAATATTATACATGCAGTCGCTTTTGAAAATTTTAAAACTTTTCAGCTAAATATTACTATTTCTAAATATCTTTGTCGAAGCTATAAGTAACAAATGATTATCATTTTTCCAACAGATAAAAAGAAACAGGAAATGACAACATCTTTACCAAATGAAAACACATGTTTAAGGTCAGTAGTAAAATTATCCATTGAATAATCTGTTGTTTTGATTTATGATGACATAAATCACAAATATATATGTGTTTGTATAAAAAATGTCTCCCACACAACATCAGTTGAGAGACATTTTTATAAATGCAACTTTCAACTGACCTTTCAACAGATGTTGATCTTTCACAACTCTCAACTGAAGGTAAGAGACTTAAAAGGAAAATTTTAAATTTATTCAATTGTTGCTGTGTTACAAAAAAATTAGCGCGAGGCAATCACATCGTGTGCAAAACAGCTCTGGCAGCATCCATAAACTAAGGAAAATAGATCAGTTTATGAGTGCAAGCTATATTCATATTGAAGAGTGTGGGCGACATTGAGCTAGAAGGAAAACTGGAGTGAGGTGTGTGATTCACTGAACAGGGCTGCAAACAAGCCGGTTCAATAACGAAACGCGGAGGAATACACAGCACTGCAGCAGAAACGAACCGGGCAGAAAACCTAGAAACTTGCCTATTTCACTATTGGGTTCGTCTTCGCTGGTTCTTAGTTAGTGATCCACATGGTTATTTCTTAAAGTTGGAATTAAAAGTTAAAGAAAGTTAATTTCTTTCGAACTAAAATTGTTAAAATACATTTTGGAGCCCAAATCAATATGATAGAGGGGTCTCATACAAGCATTGCATACAAGTGTAGGGAAAATAGTCCTTTTCTGCCTGGTTCGCTCAAAAGGGTGCGAGTGGGTTTTCGGCTCGCTGACACTTCACTCCAGTTTCCCTTCTAGCTCAATGGTGGGCAATAATACAGGAAGGTCAAAAGTACAGTTTTGAGAAAGTTCATCATCAGTACTGTAGAGAGCTCCACAATGGCCATCCTCTTTCAATTGCATTCGTTTTTCAAATGAAATGTCTCCTTTTTCCACTATACACGACTACATGGTCTGTTATAGTCCTTCCGATTGCAACGCATGCCTTGAAAGAGCTTTCTTCCCTTCTCCCCTCGTGTTTTTCCAGGAAATTGTGCAAGCATCACTGTTCTAAACCCACCTTGTTTGAGGGTCTGCTGTGAGGTGAATCGCAATTCCAATCCCAAGTTGGTTGGAGGAAAAAATGAAAAAAAGCAACCCTTATTCCTTTTCCTGGAAAACCACACGAGGGTTGTAAGGGAAGAGTTATTTGTAGCTTGTATTGTCATTGGAAAGACTATAATAAAGTTAAACTTATAGTTTAATGGTCCAATTTTTTTTTAACTTCCCTCTTTCAGGCCGCCCCTGGACCCCTCTCTGGACTCCTCTAAAGCGTTTCAGAAGTCCTACCACAACCCTGTGTACCTGATGATGTCGGACGTCCCACCGGGCAAGAAGGTGGACGGACCCTTCTTCGACAAGCCACGCTGCCTACGGAGGCAGTCCAGCTTTGGCAAGAAGAGTGGGTTTCTTTCCTCAATCTATATGTTGCAGTTTGGTTTATGTAATCCGAAGCGAGGCCATGTGGGGAGGCTACGCTTGATACTTTTGGTTAGGAATTATTTAAGTGTTTAATGTAAGGCTTTTTTGGAATTGTAGGTGCAAAACAAATTGAAGGCTCTTCTATGTTATTCAGTAACGAAAGAATGATATATTTATTTCAGTTTAAATAAGTTAATTAGTAATTTTCCTTCTATTTAACCAGTTAAGTTCCAGAGAGTTAACGCGGTTCTTCTCTGGAACCACAAAAATTCTTTTAACTTTGTTTTGTCGAACATAGTAATTAAATCAAGGGTTTCTATAGCGAGTTGAAAATGAAAACAATTTTGTTTGGGTGGAAGAGTGTGGCACTGCTGCTGTAGCTTGAGTCTCTACCAAAGAATTGCCAAATGAATGGGATTTTCTACCATTATGAAACTATAAAGTAAGAAACTATAAAGTAGAAACTATAAGTAAGAAAGTTAGTTTGAAGTAGAGTTTTGTCTTTTTTACTTGTATCTTTATCTTGAATATCACCATTGTTTAAATTCTCAAGTGCAATGCTATAAAACTCTTTTATAGAAGAGCTCCTTTTTTAGAATGCCTGACCGTCTTTTTATCTTAGTTTTTCCTGTTGTTGCAGGCGACCTCCAGAAACAGGAGTGGCCGGAGGAGGGCGAGAGGAGAATCCACAAATCCGCCTCTGTCCCCAATGCCTCCATCCTCCAAAGGGAGGACACCAAAACCCTGCTCAATGGGAAGTACACTGTGGACAGAGCTCAACTCAAATCAAATCTAAGTCAAGTGAGTCGAGAATTCTTTCAGGCTGGTTTTGGCTGAAAAGATTTTGTCACAGAGGTTTACATCACAGGCTCTGTTCTCATCTTGCAAATCTAATATATGGGGAAAATATCATGCCAATAAGGCCCCCTGTGTGGCCTTTAACCAGAGTCCTGATGTGTACATGGTTGCTACAATGTAGGTTTGAGTATGTTCCTCCCCCAAGCTTCAAAACAACTAAGCCTGTCACCAATAGGCCTGGTGTAGTTCTAATTCAATTTTAATTCAAACCAAAAAGAGTTTTTTTTATTTGTCTCTTTTATTCCACTAATTATTATCTTTTTGCTATCCAAAGAAAATGGACCTTCCACTGTATTGTTTTGCCGATTTGTTATTTTAGTAGTTCCTTTAAAGCTATCAAGTTTTCACTTAATAAATGTTGAAAAAAAAACATTTTCTCTGATCCTCGAATGTTTTTACCAAGTGCAAAAATATTTTTAAATTATATTATAGTTTTACTTGTAAAACTTTTGGTTTTAATTCTTAGTAGAAAATAATCGTTTGTTGGGGTATCTTTAAATGGCAATTCTGTGGGTAACAAAGTTGTAAACTCTCCTGGCTGGGAAATAATTGACTTGTTAGTTTAGTGCAGAAAAGGGCTTTGAACTGTAGAGGAAAATGCAAATTGTTTTACAAATTAGTAATATAAATTATCGTACTTGGAAACATGTTATGCATATATTTTTTGTAATGTTTAAAAATGATTTTCTAAGTTTCCATGCTAATTTTTAGATCCGAGGAGACCCAGATGGGTGCAATCCGGATACCGTGCCTTCCTACTGTCCATCCACCTCAGAATTTTCAACGGAACAGTCAAATGAAGTAAGAAAGTCGTTAGTTGCTGATTCCTCTTTTCTAACTTTTATTTCACTTGAAACTTCTTTTTTTATGAGATTGACTCTTCAAGATTGTAATGGGTTATATAATGGTTACTTTAAAGACAAAAACACAGCTTGCTGGATATTGACTATAAAACAATAATATTGTGTAAAAAGCTAAATATCAGGAAATCTATAAAATCTGTTTCACAAGCTACCAACACTGTTTAATAGTTAAAAAGTTCTGTTGGAAAAGATAGTGAAAAAAAATTATTAGTATTTAGCATTGAAATTGAACTAGGGAAGAGTTGGCAGAAAACATAACAGACAGTGGCACTGCTGCCAACTAAGCTGTTGCCACATATCTAATAAGATGATGGCATGCTACCCTCGCTCTCCTTGCTTAATCCAGTTTAGGCTAAATTGCACATTCATTTTGTTATCTTAAGCGACTAAAGTAGTGGGCTTTGCACTCTTCTCTTTTACCTTTTTTTATGTTACTTATGAAAGAAAACGTAAAAAAATTGCTTCAAATAGAGAAGAAAAGGGAACATCCTGAAAGGAAGAGTGCAGGGGAAAAACAACTTCATAGCATAGGAATCTGTCTGCATCAGGCCTCTTTGGCAGCAATAGCGAGTCATAACTGGTGTAAAGGAACCCGGTTTCTCACTTTGTTTTTCTCTTGCGGCAACTCTGATTCATGCCAGAGATCAGTGGACATGAGTCACACGTTTGTACAGTGAAAGAAGAACTGAGAGAGAAACCCGTTTCCTGTCGCCAATGTCCGCCAAGCACACCCAAATAAAGGAAGATTCCTATGCAATGAAGTTGTTTCTCCCCTGTATTCTTCAAATAAGTGAAATTCAACATCTCACCCTTTCCTCCTCTCTCTTTCAGAGCGGGGGAGTGTTCCTGAAGAAGGGCTGGCTGGTGCGCCAGGACGGCGGAGAGTGGAGCAAGCACTGGTTCGTCCTGCGTAACTCCGCCCTCACCTTCTTCTCGGACCCGGTGGCAGAGGAGGCGGGCATCCTGGACGGCGTCCCCTTGGACCTGCGCAGGGTGCACACAGTGCACGAGGCACGCTCCGCCTCTGGACACACCTTCTGCGTGGTGGTGAGTATAGTTCTCCTATTATACTTGTACTAGATATTGCCTGCTACTATAGTCTGATAACACAAGATACAATCGAACCCCATTAACGTGAACTCAAAGGGAGCACCCAAACATTTTGTGTTAACCGAATTTCATGTTAACACCGTTAAGAATTTTTCTCAGTCCTCTTCTAGTCTTTGATTTCTTGAAGACTTTCAAGCTCGTGGACTTTGTTTAGCCTGCTGCTGGACCAAGTGGAATAAGTCAACAACAATGGCAATTTCATCCAATTGTATTTACAATCATCAAAAACTATGTTGCCAATAAACATCCCTATATATTAGTTGTGTTTTGGAGAATGTGGGTTATGCAAATACGCCCTTCATATCTCTGAACCCTGTACCTGCTCAGTGATTGAAGGTACACTGAAGTCTTTTACTACTATAGTCCTTAAGAATACAACGTAAGCTTGGTTTCCCCTATGTATAGTTTTCTAAAAAAACAATGTAAACGTTGTGTTCTAAACGTAGCATGCTTGAGACTTTGCTGTGAGATGAATCACAACTGCTCTCCAAGTAGAGTGGGGGAAAGAAAAGATCATCCTTACACCATTTCCTGGAAAAACAAACAAGGGGTTGGGGAAGCAGGCTTGTATTCTAATTGTAAGGACCAGGGATTGGAGTAACGCGTTACTTGTAACAGTTACTTTTTTTTAGGTAGTAACGCCGTTACATTTTTCAGAAAGTAACTGTAACTCAGTTACTTTTAGTGGTAACAAAGTAACAAAAAATTTCGTTACTTTTCCGTTACTTACCGAAGGCTGTCTGATGCCAATTTTGAAATTCCACTCCTAAAAAAAAGGGAACATTTCGCATTTCCAAAATACGAGCTTTTCTTGAGAGTTAAAAAGTAAAGCATAATAGAACTGTCCACTATGGCTGCGAAAGGTGTGACAGCGGCTTTCAGCCAGAATGGCTAAAGTACAAATTTTTTCTTTGTGTGTGTGTGTTTACCTTTCCAAGTATCACATAATAAGCCCTGCAGCCTGCAATTACAAGCATCTACCGAAAAGAAGGGTTTTGAAATAAATCACGCTAACTGCCAAGCAGGTTGGATCCCTCAGTGCAAACCCCTTTGTGTGTTGTCTGAATGGGCTCTACAACAATGACCAACAACAAAGTCCTTTATCTCGAAGAGGGGTGGAGAGGAGGGAGACAGAGGTTTCACGTTCATTCTTGAGATACCCCTATTTCTGTCTGTCAGTACCTACCCGAGAGTTTACAGATGGACTCGTTGTCGGCTGATTATCAGGGTAAAGGATTAAAATTAAATATAAAAATATGCTTATTAATTATAATTTCAATGTTTTGTTTGAGCTTATGTTTTGTTTATCGTGGTTCTCTTTGAAAAACGGTAAGATGGACAAAAAATTTCAATTTTTCTTATAACTTTCGAAATTTCGAAAAGTAACTGCGATTCGTTACTTTTTTTAAAAGTAACTGTAACGTGTTACTTTTCATATTAAGTAACTGTAACAGAGTTACTTTTTTAATTAAGTTAAGTAACTGTAACAGTTACTTTTTTAAAGTAACTTTCCAATCCCTGGTAAGGACTATAGATATTGACTATACTGACATAGCCATACCAAATAAAGTGGCAGGAGAGGGTTGCGGCATCGCCCAAGTCTGTGTTTTGTTTCTACGCAAGTCTGTTTGTGCAAGGGTGAACATAAAGGATGCTAAAATACTTCTGGGCGTTTTCTTAATTTTCTTAAATCTTTCTATTTAAGTTTTTGTAGTTGTGTTTATACTATTTATTTACTCTTGTTGAAAGATTTTTAAATGGTTGAATTTGAAATACCAGTCTTCATTTACGATTTTGCATCACAATTATCATATTTTTACAACAGACTAGCTAAAAGACATTTAAACACATAATATTGTGGTCATAGCATTGTATGGATTCCCGTTTGCCCACACGGCTTTCCTATGAGCGGAAACTGTAGCCGAAATACTCGAGGCACAGGCAGTGTTTGTTAAATCTGTGGAGTTCAGAGTTCAGACGACGCATACAATATACTTTTCATATTGTGTTGTGGGTCCAGCCTCGTGGCTTGACCAATTGCAAAGTCTGCATCCCAACACATGCAACTGGCAAAACATTTGATTTTTTAAATAAAAAGAAAGTTATTCCTTTTTACAAAAAAATAACCAACCTAAAACGATAGGGTTTTAAAGAAAAACCTTGGTCTTTAATCATTCTCAATTGCAATGTCAGTGTTTGTTGCTTTTTATTGCATTCCCACTCTCATTCTATTCCTACTATGAATTGAAATAAACAGCGATGAAAAGTGCAGACTTTTCTATATTCATAGCAAACTATATCAAAATCTAATCATGCAAAGTCTCAGCTCATAGGTGGTTGTGCTTTTATCATAGGCGACGCTTAACGTCCCTCGCTTACAATTTACGTTCCTCCCCTTTACTTGGACAAAACACCCATTTTCTATTTACAGATGAAAGACTTCTCCAAACTGTACCTTTCGGCCGTGACTTCCAAAATTCGGGCCAACTGGATCCGAGCCATCCTCCAAGCTGCTCACCTCAAAGGACCCTCGGAGGAAGAGAAGGTAGCAGAACGTCGTATCATGATAACATTTTTTAACAACAGACATTAATTTTATAAATGTTATTATCTTGTTAACTTGTAAAGTAACTTGTTTATGGGAATTTTAAAAAAAGAATGTTTTAAATGTAAATAAATATCTAATGTAGTTTAAAAACAAGTTTATAATTTTGAAAGTCTGTTTATCAAGTAGGTCAACAGTTGGCCAACTTAATTTCTTCTGTGTTTTCTTACGTGTCCTATCTTAGTTACATTTTTTTATGCTAGCTTGCATCAACTTTGTTGATTATATATATTGTTATTGACATCCAGGACTAAAGACACTTTAGAAAATTAAAAGGTTGATCTTTATAAAAGATTGTTGACTCACCACAAGTGGTCTCGAATTGTAAATTTAAATTAAAAATAAAATTGCATTATTGTTTAACTTTAAATAAAAAAATATCTGGTGAGAAATAGCATTAGCATTTTTTGGCAAAATTGGAATGATGTTGGATCCATTGGAATATTAGATATCACAAAATTTATAATTTTTTAATCATCCAATTGAAAAACATGCAGAAAATCATGAAAATATTAATTTTTATTTAATAAAAGTTAAAATATAGGTCACATGATCCACTTTATTCCTCAGTCATTAAGAGAATGAGTCAGTGATTTCACAGCCTGTCCAAAGTTCTAGAACCCTAAAAAGCGTTGGGAAATAAAATGTCTTCTATTAAAATAAGTTTACAGATTATGAAATGATTATTTGAAGGTCTAGTTGCAAAACTCACATTCTCCAAAGTATAACTAAGATATAAGGTCTGGTTCGTTTATTGGCGCCATCCCATTAAAATGTCAGGCCAATGATCTTAAATATACTTCAGAGAGACATTTATTGTGTAAATTAGGATTCACTAAATGCAAATTCTATGTAACTGTAGTGTAAGAGGTCGTAATTTAAGATGACCTTACAATGTCAAAAATAAATCGAATTAAATAAAGTATGATATATTATTGAGTTATAAAAAGTGGCGATTCTGCTTTTTTGATTTAATGTTCAAAGCTATAAATATAATCACTTTTTACATGCATGTGACTTACACGACAGAAAGGATAATTTTGCATAGAATTAGCCTGAAGAAGTTTGAACGTATTAAATCTCTTCCCTGCAGGTGCAGTCCCCCCTACCACCCTCCCCCCCTCTGGCGCGCACGGCCATCTCCCGGGTGAAGGAGCGCGCCAAGTCGCGTTCGCGCACGCGCAGCCCCAAGTTCCCCCTGGAGGCGGAGTACCTGAGCGACACCACCGATCACTCCAGCTCCAGCAACAACCCCACCCCAAGGGAGAAGAAGCCTGCTGCTGCCAGGGTGAGTGGACACTTAAAGAGTCCAGGGGGAAAAAAACCTTGAATGCACAGGAATCTTCCCGTCATCAGATATGCTTGGCGGATGTTGGAGACAGGAAACTGGTTTCTCCCTTGCTTCTTCTCTCACGATAAAAGCATGCTACTCGTGTCTAGAGTGAATAAGGGTTGTTGGGAAGAAAGAACCAAGCGAGAAACCAGTTTCCTTACACCAGTTTAGGCAATGACTCGCTATCGTCCCCAAAGAGGCCTGATGCAGACAGATTCCTATGTAATGAAGGTTTTTTTTCCCCCTGTACTCTTCACTTGTGGAGGGTTAAAAAAAAGTCAAACAAATTCCCCTTCTTCCCATGATAAGTCTAAGGGACTGTTTTTAAGGCCACTTGATTTGAAGTTCATCAACTATCATTTTTTGCAAATTTAAGTCTCCCTGGATGAAATTAAGACTAGGAATATTAGTGTGCTATTTTTTTTATTTGTACCCCAACCACGTCCAGAGAGAAGAAGCCTGCCAGGGTGCGTGGGCACTTCCTTGGGGAGGGCTTAAAAGAGAAGTCAAACAAATTCCCCTACTTTCACTTCCCTGTAAGTTAAGGGACAGTTTTTTGAGGCACATGACATTTGATTTGATGTTTATAAACTAGCACACTTTTTCTTTGTATGAGGAAGTTCAGAGGGATATTAGTGGGCACTTTTTCATGTGCGCTAGATTAAAAAAGTAAAGTTAAACATGCTAATTTAATTTTTAAAAAATGGGACAGTTTGTACGCTATCCATATCTTGCTTTTGAACTATCTTCAAGTCAGCTTTAAAAATATGAAGAAAAACATATTTTGATAATTTTTTAAACTCATAACACTTCGAGTCATATAAAGCACTAAATAGCCCTTCAAATTTAGAGCCATTTAGAGAACAAGTATCACTACAGAAAGTTTGATGCAAAACTCTGATTCTTCTTTCTGGGATTACTATGAAAATGGGATTAGAAAGCTCCTATAAAGTCCTTTGATTTGTGCCAAAGTTTTGCATTGTGGTTCTGTGCAATACCTAATAACCAACACATCCTTCAATCTATTTCGTTCTTCCAGGAGCTGATGAGCAGCACCCCCAAAGAAGAGAGCAGCACCCCTACACCGAGGGTGCGCCGTCGCAGCAGCCTCAAGCTGGAAAACTTTGCCGAGGGTCGCAAAAAGGCGGCAGACATCAAGGACAAGCTGGAGGACTCCTCGTGGTCCATCTGGCTCGATGTGTCCAAGTTCTGCAGGGAGGTAGGGATATCTTTGTTGTGCGAGTTTACAGTTAACTCCTCCTTAGTTTCATTAAACTAAACCCAGTGAAGCGACAGCAGCAAATAGTGGGCCTAGACCTGCTGTGTTCATTTCAGCTCTGCTGATCACAGGACTCTGGAGTATATCTTCTAGCCGAGTGAAGTATATGTTCTTCATTTCATTAGAAAGTATATATTTCAGTCAAGTGGTTAACTTTATGCAGAACCTCTTGTGTTTAGTAGTGCATGCTTGGTCTTCATTTTATCAAACACTTATGCATGGGTTGAAAAACACAAAGCCACTGTTTCGGGATTGATATAAATAAACAAAATATTAAAAATGTTCAATTTGGTCCATAGATTTGTCCTGGAAATTCTAATGCCTTGATGTCCCTGGGCCTGGGAGTGTACTTGAAAAACATGCTTCGATGGCTTAAAACCTTCTCTAATATAAGTAGTTTTCTAAAATGATATTTTAAATACTTGTATACCCTGCCAATCCAATCGATTTTAAATGCTTTAACTCCTAGCAAAAAAATTTAAACCGATAACTTCAAATATACTATCTGACTTATTAATGACTTCTATGTTGGGGGAATATAGAACATAAAGTATTGACAGTTTTGTAATATGAAAGTCTTTAAAAAAAAATTCTAGTTGAACAAATTTTAATGTAAAATATTTACATGATTATATTTGCTACTATATCTGTAAATACTTATTAATTGTAAATCATGGATTTTTATTATTTTTTTATTTAGCTTTCAGCAACAGTTGTCAAATTGAGTAGTATGGTTTTCTGTGTGTTCTAAATATAATTTGTGTTGTAAAATGTTCTCAAAAGTTTCTTTCTATTCAATTATTAGAAGTTTCTTTATATTTAAAGTTCTTTCAATGTCTTCACATTCTAGAAGTAATCCCAACTCTGCTACGGTTCAAAATAGATCATCGTAATAAATTTCTTCAGTTAACTTGCATTTCAATTTCTCCTATTCTTCCTCCCAGGTGGAGTCCAAACTGGACGAGCTGGAGGAGCGCAGCAAGGGGCGTCAGGAGCTCGGCACGCTCGTGTCCAGCCTGTCTCGGGTGGAGGAGCGGCTGCAGCGAGTGCAGGGCGAGCTGGAACGAGCCAAGACCAACCTGCTGCTGCCCACCGACCCCCCTCTGTCTGCAGGGGGGAAGGTCTTCACCGGGTGCAACTCGCTCAAGAGGGAGGTGAGGGGAGAAATCTTCTTTGCATTTTCAGGCAGGGTCTCCATAGTTAAGATGACCGGAGCTTACTGTATGGTTTATATAAAGATCATTTCTTGGTTGCCCTCACTGCTTTCCTAAAATTGAAAAATGTGTTGGCAGACGTAAAAACTAAAAAATAACTACCATTTTTAAAAACAACTATTGTTTATTAAAACACATCATAATCAAAGAAAGAAAAGTGCACCAACAAAAAAAAAGGCAGCATGCGTTATATACCGGCATCAGCATCTTAAACTAATCCTCACCAAACATAAGAACTTGGTGGACCGACCAGGTCCTCCAAGAGCTGTAACCAAATCCTGCCATCCGCCGATAACGCTGTGAACTAAGAAACATTACGAGGCGTTATCGGTGGATGCGCGGAAAAACTCATAATTTACTGTTGGCTCACAAAATGCAGCCAAAATCTAACAAGTATAAATACCAATACAATAGACAAATGATGTGATTTTCAAATTTAACCTGAACACCTAAGCTGTCAGGGAGACCTGGTCAGGCCATGCCAAGATGTCACCTGCACTCATCAGTGATGGGTGTTGTATTCCCATGTGATATCTAAGCTCTGCCCACGATCTTTTTTGATTTCGTAGGTCTAATAAATATCCACTGGTGACATGTCATGTAGGCACACAACGCCAATCTGTGACAAGAAAAACACTTGGTCATGGATGTCATGTAAGGGGATGCTTGCCGATGTTCCTGTAGCTAGCTTAAAACAGAACTGTTACTTACCCTTTTTGTTACCCTTCACCCAGTGCATCAGGGATTGGAGTAATGCGTTACCACGTAACAGCATTTAACTCCATAAGATTTGCTAGAAAGTAACTGCTGCTTTAACGGTAACAAAGTAACACAAAATTTGGTTACTTTTATGTAACTGCGCACGCCACTCTTCAAAGAGCTCCTTTGTTGCAGACTGAATTCTTGAGCATGTTTAATTAAATAAAATTTGGTTAATTATAATTACAGTGTATTGTTTGTGCTTATGTTTCTTTAATCTTAGTTCTCTTTGAAAAACTGTAAGATGGTTCAATTGCAATTTTTCTCATGACTTGAACTTTCTAAAGTAACTGTAATTAATTACTTTTCATAAGTAAATGTAGCAGAGCTGCTTTATTAATAAAATAACTGTAACAGTTACTTTTTAAAAGTAACTTTCTAATCCCTGACTGACATCATTTCACAATCCTTCCCCGAATGTCCCCCCCAGGTGTCCCGTCTGAGTGGCATCTCCTCCCAGAACGCGGCGCTGGCCCATCAGCTGGCGGGGGCGCGGGAGGAGAACCGGCGGCTCAAGTCCGAACTGAAGGGGTCGCAGGACGCGTCCGACTCGTACGAGCTGGCGTGCGCATCCCTGCGTCGCGCGGCCGAGCAGGCCGAGGCCCTGCACCGGTCGCACGCCACGCTCATGGCCGCCCGGGTGGACGACCTCACCGGCAAGCTGCTGGGCTCTGAGAAGAGCGTGCGTCAGCTCAGGCAGAGGGTGGCCAAGCTGGAGCAGAGGACGGAACGCAGGCGCAGCTCACTCAAAGGTACAACTGAAATCTGTCAACTTAAAACTGTTGGCAGACATCGAATATACATAACTGCAGTATAAAAAAAACAACTAAAGTTTATTCAAAACAACTATACATCACTAGCAAGGGAAAACATGAACGCAGCATGCTTATACATTTAAAACTACCAAACAATTCCACGGACCACCGGCATCAGCTTCTTTATCTAAAAGTAATAGCTTGAGCTGAGCACTATTATCTCACCAAAATCTGACTTTAAATATCAACTTTATTTAGCAAATGGGCTTAATTGTCTAATCCCTTTAATAGAACTACAATATATTAAAGTTTAATACTTTTAAGATTTTAAGTGTCCCAGAGTCTTTAAATAAAGAAATTTAACCTAAAAGTAACTATTCTTTGTTTTAAAAAAATAATTAAACAATTGAAATTTAAATCTCATGCAGTGAAAAGGAGTTTCAGCCACTTGTTCACAAAGAATATTGAATATTAATTTAATGACAATCTTGCTGCAAAAGATTTTTTAAACATTTTTTCTATACTTGTAATTTTTGTCCATTGTTTTATTAATTGTAGTTTAAAGGTGGTTCATTGTTTGAGGACAGGAAGGTCTGTCTGCTCTAACTGTCAGCCCCGGAATTCATTCTGGACTGTCTCGCCCTTTTCAGCGTTTTTCCTTTGGGCTAAAAGTCTGATAGACCTTATCTATGATAAGCCACAATAATAAGTCATTTAATTAGGTCTATAGCCTGAAATGAAAATGTTCATTACATTGCGAGTGTTTTATTTTAAAATAATAACCCATAAATACTACAAAAAGTTACATGCTTTCTTTAACTATTACTAATTATACCATTTTTTCTCGAACCTTTTTAGGTAAAGAGGCCCTTTCGCTCTCCAAAGAATACGAGGCCAAACTTGCTGAGCTTGAAGGGAAGATCGCTTCTGTGGAGGGGGCCCTCAAGGGAGAGGGGGAGGAAGAGGGGTCTTCCGCCCCCCAACAAAGCTTGCTGGCCAGACTGCACACCCTTGACAAGAAGGTCAGGGGTTTTTATTATTAAATTGTTTTATTAGTTTGAACCAAATATGTGAACAATGTGATCACATAGTCATGTCAAGGACAAAACGCCAAAAAATATAGTGTGATTGTAATTAAACTGGCAGAGCAAACTAATGGGCGAAATGGCTATTCATTTGAAAGAGAAGTTATTGAAGACAATCCTGTAAAAAATCCTGTAAAAAAAAAAAATTCTCCATTCAGCACCACTTCTGCATTTCCAAAGTTAAGATCCTATTAAAATAAGTTATAAACATTGTAAAAAAATATTTAAAACCAGACAATGGAAATCGAAATTCTCAGGAACTTTTGATTCAATTAGGATTATATGAATTTTTCAATTGAAATTCAGGGAATATTTTCATTTGATTACTTAAAGTAGGTTTAGGTTGTATTGTGACATACTAACGGGGCTGATCAAAGTAGTGGCGCTGTCTCCATAAAAAAATATTCTACGAATCAAGTTTATGACTGATTCTCTTTCCTGCGATTGCCTCTTTACAGATTTAGCAAGTTAGTCGTTTATTGTCTTAAGTCCCAAATGTCAGTTAATTTTGTACTGCCGTGTGTTATTCATATTTTCTAGAATGGAAGTCAGATTTATATTTATTAAATCATGAATCCGGGACCTCTTTTTCTTTGTTCACTAAAGCATTTTTTTCTAACATTGTTTGGCGCTACGAATTAATTTTTGTTGTATATGTCTAAATAAGTAGTGGTGCTGTATATTCTCCATCAAAAAAATTTTAGGAATTAAGTTTATGTTGCTGTATTCTCTTTCCCTCACTTGCCACTTTACCAAATGAATAGCAATTTGTCTGTTTATTGTCTTATACAAAATGTCAGTTTAATTTTGACTGCCGTGTACAAATGAATTCATTAGTTTTTAAGAAGGATAGTCATTTATATTTATTAATCTTAATCCGGGGGCCCTACTTTTCTCTTGCTCACGTAAGCATGTTTTTTCATAACTTATTTGGCGTCCAAATTAAATTTTTGTTGAAAGTTAAAATAAAAGTTGACTTGATCTAATATAATGTCTGCTCTAATTAGGTGAAGGATGTGACTGAGACCGTGACTTCTGCTGCCGAGGAAGCTGAATTGGCCAAGGACCTTCCCCCCAAACCAAAAATCAGACTCCAGGTAATGGAGGAACATGACTTGTATTTTTGCATAATTATATTTGGTGCATTTGTTCTTATTTGTATGAGTGCACAAAAGTACCTTAAAAAATTATTATGATTTGGAAAGTTCTTAATTTTGAATTAAAAATTTTATTAGGTTTTCTTTGTTAATGTAGTGTATCAAACTTTGGAACACTGTTAATCCAAATATTTGTAAAAACCTATCTGCAGTTCATTTTGATCAGTGTGTTTTGACATAGAGTATTTGCAATAAATTCCTTGCATTCAGTTTTTCAAGTATCAATCAGGTTTGAATGTTTAAAAACAAAACTACTGATAACCTATTCTAAAATTTTCAAAAATATCGTTCGAGATTCTCTGAATAAAATTGCAATAACGAGACTTCTACCTGTATAAACTTCTGTACTTATTATTGGTATCATAAGAAACACATAAAATCTGTCTTATTATAGTAAGATTTATCATAAAATGTCACTATTTTTTTTTTATTCTGGCGTAAAAAACTTTGATTGAACCCCATCTGAAGGATACAGATGCTTGTCAAGGTTTTCCAGCAACAATTTGAAATAGCATTCATATATTTTTTAAATTATATGAAGTGTGAAAATTTTTATGCCTTGATAAGTTGTTTTTAAATCATTTACTACACTCATGAAGTGAAAACAAGTCTACACTAACCAAAACACTTATCCCTAAGAAGATTAAAGATTCAATGCTCATTGAAAAACTCGTGGCAACTGGGCGAGGGAGCCCAGTTGGTAAGCCCACGAAAGGTTCCAGGTTCGTGTCTGGACATTCCCAAAGTAACTGCCGACCTATAAGCGGCCTGTGCAGTAAAAAAAAATATCCCTGTATACAGGGAGTGCACATTTAAAACTAAACTTCTTGGCGCAACAGCCCATGAGTGGGCCAAGGCCTGTCGTGCCAAATTCAGCTTGCGTAACCAAGGGCTCAAGGCATATGTCCCGGTTAGGTGGTCAGCCTCATGCAGGACTCCCAGTGTTTAGTTCCCAAGCATGCTTGGTCCTCATTTTATCGATCCAATTAAGGGATCAAAGGTTAAGTGAACCCCGCCCAATCCGGGATTCGAACCCCGGACCTGTGGCATGGCAATGCAGAGCACTACCAGTGCACATTTAACGTAGAGTATATTTATGCTCCTAAGTCCTGTTTAGGATGCCATCCTTAAAAGTTGCATTGGGTGTCTATTCAGGTGTGGCTCTAAATAGCGTCACCCATAACCCTCATGTCGCTCTAGTGCAACTCAACCTAACCCTAAGTAACTGTGACTTCCTCCCAGGTGAACCTGAACGAGAAGGAGGAGAGTGAGGACTGGAACTCTCTTTCTCTGTCCGCCAGCATGACCGACCTGACGACCGGTTGCCTGGACGAGGGGGGCACCCTGTCGCTGGGCGGGTGCCTGGAGGGGCTGGGCAGGAAGGTCACCGACCTGGTGCAGTGGCTCAAGACATCCCTGCAGCTCCTGTACGCGCAGGGACACATCAACCCATTCCAGGTACACGAGGGCTCCTTTAGGAGATGAGTTTGGACTGTTGAAATGAACAATTGAATTCTTTTTTACAACATGTTGTAAAACTAGATTTTAAAATGTTCTTTGTTTTCTTATGGAACTTTCAACGTTTCCAATTTTCCATTTAAATGATATTATTCTGTTCTATCCATGAGCTTATAGAATGTGAAAGTGTTGCTTTTTCATTTAAATAAAAATGCTTTTTAAAAAAATAACAATTCGTCTATTGTCACCATGCATACAATAATGTATTAAAAGGAGTCTTTTTCTACATGGAAAAATCTGATTATCAGACTTTTTGAGTTTTCAAATGGGAACCAGAACCAGATATTTGTATTATTACTGTATTTCCATTATTTCCCCTAATTTATGAAATGATACAACTTTTTATTTGTACTCCTTGAACATCTTTTTTTCCTGGGAAACCCCTGGAATTCGATTTGTAAACAAAGTATCATAAAAACAAAAATGCTTTATTTTTTTTTAACTTGACACTTATGGAAGGGGTTTGGATAAATACAGTTAAGAAGGCTTTTTTTTTTATTGTAGACTTCTTTATGGGACAAATTCTTACCTTTTAATAAACTCTGAGTTGTTACAATTGTTATTTGGAAGAAGGTTCTGATCTAGTAGATTTAGATGGTAGTGATCTGCCATTCCATAACTTTGTTTTCCTAGGGTTTTTTTTGTAGGTGTCCATGACATAGCCGAATCAAATGGGTAAATGATGACTGCTTCAGCAATTTGCTAATATTATTATCGTACAATGACAGCAAAACTCCCATTTATCTCGGATGAACACTCGTAGCTGGACACTCAAAGATGTGACTTGGTGTCAGCTGCTTCAGTTATTACAGTTCCTGCCCGCTTTGTTGCTTCTCAGCCTGGCTTTATTTTTTGTGGTGGATCTATCTGCATTTATGTATTACAAATCAAGTGTTTTGTTGGAATTGATTATTCTCTTAGCATCTATTGCATCTTGGAGGGAAATGTTATAGTGTTGTGTGTTAACCTAGTATACTAGGGGCCATGCCCCTGTTTGAAAGAAAAAGTTTTTAAATAGATCATAGTAATTATTTTATTTTAAAAGGATACTAAAGGCTAGGAAAAAATATTTTAATGAACAGTGAGATAAAGAAGCAATCTCCTGTAGGTTGGCAAGTGATAGTGTTTGAAGTTAAGCTTACTGATTCTATCCTAAAGTTGTTTTTTTAAACTGACTAATAACGAATCTTATAATGCTTACCGTAAATCAAGAGCATCTGCTCTTTACCGTAGTCGAAAGTGTAAACAATTGTTGCCATTGCAGAGTTAGAAATCTAAGGAAATTTGGGAGCCAAACAAGAGTATTATATATATATATATAGTAAGTGTTGTGGTGTTGTAATAAACAACAGAAATCCACACAGATTTTACACAAAAATAAAGTAAGAAAAAGGATAACTAAGAGAGTTACACAAAGTTAAGCTTAAGTCAAATTTGATTAATAGCAGAATCATAATAAGGCCAAATGAAACAAATGTGTGTACATGCACTAAACATCAATTAAATAAAATTTCCTAAATAACCAGGTTTTCCTGAAGATCTGTGTGAACAAATAAATTTGCAGAAATAAACATAACACAGGTTTTACATTTTAAAATAAATCAGAAATTTATTAATATCACTCACCATTTACAATCAATATCTCTTTAGCACACTTGAAATGTTCTAGTAACATAATATTCAATTTTTAAAGTTAAGCATGGTTGCTAGGCCTAAACTCTTACATAGTGAACAAGCAATTTAAATGAAGACAATTATTAAGATGTGTAAAATATATTCGAATCTTTAATTAAAATAGATTATAACATCAATGCATATATTGTAATCTCTAAAGACAGGTTACTTTACATTCTCATATAGAAAACATGGTGTGTGGATAATATGAGGCCTAAGATTAGAGTCTATGTGAATTTATGATATACCACAATTTAAATTAAATAAATGGTTGAGAACTGTGATTTACAGCAATTTAGGCAAGTATACTGAACAGTGAACATGTTTATAAAACATTTAGGCAATACATCATGAAAATCTAAATCCTACAAGCTGCATGTGGAATAATAAAAAAAATATATATCAAACGACTAACTATAAAATCGGAAGTAAAAAAAATAATTATTTATCATAGAGAATATTTAAGCTTAACACACGCCTCGCGCTTATGGCGCATTTATGATAAACCAGTGGCATAGCCACGTGATAGGCGTAAGACACAAATTTTAACGGCAAAAAAAAATGAGATCTCAACGGTCATATACAAGAAAGAAAAGAAAAGAGGGGTTAGTTGGAAAAAAAATATCTTGGCTTAAATCCTTGTCCATGGCACGTCGGTGTTGATTTTTGAATTTCATCAGTCCTGCAAGTGGACCGGCCTTTTCCGTCCCACGTTTTTCTTTGGGCACCGCGACATCCTCTCAAGACACAATCACCACACTGGAACAGTCCTTTTTTTTTTACACCGTCTTGTAGCTGCGGTTCTCCCGTTAGAATTAAATCTTTTTCCCGAGTCGTCCCTCTCCAACTGCACAGAGCCCGATGTTATTGGCCCCAGTCAGTCACATGACTCCATGATGTAATTGTAGAATGGGATGGCTATTGGCTGGAGGAAAAAGCGCGGGAACAATGAAGAGTGACGTTGTCTGGACAAGATGGATGCCGTGAAGATGAACTAAAATGTCCGATTTGAAGCCTGGTAGTGAAAAAGTCTCAACTGTTGATCAGCACATGGCAATTGGTAACTTGTTAAAAGGCATAAAAAAACAAAGAAAAAATCGCAAATAAAGCGGAATTTAAAATTAAATGTGTTCTCACATGCAACTTGTTCCACAGCAGCTAAATAATTAATAAAATACCTAAATAACCTTTACAAGAGCTATTAACCTCACATAATGAAAAATATAGTTGTCAAACAAACTCAACACTATTGGAAAATACATGTCAAATCTTTCTATTGAGACAAAACTGAGTGATTGCATAAAAGTATTCCTTTTTAAAAGAAAAATCAGTATTATAAGACTTATTTCAGTTACCAATAATAATTTTTTTTTTAAACCAAATCATTCAAATTGAAATGTTAAATTTCAATTACTTAGAAAAATTAGATATATAGGTTGGTCTTACATTTAGCTTGTTGTGTAGTGACACAACAGTGTAGTAACATACCAATGTGCTCCATGTTCTTTGCAGAGCTCCCTGCTCAACTTTGAGGCGAGCAGCGAGCTGAGCCGGCTGGTGCGGACCCTCGAGTTTGTGTCTGGCAAACTGGAAGAGTCCCCCGCTCCTGAAGGGTTACCCGGTGTGGTGGGCAGGCTCCTCTACCAAGTCATCCTTCTGCAGGAGGTCACCAACATTGCGTTCAGGTGAGTCAAACACCTTGGTTCATCCCTCTACGGTTCCAGTCATGTTTGTCCCAGCTACAGATGATTGTAGTGGCAGACTTGCCAACTTTCTGGACTTAATCTGGCAATATTGAATGTTTAACTTTTACCCGGATTTCCGTTGAAAAATGCAACATTTTCTGGATTTTCGAAATAGGTTTTAAATTCAAAAATGATTATCTATTTTCTTTTCAGAATAAGATATATTAGATGTAGAGATATTAAAATTTGTATTCCACCTTTGCAACTGCCACTTCTCCTAAAAATATAGTCACTATGTATTATACAAAGGTATAATTTGTCTTTCTTTTATATATTTTTGTCAGATATGAGTATGGTAAGATGCAGTCATGACACATTTATTGCATTCATTTGGTTGAATCATTGAGTTTTAAAGTTTTCAATCTAGTAGCAGCAATGTTCTATCATATGTGAAAGATCCAATTGATTTAAATTCAATTCCAATTGTTTCAGCCTACTGTAAATATTTAACTTTTAACTTGAAAATATTGTTCATTTTTCCAATGGTTATCATATAGCAAAATAATGAATGGATGCCGTTTTGAGCTAAGACGCTACTCTAAAACAACTTTGAAAATAGTATACTTATAATATTTTCCTTATATACTGATAAATGTCCCTATATGAAACATGTCCCTCCCTTACTTTAGGTTTTGTTTTTCCTTTTTACCATTTCTCTTTCATTTATTTCAACTGTATGTTGTGGGCAGATCTAATTAGTTCGTCCTACCTCATTCAGCTGCAAAGTGTATTTTCTCTTGGGACGTCTGAAGTAAAAGATTCCTATAATGGGTATAGATATAACTTCTTCGAATAATCGACAAATTGACACTGTGTCAGAAAGATGGGGACCTGCCCAGTGGAACAGCAGAGGAGTAAAACAGACTGTCTACTATACAGTTGTATCATATATAGGGAGGCAATATTGACATGATACCCTCCTATATCATCACCTTTCCCCGCTTGATAAGTCGAGTAAATGCACCACTAACATGTTTTTGTCATTTTAAGCATATGGAGTAATGGGCTACGCAGCCTACACTCTTCCTTTTTAGAGTGCACTTTTCTGTTATGTTCTATTTGAATTAAAAAAAAAAGCCTGTACCTCTGATCATCACAATCTGACACTCTGTGTATTTCTCGCCTAGGCTGAGCGACTTGGACCAGTACAAGTCTTGTGTGCTGGCGCAGCACCTGTACCGCGTGCAGCAGGCCCTGTGCGGGGTGGAGCAGTACATTGAGCAGAAGGCGAGCCCGGTGAGCACAGCGGCCACCGGTGGCAAGGTGAGCCTGTGCCACGTGGTGGCCGCCCTCCTCTTCCACAAGCGCCCCCTGGGAGAGGAGCCCCACGTCGACATTGACGCCCTCTTCGACGAGGTGGACTCCAAGAGGCGCAACGTGGCTGCAGTCCTGGCAGAGTTCAAGGAGAAGTTCATACACGTGAGTATTCCTTAGTAGAGTTCCCTGTAGAAGTGTGGGTAGATGCTGGGTGACGCATCCCCTCACTTTTCGTGAGAATGGCCTTGTGTCACTTCACTTTTATTGCCCTTAAAGTACATCCTCCCCCCCCCCCTTTTTATGTTTAATTAGCTACTTCGCACTAAAACATTTATAACCAATTAAAAAGTTTTTCTCGTAGCTAATTATGCAACTGCTCTAAATCTCTATTCTAAACAACTACTAAATATATCGTAAAAACTTACTATACAATGGTTCAGTTTAATTTTATCTCGAACTTCCAAGTAAAAACGTAAGATGCAGAATACTTATTTAAAAAATTGTATACTTGTCCGAAATAAATAAATTGTCAATTTTTTTTAGGGGGGGGGGGGATATTTTACTTGCAGCCAAATGATAGGCGTCCCCAACATTTTTTCTCTGTACTTTTACAACTGATCTGGACATAATGCTATCGGCTACAGTCCATTATCCGTTATGATGTGATTCTTTTATTTCCGTGAATGTTGTAGACGTCTGTTCCAGGTATAACTTTACAAATTGGTAGATGTCACTTAATCTAAAGCAGGCAATGGAGCTTTATCGGAGTGCTCCATGGCGGAGAGCCAAGGAATCGCTTAGCCTTAGCAGGAAAGAGATTCATACTGCAATTAAACTCTTAACTGCGCTCTCAATAGACACCTGAGCATCATGGGTGGTGACCCTCTCTGCAGGGCAGGTTGATTAAAGTTCATTTCATGTTCTCTGTGAGTGTAGAGATTTGAGTATCTTAGGTACCATTGTATCAATGCCTGGGTGGTTGATAATCTACGGGGAAATACTGATAACAGCAATCTGCCTACTTTAAGGTTAAATGATGGGGTTAGTACAATAGACCAGTGATTGCAGTGCCTGGCCGTGATGGGCCGACCCACTCAAATCATAAGAGTGTTTGAAAAGTAACTGAGTGGTTGAGGAGCAGGAGTGGCTGAGTCAATATTGCTCTGGTTAAAAATTCTATCAGCCACAGTAGAGCATCCGTTAACCTCATTTCAATTCCCAATTGAATTTCACCTTAAAGGAGTTCATGTTATAGACTGAATTAGTTTTAAAGCAATGACAATGTTTTTTTAACTCGTGGGATAGATTTTTAAAAAGCATATCCTGCACAATTATAAAACCCATGCAAGTTTTTAATGAGGAATAAATCTAAAACTATGCCTATACCTTTTAAGATATCGATTATTTGTGATTCATAAAACAAATTGTATTAAACCTGTTTGTTTAATTCTATTCCAATAATCCAGAGATTCTGTGCCACCATCCTGGAACTCTCCGAAGACCCTGGGTGTGAACCCAAAACCAGTCCCACCAAGAATGAGGCAGCCAAGCCCCTGGGCCAGAAGCAATTCTTGGCCCACATCAGCCACATCATTGCCCAAGTGTCCCAGTCGTTCGTCACCCACGTTTCAAAGTCGCTGGACGAGGCTTACTTCCTGTGCTCTGGATTCCAGTACAGCGAGAGGTGAGCTCACATTTTAGGAATATCTATGTTGTAAACATAGATATCATAGTTAAAGTATTAGATTTGCTGATCACGTGACCTCCAATGCTAACGACGGGACGCGCATGGAGGCCAAATAAAGGGGCAAAATGGCCAGTGTTGCTGCCACTTTAAGGAGAAAAATGCTACGAAAAAATACATTTAATTCTAAAATTTAAAAAAAATACTAGAAAAGGATTTAAAGTCACTAAAAAGATTCCAAAATGCAGCTAAAATATTTATGGTATTAATTTGTAATTTTAGAATTAAATGGAATTTTTTCGTAGTATTTTTCTCCTTAAAGTGGCAGCAACACTGGCCATTTTGCCCTCTTAAAAGGCCTCCATGCGTGTCCCGTCATTAGCATTGGAGGTTACATGATCAGCCAATCTAATACTGTAACTATGATATCTTGTAAATGAAGTAAAGGCAGTATAGAAAAGTCACTGCATTTAGCAATGAAACCAAAGGAATTTGGAATAACACAATATTGTTTGTCTTGCTATAGAAATATGGCATGTTTGGTTATGTGTCTAGTTTTATTCTTGTGTTAGTTTATGAAATATTTTTGGATAAATTAATTTTAATTGAATGGAATATTGTAATTGCATATGGGTATGAAGTCCAATTTGCATGAAATAGTTACAACTCAATTATTCCCTTGTCTTTAGGCTTAAAAAAGCCACATATCATGTCTCTTCTCTTATTAGGATGTGTTTATATTAATAGGTAATGCCTAAATTTAAAATTTGAAATAAATTTAACTTTCATTAAAATAAAGCATTAAATAAACTATACTACTTGTATAAAACTTGTACTTGAAACTGCCACAAACTAGAACTAGCTTCGCAATAAGGTTTGGCATGATAGAGGGTGTTCATAGTGAAGAAACTAGTATATTACTTAAACTTAGTTATGAATGAGTTGATGAATTAGTTGAGATTGTGAACTTAGTTATGAATGAGTAAAACAACAAAAGGGAAAGAAGTATATTTACGAAAAAAATCTCTACATGTAGGGAAAGCTTCAGCCCCTAAAGTGATTAAATCAATCAAATAGAGTTAATTAAAACATTTCATTCCCTCAGGTGGACGGAGTACGTGTGCAAGTTGCTGCAGCAGGAGCTGAGCCTGCTCTCCTCGGAGATCAAGTCCCTGTGCGTGCGCCACTTTGAGGCGGCGCCCGGTGGCACCGGTTCCTTGTCCGGCGGGGCCAAGTGTGGCGTGCTGGTGGAGTACCTGCACTGCTCGGTGTCGGAGCTGGCGCAGGTGGTGGCCATCGTGGCGGTGGCGGACGGCACCACCGTGCTCGTGAAGGATGCACTCTACGGGGAGAACTCCACACTCGCGGAAGGAGGTGAGACGGATGGTAGAATGGGCATCCCCATTCAAATTTAATGGAAAGGACGTAAACTACAGTGACAGACCTAGAGTGTCTTTCTTTGCACCTGTTTGTGAAATTTTCTTATTAGGGTTGTCCTATTATCACATAAATTATCATGATGTACATTAAAATAAGTCTTGGTATCGAAAGTAACAAAAGGAAATATCCTAGTTTAAAATATTTGACACATTTTCTACTGCTAACTGGTTTAAAATCACGTGAAGGACAAAGAATTCCCCCCCCCCCCCCTTATAACAGGGTTATTGTGTTTTTACCAATATTTCTCTGTTAAGAGGAATACAAGGTCTCATGCGGAGACCCTGTGAATTTTACTAAAAATCTAAATTTTTTTATGGAATTATTTCTAAATTAAAAACTGTAGGGAAAAACAGTGACTTAAAATACAAGTTTTTGTCATAGCTGAGTGTATATTGATTTAAATGTAATGTGACCATGCATTTGTGTGTTGTCTATGTAATGTAACTTTACTCTTGAGACCTCATTAAAATCCAACTTGTATAGTTTTCATATAAAAGCATATTTTTTTAAACAAATAGGGTAGACTGACCAGTGAGTGAACAGTTGGAAAATACATTTAAAAAATAAGGATTGAAAATCATTCCACTGGATGAATTGGAGAAACCTTTTTTCTAGTTGTCAGTAAGACTTGTAAAATAAATACTGAGCATGAAAATGTCAATGAATCTAGTTTTTAATTAAAATCCAACATGTTTATTGACTGGACATTTTTGTGTTCATTCACTGGTAAAGAACTGTTCATTCACTTGGCTTAAGCATTCATTCACTGGTTAGTCTACCCTATATCTTTAAAAATGACCTCTGAAACTGTGTTGACCCTAATGCTAATTCTTTTTTTATACCCATAAGCAACCAATACCTGTAAACAAAGGCTCGAAGCAATTTCAAAGTCTTATCCGTTTCAGTTTTTAATGAATTGTGCAATATCCGATCTCGGAAGGATACTGAAGCTCTTTCCAAGACTCATTTTCATCCTTCTCCGCAGGTGGTGTGAGCCCGGAGTCCCTGTCGTCCTTCCACGAGAGTGTGCAGCTGCGTGCGTCCGGTGCGCTGTCCAACCTGCCCGGCCCCCGCTTCTCCCAGGGCGGGTTCCTCTCCCTCTGCAGCCCCAGCGAGGTATTTCTACTTCAGCACTGCTGGCTCTTTTTTTTTTCCCCAGCTTTCATGTGTCTCTTTACATTTTGTAAAAGTTACAAAACGTAAAGAGACAAACATCTCCCTTCCTTTTTCTCACTTCCTGTGTTACTGTATTACCTTGTATAAATCAAAAATCACAGTTACTTTGGATGGAACTGAATTTCTGTTTTCCCATTGGAGCTCTTGCTTCAACATCTTTGAGTACTGTGCAGGATGCAGGGATTAGAAAGTCACTTTTAAAAAGTAACACTGTGTTACAGTTACTTAATTTAAAAAGTAACTGTTGCAGTTACTTGGTACAAAAAGTAACAAATCACAGTAAACAGTTTCCTGTTTCAAAAAAATGTAAAAATGATAGTGTAACCCTGAGTATATAAGTTGTGTCACTTCTTATTTAAGCTTCCTTCATATTAAGCATGTACAGTAGTGTACTCTTCCCTTGCACCCTTTTATGTTGTGTCACTTCTTCAAATACTGTTAGGAATATAAGTGATATGTGTGTTTCAGGTTGCCCACCGCTCCGTGTCCAGCCTGCTGTGCTTCCGCCGCTCGTGGAAGGGTGGGTGCCAGCAGTGCCCCTCCCTGGCGCAGGAGGTGCAGCGGCTCGCCTCCTTCAAGGAGCATGTGCAGGACCTGCTCAGGGACAAGGTGGGAATCCCCATCTATAAAAATGAAGTTGTGTTTGTTTGTGTGTTCCATATAGACTCTTAAACTAGACATTTGTTTGACTCGTGACTTGGCACAAATGCGTAGTTTATACTTAGATGAGGATTTTTGAACTGGCAGGTTTCAAAATGTCCTATTTTTAGGGAAAATTCAAATTTTCTGAAAAAACTACACCACTTTGTCTCAAATCCGATCATTTTTTTACTTTCCTGATGCCAACTGCTGAAAAAATTAAATAAAACTTTTAACAAAAATAACTAAAATTACCAATGTTTATTTTATTCTGTTGCCATTACCTTCAGAAACTAAATTCATTATTTGGCAAATAATTGAAGTGTTTCAAGTGACGTAATTTTGTCCAGTCTCCATTCCATTATTTTATTGTGATTGTGAGTTTAGATGATGATTTCTTCATTGATGGTTCTGTTGATTGCAAATATGCATATTTAAGCTATTTCCGTGAATTATAACTATGATGGTTGTTCAAGGCCATCGTAATAGAGCTATATATTAGGGTTTCGTTTTCATTTTTTCGCCAAATACGTTGCCAAACTCGAGAAATACTGCGCCAATTGATTTTTAAAAAAATAAATATAAGCTGGTTTGTTGTTCGAAGGCTATTGTGCTAGAGCTGTATAATAAGAGTGTTTGTAGCTATATCTTTTTTCTCACAAAATTCTTACCAAAAATGTGCTAAATGAGCTAAAAAGTTTTATATGTTTATGAGGGAAATTCCGATGACTTTTATGTGTGCATTTGATAGCGTATTTTTTTATTTTAGATTTTTAAGGTAGTATAAGTAACAGGATTTTATACTTTATAATGAGCGGAAACAATAACATAAGTTTATTATCCTAGAATTGGATTAAATGGTACATATACTTGGATCGATTACAACTTTTTTTTTAGTCCGTGTGGAGAAAGGGTATTTATTTGCTAGTTCTTAATATAACACAATTGTACTGAGTTGGTGTAGCATTGGCTGTGAGGCTGGGTTCTCTCGACACAATTAAATCACTTTATCATCCACAGAGATTTATTATAATCTGAGTATATCAATATTGCTAGCAAAAGCTCTGCCATGGGCAGCTAAACTGCAGTCACCCCAACAATGAGTTGGGCTGCTATTGTCCTGCAGTCTTTTTCAATGTTTTCTTGTAGGTTAGAGACCAACAATGGTCCAAGTCATTAGGCTAGATACTGCAGTGCCCACAGCAGCATAAATGGTGTATAAAGATGTCTCAAATCTTTGGAATATGATGAGGCTTGATCCAGCCAAAAAAAAGCAGTCCTGTTTGAGAGAAAAAAAATTCTGTAGCATTGGGCATAATGCAATCGACCCGTATAGGATCGATTTCTGGTTCTCCACACTGCTTTCCTATAAAACTGAACACGCAACCAAATTCCAACTAAAATATTTAAAGTACCCTGGGAAACATGTGCTCATTAAAAATGCTGTGTTTGAAAGCCCTGATGCCACATACAAAGTAAAAAATAGGTTTTATAACGCGATAGCTCAGGTATGTTGTCTTTGTCACCTATCCCTGGGTTCCAAATAACATGGCCTGTCACCAACGTGTAGCTGTAGTGGGACGGTGATTCAACCGCAAAATTTATATTACAAAGTTTGTTTGAAAACAACAATCAAGGATTAAAAACAGTGTTTGAACAGGCAACTTTTCTGCCTGTATTTGACAATATTTGAAATTGCTTTTCAAGCATTTACCATAAAATGTAGTAAAACAATGCACATTAAGTTACATTAAGATTTGAAATTTTTTTTAATTTCAAAGTAAGTTATTAATAAAAATAATAAATTTCCGACTTTAGGTGTGAAAGGGCAAATCAGACAGGGTTTTGCAAAATTCTGGCGTAAATTGAAATTTGCAACTTTATTACCATTCACTTTCTATCTTTTTTTCTAGGAAAAACAATTTGAAGAAGAAAAAGGAAAATTAGAACAAGAATTGCACGTGGCACAAAGCAATATTAAAAGATTAGAGGTAATATTGGGCTTAAATTTTGGCAGTTTGTACGTGAAATCACATTTCAGCCTTTTATTACCTAAATTGTATAAAAATGTACTAGATTTTATAAAAAATATTATGTAACACGAGGATCAATTTCAAAGGCATTTTGCATTAGAAATATTAGGAATGACAGGTCTTACCCACTCAGTTTTGTAAATTGGCAATAAATAAACTAGCAATTCTAACGATACAATCTCCTTTTTTGTACATTGTGGTGTTTCAATCTGAAACTGATGAATATCCCCTGACAGGTTGAGTATGGTGGTGAGGTGCGGCAGCTGCAGCAGCTGTACGAGCAGAAGCTGAGCAGCAGTGCCACCCGGGAGAGGTACGCCCAGGAGATGGAGCAGCTCAAGGTAGACCTCTTTCATTTCCCACCGCTATGGGCAGGTAAACTAAAGTAACTCGACTAAGGATTTGGACTCTTGTTCTAAGCACTCCAACCCATGAGAAAGTATACAGAAAGACTGATTATGTGAGCAAAAATAGTCCAATTCCTAGTTGTGGTTATTGCAGCAAAATAACCTAGCATCCATTCACCCTCCACTGCCAAATCAGAACAAGTTCATATTATTTCTTGTTTTCTGGAAGGCAGTTCCTGGTTTGGTTGTTCGTTTTGGAGTTAGTTCAAAAGGATCAACAACCTATAAAGCCCTATCTAGTACATAAAATGGATAAGGAAGCAAAAAACAAACGCTTATAAAGTGTTTGTGCAACTTTGACTTTCAGAAGAAGTCATTTCATTGTAAAAACATGAAAGATAAAACAAACTTACTATGATTACCGGTTTCAAACCTGGCATTTACTGGTTGCAATTATAAAGGGCTATACACTGTAATCAGTGAAGATCTTCGTAAATTTCCTATCTATTAATGTTGCAGGGTCAGAATGGTTGGGTAGATGGCAATAACATTCCTCTTTCAGACACTTAATTCTTGTTGTAGGAAGAGACAATAGTTTTTAAATATTTCCTCTTTTAACATGTTCAGCTCAACAGACTACAAATGTGTTCTTGTATTAGTAGGGTAATTCTTGCATTCAGTTATATTTTTTTTTTTCTTTTGTGCATTATTCTTATTTTCCACCTGATTGTCTAATTTGTGACTTGCAGTCCCTGTGTGAGCGTGGCCTGTCTGCGATGGACGCCTCCCACCAGAAGATTGTGTGCGAGTTGGAGCGCCGCCACCAGAGGGAGCTGGAGGACATCATGGCGGACAAGGAGAGGGCGCTGCAGGAAGAAGCACACGCCACGGCCATAGGTAAACACTCTTAAAAGAATAGTCTCGGCTTTGAAGGAATGAGTTCTCATAGTCTATGAGCTGAATAGTCTATGAGCTGAGTGGTATCCCTTTGTGCTACCAATCCCTGATTGGCAAACTCAGCGTGCCTTAAATGATGAGATACAAGGATGTATTTCACGTTTTTTGTGTTCGTACTAAGAAACATGATCATAAATTGGGTGACCAGATGTACTTCATTTCCCACAAAGTTTAGTTTATTATTCAACAATCTACCTATGAAAATTCTGAAATAGTCTTCAGTTAATTTTTTGGTTTTTCAAACAAAAATAATATAAATAGAATATGATTTCTGAACATTTATGGATGATGTCATAGTCTAAAAGGTTATTCACTAAAACAACGGGTCAGACTAACCATAAATATTTGGAAGACTAATAAATTGTTATAATTCAAAAAATGTATTAAAGACATTCGTATAAAAATGTCTGTAACCTGATAAAAAGTGAATCACCTCTGTGATGTATCTGATTCAGCTCTGGAGGCCGTTCGTAAAGCCCACTCTGAAGAGCTCCAGAAACAGATTCAGAAGTTCAAGGACGAATTTGTGCTCAAGATGAACAAGAGGTTTGAAACGGAAGCTTTCAAGAAGTGTTACGAGTAAGTTGGCTTCAAAATATTTTTTTTTAATTACAACAATTTAGTATGGTTGTCTCATCAAATTTTGAAAGATAAGTTAGGTAACAAGGAATTAATTAAAAAATGATTTAATACTAAGCAAGTTTCACTGGTTTTGTCTTAGCTGATTTTTTAATAAATAAAAATGGTTATTGCAATGAAAAAAATACAACAAAGAGTAAAGCAATTCAGCTTTTTAGTAAATTTGGTTCCTAATTCTATTGAAAACTTAAATCGTATTTGCTTTAATTTTCATTCAGTTTACTTGGTTGAATTTTCAGTAAAACTTATCTTTGTATCGAACTGTCCCCTGGTTGTGTTGTTCGTTAAGTAATCATAGCTGTTACAGGACACTTTTAAAACAAGCTCATCTGTAGATAAACATTTTGGAAACCTTTACTACTTAATTTCAATGTAAAAAAAATATTGAAAACAATTTAATTTAGAACGTACTTTATAAAGTTTTAAAGCATGTATGCAGTAAAACACTGTTTATCCAGCATTAAAAAACTGTAAAGCAGAGAGAAAAAAATTTCTTGCGCCAAAAATGTGATTTCTCATCAAACATAGGGAAAATTTCCTGTATTTTTTTTCTTTCCAGAATAATTGTATACAGTTTAGAGCTAAAAGAATTTGTAATACGTTAAGCCTGATTTAACATCTTATAAAGTAGCCTTACCATCCAGTTAGTACTATACATGATTGAAAAGAATGAGTTATAATAGGATATTTGATATGTATTAGGAAGTTTTCCTTGTTCCTTCAGTTCATATTTTTGAGTTTTTGTTTATTGCAGACAGGACCTGTGCGGTGTGAAGTGCGAGATCGTGGGCCTGACGGAGAAGTACTCTGTCAAGTGCCTGGAGAACGCCACCCTCCAGGAGAAGGTGGAGCTCATGAACCAGCAGCTCAAGGCCACCACCACACAGGTATATATTGGCTCAAAACCAGATGTCTATGTTTCCTAAAAATCTGGGTTTACAATGATGGAGCAGAAGCTACTCTGTTGGTCTGATATTAGACGCAATTCTGTGCTAATCGGCCACGTTCGCATCCAATGACCCAAGATTGATTCCTGGTCGCCCTTACTGCTTTGTTATAAATTGAAAATGCAGACAAAATCCAACCCAAAATACCGCGAGTTCACTGGGACACACGTGCTCGTGAAATCTGTGGAGTTTAAAAGTCCTGACGATTGCACTATGATTGTCTGGGATAACAGCTCAGGTGTTGCCCTTGTCACTTGACCACAACTCCAGATAAAACACAATGTTGCCCGGTGACTATTCAAAATGAAATGTATAATCGTCTTTGATATTACTATTGTTAAAATATATTGGTTCAAAACCAGATGTCTATGATTCCTAAACAGCAGGTGCAGCAAGAGTTGTTCTATTCATTTGTATTTGGATGTAATGCTATTTGGCTCGGTTGATCACCCGTTGACCTCCAATTGATACCGCGACACACTGCTTTCCTGTACACGGAAAATGCAGACAAAATCGTCTCCCAGCTGTGTTTTCGGATCCTGTATGGATATTTGTGCTGTACCCAGTACATGCAGAGAATGTGCTCGTAAAATCTGTGGGGGCAGTACCAGGTTGTCTGGAGAAAATTGACTCTCCCCTCCAGTGACATGCCTAAATGGTGGAGCCCTCTCAGAAAAGAATTCAAACTTCCACCCTCTCACAGGTGCTCAAAGCCTTGTGCCAACGGAACCTACTGCTTTCCAGGATTGCGATAACAACAGCCAACACAAAATAGAGTACACTGGTTTTCAGAGATCTCAGTTTAAATCACTGTGGAGTGTTTAAAGTCCTGATGCCCTGTAAGACTCTCTATAAGGTTGTATGGGGTGCCAGCTCAGGTGTTGCCCTTGTCACTTGACCGCGCCCAAATATAAGGGCTTTGTGTAGCTGTAGTGCCATGTTAATTCAATCAAAACTAAACCATAGACATTCATTGAATGGACTGCTCATTGCTCTGTCAAGCAGCTTCTAAAAGCGTACCAATCATGAAAATCGCCAAGAGGAGGAAGGTTGCAACATATGGCAACTTATCGCTACTGTTTTGTTAGAACTATGCCAATTGTCGCCAGACCTGAAAATCGGGTAAATCTAGCCTGGCAAACCGCAATGGTGACTCACATCAGTGTCCAAGTCACGTGGGTTTGCTGTTGTGTTCAATTAGAAATATTTGCTTCCATTCGTTTTATCTCTGTTAGATGCCTAATTTTTGTGCAGTTTATAAAATGTAAACATAAATTAAAGATCTGTGATAATTTACAGGTAAGATAGTTTAGATAGGTATATTTATAGTAATTTATTCCTAAAAGCCTATATTTTTATTAGAGTAATTATTCTATAAGCTCTTTTTAAGGTCAGGGATTATTTTCTTGATAAAAATATTCTGTAAAAATTCGAATTAGCCTTCTGCGCCACATGCAATGATCAGATCCACGATAATATAGCTATAAAAAATAATGTTTAGCTTTTTTTTTATTAAAACAGCTGCTATAAGTTGCCAAAAATAGCAATCTTTTTCACCGCAATAGCAATTCATCTTTGTTCCTTTCCCAACTTATTTTTCATACCACTAGATTGTCGGCCTCATATGTTCAAGTCGTTGTGTCGCCAACTGGTTGTGATGACGTGCTGGGGTAAATCTTACCCCAGCACACGTGACCCATGAGGGGATCGCTTTAGGTTTGCTGCAGTCCATTCTATTATATGTCTATGAACTAAACACACTGTTGCCCGATGACTGTTCAAAATTAAATGTATAACTCTCCTTGATTCTTGTTAAAAATAAGGTCTTTTGAGGTACAGTGTTTGGTTAGGGCAACTCTTATCAACTAGAAAACTGACGGATTCTGCAACTTCTTTTAAAGATATAATTACCCCCGAGAACATGCTTTTTAGAAGTTTTATTCTTCTATAAAAAGTAAACTAGATACTAGCTATATCCAAAATGTCATATATAATTGAAATATTTAAAACAAATTTTAACCCTAAAATAAAAATAAAAACAATTGAATTAATTTACACACTTCCAGAATATGTGGTAACTTACGATTCAAACCAAAATCTGTTATGAAACTAACTTTGGTCATACAATTTTAGCTTAAAATAGTAGTTATAGTATTTAATAGTTAAATATAAAATAGTAAAGTAATAATAGTATTTAGTAGTTAAATATAAAATAGTAAAGAGTAGTATTAGAATACTCCAATTGCGTGTGTGTCTAAAATAAGTCTGTTTTAGGCTGTCATTGCCAGAATTCAGAAAAATAAAATTTTAAATGAGGAAAATGTTTAGATTCTTTACCTGCCAGTACATTTATACACAAAACTTTAACCTGGCTGTACAAACTTTGTACAACCAGGGAAGTTTCTTTATATTAATTGCATTTTGTATAATTACATGTTTGAAGATAATTCATATTAAATAGTTCAGGGTGGCGCAAATAAAAGTGGCCCCGGCGTAGAGATAGGAATGCATCGAGATGCTTGGCAAGAAAAACTATTGAAGCCGTGTGAAAGCCTTCAAATCGAAATAAAAAGATTATTCAAGCGTGCAATGGCGTCACTTGGCAAACCTGTTTTTACATTGGTTGGATTGGATTAGCATCACATTAGAGCTGCTCATAGACTATTGGCGAGTTCAGATCTTAGTGCTTATTATATAGATTGCTCTTTATGCAAATTTTGTGTCTTGCAATCAATTTAGTATGTTTTATATTAACAAAAAGGTCTGTATCTTTACTGTCTCCATGACGGGGCCCCTTTTATTGGCGCCACCCTGTATATTTGTAGTAATGGTTGTATATAAGACTCAAGTTTTTGTGCATCGCATAATAGATTTATTCATGTGTATTGATTCGTTTATTAACATGTGTTTTGTGTGCAGGTTGTGGAATTATTGGCGAAAAATCAGCAACTTCAAGCTCGCTTGACTTCTGACGCTCTACAGAAACAAGAAGAGTCGATCATTTAAAAGAAACGATCCTTGCCCAGTGATGGTAATTGGTTTGTTTATTTTAATGCAGAAAATATATGAGAAAGTTCTATAACCTTAAAAATTTATTTAAAAAAAAATTGTTAGATGTCACTTCTGATCTTTTTTGTTATTATGACCTGTGTCGTTTCTCTGTTTGAAATTCTAACAAGTGGAACTATGGTTAAACCTCCAATATAATTGATTTTGAGTTGCAAATTTAACTTGAAGAGTACTTATCTAATAACTTAATCAGCCATAACTTTTTTTAGGGTGAATATTTTGCACAAATGTTCGCTTACAAATAATGTATTGTGGCCCAATGATGACATTTATATGAATGGTTTTGATTTAAACACACCCTCTACTTAATACTCCTTTTTCTCTTAATAAAACCTAATTATTAATATATATTTTTTAATTTGAAAGAATTCTGAGAAATGAAGTTTATTCACACAAAATGTTTTCATGACAAGTTTTTAGTCTGTCTGAATTAGTCTGACTTATAAATTCCGTTCTAAATATTAGTGTGTTTTTATGGGAAAGATTTGACATTAGAGATCTATCTTATACTTTTTGTCCATCCGTACTTCTGGTAGTATTAATGTTATTTTAGTTCTTTCAGAACTTCTAGGGTTTCTTTAATGTTTTTCAGAAATCCTCGTCAAGCGCCTCCTGAGTGGATGTCTCTCCAAATGCAACTGTTTGGCGAGCTCACATCTCACAGGAAGGAAGAAGCCAACTCTTGTACAACGCATCATCCAGAGACCATTTTTATGCCTTCATCTGTATATACAACCTCATTGTAACATCGAAAAAACTATTTTATCTTGAAGATACTCAGAATTATGAATTGCACCAAGTATTTCTGTAGGGCTGAGAAATTTTATCTCTATACTTAGGTATGATAGTCAGGGAATATACTTAACAGATGTAAAATCACTGAATCATATTCTAGTTCATTCAATGTAGTCTCAATTTAAAATGGAAGATGCAGAGTCCAACTAAATGTTTTTGATAATTTCTTCTACTGAACTATGTGCTTAGAAGATCTCAGGGATAATTATGTAGTATATAAAATAACCACAGATATATAACTGCTGTAGAGGGACCAACAGCACACTTATGAAATTCCGCAATTCTATAAATTGTGTTTAAGTACAGTTCTCTGTTAAATGTTTGTATAGATTATGTATTTGTAACATAGTGTACAGAAAGAAAACTGGAAAGCAATAATTTGTGAGCGTATTTGTAAAGAGAAATTTATAAACTGTTATGAGCAAAACTGTTACATTATCAAATGTCTTAAATTTTAGTTATTGTTCATAGTACTAAATATATAATAAAGAATTATTTCTCTACCGTGCCTTGGTTTTAGTTTCCATATTTACACACTACTATATATAATATAATCATATCATTATTATATAAGTATATAATAATGTATAATAAGTATATATAAGTATATTATAATTATAATATTTTTAATTATTATAAATATCATTTATAATAATTATAAGTGTTATATATATTTATAATATATATTATAATAATTATATATTATAAAAATACAAAATCCTCGTAAGTGTAATGGCTGAAAAATGTTTTTTTGGAATTAGTACATTTGAACTGCCAACAAAGTTATGTTGGAATTAACTAATACATTTTCCAACTATAACCTTGTATTAATGTTTGTATTACATCTAATTTTAGTGATTAAAATTTAAATAATTAGATATTTTGAAGCATCGTTCCCTTAAGAAAAACTTTTTTTTAAAAAGTAGAAAAGAAAGTTTTAATTTTCTTTCTATTAAATGAAACTAAGTTCAACTATGTAGTGGAAATAAGTTTAATATAAACAAACAAAATGTTTACAAAACATGTAAAAAAAATGGACATTCAATTTATAAAGTATGATTCTAACTAAATAACAAACGCAATGTTTAAGGCTGTGGAGTGGCCTCGTCCGCCATTTTTTGAAGCTGGGCTCTTAACTGTTTGGGTGCCATGTCAAAAGCACTTATCTTTTCCTGAAAATGGAAAACGCACACTTAGAAGACACAGAGTAATGAATCATTAAGAACTTTTTGTTTTTTTTTTCACATACAGCATTATTGGCAGTGTTTTTCAACTAACTCGTTGAATCCCAAGGCCTTGAAAAAGCGGCCGAAATGCTGGGTTTTTCTTTCCCGTCCCTACATTTGAAGGCCGGAGAACTAAGTTGCCTAACGTTATATTAGCGGACCCATTTCATGATTTTGACACAGTGATCATTTATTACTCGATCTTGTTTTGATTTTAAGATAAGCGTAATCAAGCTATCATTACCAAAAGAAAAATTGTCCTTAATATTGCCTGGAAAATACCACCAACCATATCATGCTGATCACCCTGGAGTTTAATGGTGATAGGGCAATGCAGACAACCCTTACTAGATTAATGAGTGGCCACATTAAATCTGTTTAATTTTACCAGGGTTGCAAGACTTAGCATGAGAATCCTGTCCAAGTAATGGACTTTTTGAGGGTGTGCGATTTCCTGGACTTGATATAGTTGATCAAGATCATGGAGAATTTGTAACAACAACAAGCTATCCTTGATCGACACCTCAAAATCGGTCTACTTTTGTGACGTTACCTTTCTTAGTCATTGGGCCTTCTAGTCTAGTTGCTATGACCAACTGCTCATAGCAATAGCACCAAGACTGGTCAGAGGGTACCTTAAAACTAAAAAAAAAACTCTTTTCATTCCGAATTTACTTGGTTTTGAAGAATATATTATTTTATATCAAAGTCTTACATATCTCTGACACTTGAATTTTTCAGGCAACTTGAACTATGTTAATTTATAATTTTTAAACAATAGTTAAAAGTGCTAATTGAAGATGCAATTTAAATGTAAAATTAAATTAAATGTTTATTTAATACAATGTTCAAGAAAAAGATAACTAGTATTTCAAATAAGTAGAATTCAAATAACTAAATTTAACAATGTAAGTGAGCGTCTCACCTTGTTGAGTGTGTCTGTGTTGGCCCCGGCTTCGATCAGCATCTTGGCCGCTTCCAGCCTTTCTTCCTCACAGGCCAGGTGCCTGGAACAATTGCAAACAACTCATTATTTTGAATGACATGCCTTTTAAATGAATACATATTATTTTTTAAGTTGATAAATAAATCCTTGTTAATTTACAACCTCAGTAATACTGACATATATACCTGTAAAGGGACTCATTTTTTTTCAGCAACATATATATTTTTTAAAGAATCAAAAAATATATAAATTTTAATTAACAAATTGAAGTTGTATCTAATACATGCAGCGACAAAAACAAACCTTCCACGCCTCTGGATTTAACCCGGCAGTACTGGATTATTATTACTTTCTTTATTACTGTTTTGTTGCAAAAATGAATACCAAATTCCCTTGTAGAATGTTGAATCAAATGCTAACTTTGTGATCTGACTGTGGTTATCAACCCATGAACACACATGGTATTGGGAAAAGTAAAAGTATGATGCTACTTTAACATGCCAGGGCGATTAGCATGGTCCTGTTACCGACGTTGTTTATTTGATATGTGCTGCCTCAGGACTTTCGGTTGAGAATGCATTATCAGTGCTGTAAGTGCACCCATCAACCAAATACAGTCCCTAGACAAATTATTAGACACACTGCAATATTTCATGTATCAATCAATGAAGAACAAAATACCTTTAAAAGGACTTTTGTGTTCCTAAACTTAAGCTATGGAATAGAAAATACTATCTGTTATACTTAATACATATATCAACATCTTTTTTTAATGGGGATATGGCATTCTTTAGTATGTTTTCATCATTACTAAAAAAATACAGTGCGTCTAATAATTTGTCCAGGGACTGTAAGTACTGAAAACAGAGTTTCTATATTCATACATATCTCGCTATAAAACTTAGCTATAAAAAAGAAAGGTCTGTCCATCCACTGGACAGATCTTTTTGTTTAATGAACAACCTCAGTACCTAGAGAAGATTGTTTAAGAGCGAAAATAGTTCTACTCCAAAGCGGAGATAGGGCAAATGAACCTGAATGGGCAATAGATATAAACATCCACTGTGGCGCCGATTCAAACGAAACAAGAAAAATTTCAGCTATATGTTTTGCCGCCAATATCTTTAGTTGGCCTACAATGGTCAAAATTCACATTATTACATATAATTGCCTTATTAGTAATAGAGAATTCTTTTAAGCTAGGGTAGCAAATAAGTTTAATACAGTTAATTGTGTAAAGACTTAATTCTAACAAAGTTGGATCCTTACTTTTTGACTAATTCTTCAAGTATAAATATTTATGACTCATTTAATTTAAAGAGAAATAATGCCTCATAGCTTGGAAATGCTTGCGACATAATATAATACAAATTAATCTCAATCGAATTTCATCAAAATCACTTCTTTCTGATAAAATTACGAATTTTTCACAAATATTCGAATCTGTTAAATCAGAAATGAAATTAATGTAACACATTTTCTGAATGGATTTGCAAGTATTATTATGGAACATCTCTACATCGGCAGAATAATCAATTCAGTAGATAGTTCTATTTTATGGGTACCAAATGCACAGTAGTGTAGGGGGAGAATCCCTTTCAGTAAGGAAAAATAAAAGGTTCATTTAGGGACAAGCATCAGGAAATAGGAATGTATATTAAAACATTCATTACGGCTTAAAAATGGGAAAACAGGTCAGCCAATAAAGATAGTGGCATCAATGGTACTAGTTTGACTACAGTAACTAATAAATTAGGAATACTTCAAGAACCATTGTTTTAAACCCCAAACAATGGATGACGATTGCATTTTATTACTCTCGACTTAAACCCATTTAGAAATAGGCCCCTTTTTATTATCTTTTTATTCATTGTGCCACTGTCTGAGATGGGATCAGCTTTATATGCACGATTTAGGGCAAATAATGCCCCAAACCGCTATGACTGGTCTTAATTTGGTGGACTTGCCTGAAGGCACCATTCATACCAAGCAAGTATTAAAAAACAGGGTTTTTAATAGTCATACAGTCAACAGAAAGAACTTTCCATGAACTTGGCACAGGGTTGTTAAAAACCCGGGTTTTTTCATGAAAAACCCAACCCACTTGGGTTTTTGGGGTTTTTTCAGGGGGTTTTCCCTACTTTGTGATTTTTTTAGGTAAGTTTTAATGATTTATCTATACATTAAATTTTTTAAAACTAACATAACATCTTGAGAGATAATCAGGAATGATGTAATTTAAATTAGAACAATTAAAAAATAATTACATATGGTTGTTAGATAAATGTATATTTAAATTTATAAATGTATTGTCTAGAACCGACAAAAAAATTGTTTATGTGTAAAATTATATAATCTAGAATATTTTAACAATAGAAATTTAAATTAGAATTTTAAAAAATGTATTAGTTATATTTAATTGTTAAATAATTAGTATAAATTTAAATTTGTAACAATTAACGTTAAATATAAAAACGTTAAAAAAAGGATATTAAACGTAACGTTAAATATCCTTCAAAGTCCTAACGCTGCGTACGATGTCGCCCTTAACGGTTGCGTCGGGTGCCTACTCAGGTGTCGGCTCGTCACTTGACTGTGGCTCTAAAATACGACGCCCGTCGCCAATAGCCCTCACGTATGTTAGCATATAAACCTATTCACCACACTTGTTATTAAAATTCGAGATGTAAAGTATTTAATTTAGAATTCTATAATAAAATAAATGAGATTAAATTGGTTACCAAACTATTTAAAGTTCCGTTAATTAATTCTTGTAAGTTTAAAATTACGCGGATATCTTTTGTTTATTTACGTTTTGTATTGTTTACATTTAGTGACATAAGAGTTGAGTTGTATTCGTTTCCTGATATATTTAAAGTAAACTGAAGTGATTAAATTCCGTTTTTGAACTAAAGTGAAGTAATAATCAGTGTTTAACATAAAGCTGTCTTATGTGGCTGCAAGATATATTTAAGCCGGTATCCCGTTTTGGCAGGTATGGTCTGCTTTCCTTAACTTTCATGTCGCTGGTCGAGTGTTTCTTGTTTTGTGATGAAGTGATAGCTGTTTGTTTGACTTCATGATGCTACCACAAAGTTAAGTTTTTATTGTTTGTTTTTTCTCACTCTTGCTAATTCAAAGATGTTTTTTTTTAAGATAGTTTTTTTTCTTGTTAAAATGAATTGATAACTTAATTGAATTTTGTCTTTTGGTGGAGTAATTTAAAATGAATTGAACAAAACCACACTATTGTTTTTCTTTGTATTGTAATTGATATTCACTTGAAACTATTCTAAATTTTCTGCTATTGTGATATTTTCATATTTCTGACTTATACAATTGTTGTTTATGCTATATTGAAGAGTTTTTAATAAACTAATTTGTTTTTATTGTAATTTGTGTTTATTTACTTGCCAACAACTGCGTTACTCTGCGTCGAACCCTCCATTGGGGTTATCAACGTAGCTCTAGTGCGATGATATTTCAAACTAAAACTAAAAAAAAGGTCTTGACACGCATTATTACTCACAGGGGTGTGTTCCCGACGCAGTCGCAGGGCGACAGGTTGAGCTGGTTGGAGAACTCCTGCAGGAAGATGCGCAGCACCTTCAGGTTCCCTTTAGAAGAGGCGCGGTGCAGGGGGGTGGAGCCCATGTGGTCGCACGCATTGATGTTCGCATGGTGCGACAGCAGCACGCGCACGATCTGTAGTTAGCGAGGAAATAGTGGAATGAGAACACATTGCATGCAGAAAACAACACAAACTAGTTTCATGCATCAGTTAAATGAACACATTTTATGCAGAAATGTTTTCGAATGGGTTGCAAGTTAATTGTTATATAAAAATAAAGCACAATCCATTCTGAGACATAGGAACCACTCAAGCAACTGACAGGCTTTCAAGCAATCATACATAATTCTTAAGAAACCATAATTTTTTGAATTTAATACATTTTAGAATTAAATATTGATATGTCTTTTACAACTATTTACTGCAGACATAAAATTTTAAAAATCAAATTTTCTTAGTTTAAGAGCAATTTTAATACATGTGGTCGCACGCATTAATGGTGCGACAGCAGCACTATCTAGTTGTCCAGGGAACAAGCAAATCAGTTGAATGAGAACGCATTTCAATGAAAGCACAATCTAGCTCCATGCATTATTGAAGAGCTTAGTGGAAGAACGTGTTAAGTGACATGCTTGAAAAAATTGAGATTTTTGTGTCAATGGACCCTCCTTTAAAGATTACCCCTTTTCATAAACTTTAAATAAAATAGATTTCTTACCTTGCGTTAAGCACTTTTGTAGTGCTGTTCTTAACGCATCTAAGTGCAAACAAAAAACAGTAAACCTCATTTTCACCTTTTAGTCACTTAGCATGTTCTTCCACTAAGCTCTTCCAATTATCAGTTGAAAGAACACATTTTATGCAGAAATATCTTTTAAATAGCTTACAAGTTAATTTTAATATTAAATTAAGGCATAATCAATGGTGATGGATACAGACGTAGAAACACGTCAACTAACTGTCCCAGCAACATGCATCCTTTTTAAGGAATCATACATAAAATGGAAATAATATGGTTGGAATTTTAAATATTGATATATTTAAATATTTTAAATATTGTCTCCCTTTTACAACTATTTACTACAGATATAAAATTTTAAAAATCAAATTTTCTTCTTAGTTTAAGAGCAATTTTAATAATAGCCAAGCAAACCAAGCAAAATTAAATGTTTTATATGGAGTTAGATTACTTCTTAGTGATATTATTTTAATTAAAAGATGTTTTGTTATTATAATGTTAATATTATTTGTTTAACATCCATATAAACAGATTTGGAAGTACGGTTAAACTTTGATAACTATGTCCATCTGATATGGGTCAAAAACAGTTCGAGTTAATTATTCGATTTTACAATTATGCTCTTTATGAAACGTGGTGAAGTTTTCTAGGCATTTTAAGATATCCCAAAAGAGAAATATGAATTTCAATCACACTGCATACCACACACACACAAAAAGACATTTGAATATTACCTAACTACCTAGAGCTTGTTAACTGAGTTTTTATGTTAAGTATGTTCTTTTTTCCCCAAGTTTAATGGAACAGGAAAATACCTTCAGTTCATCTTAAGTGGAATTTCACTTTAAAGATGACAGGGCTCCGACACAAAGCTTCCTACATTTTGGGTTTTTTTTTCAGGGCTAATTAATTTTTCGTAAGGCTAAAACACAGGCAAAAATAAAATAGAGGATATTCCCAATCGGCCTTTAAATATTATATAATAGGTTATATGATAAAATTTAGATTTACATGCGACTAGAGTAGTGTTTGGTTAAAAGAAATGTTGAACATGGAATTTTTAGGGCTTATTTGTAAAAGCTACTAAAGCTTTTTGGTAATATCGAGTGGAAATTTAGAAGCTGTCCGTCTAGCAAATGGGTCCTAATTGATCAGTCATTTACGGTTGTTTAAGGGGATTTCAAACTGCAACTTTCAACTCCTAAAAATAAAATTTACATTATTTTTAAAAAAAACAAGACAACTTTGTCAATATTGAAAGGTATATAAGGGTCAGTGGAAGTGCTCTGTTTTTGGGCGTAGTGCAGCGCCGTCTGGTGGATGGCGTTGAGCCCTCAGTTCTTCTGAAGCGGAACTTCACTTTTAGGGGTTTTTCAGGGCCAATTACATTTTTGTAAGGCTTATATCCGGGCCAAACAAAAATAGAGAACATTCCAGAATTCACATTCAAATCAAACGCAATGACCTACATCAGAAAATGTTGTACGAGGTGAGGCTAGAGTCGTGTTTGACTCCCTTGTCAATGAGTACATTGAAAAACAAAAGTTTAACTTGGAATTTTTAAGGCTTTTTGAAGATATCTCAATGAAATTGAGATGCTTTAGAGGGGCTCGTTAATCAGGCTCAATTAACCGTCTTTTAAGGGGGTTGCAAGGTACATGAAAACATTGTATTCTTCTAAAACAATTTTTTTAAAAAAGTTTTTTAACCCTTTCAGTCACGGTGATGCCATTTGTCATCATGTTTCTGATCATAATTTTAAAAAAATAATAGGCCTGACATCTATTGGGAATAATAAAACATTTTCTAATAGAAAAAAGTTTGAAGAATCGAATGATGTGCTTTTTGATATCATAAATTGCTATAGACGATCCGAAAAAAAATCTAAAATGATGATGCCAAATTGTCATTGGGACTGTTAAACAAAACTACTTGGAAGTGTAGGAGAGGCATAATAAAGAGTCGGTTGAAGTTACCTGCTCTCTGTTTTTGGATGCTGCGTAGTGCAGCGCCGTCTGTCCCGTCTGGTTGATGGCGTTGACATTGGCCCCCCGCTCAATCAGCACCTCCACAATGTCCAGGCAGCCCACAGAGCTGCCGATCATCAGGGGGGTCCAGTTGGACTGAAACAACACGCCACAATCTTGTCATACATTTAGAATTGTTGGTTTCAAAATTGTTTTAGACATATTTAGTGCTTTTTGGCTCTGTTGCCAACCCCTGGATGTATTTTAAAGTTCAAACAATAAAACTTTAAACTCACAGGGTCATTTATTTCAGAATTATTTGTCTTTGAGATTGTTTAGTATTTTTCTATTGTAAAACTAGTCAGAGTACAAAAATAAGTGGTTATACCAATGCAACTCATTTGTAGTACTGAAATTCAAACACGTTTAAGCTACATGAAGCAGTGCAAAAAATACACTTGTAGTCATTCTTGCAAACTGGTTTCTAAAGAGCTATACCTAACTGTGGGACTATTCATTAGGATTGTCCTCTTATCCAAATTTGAAAAAGCGAATGCACAGGATTATATGTATTAAAAAAACAACTTTCAGGGATGGGAATTGCTACCTCAGATTTGAAGCAGCAAAATGTAACTTATTTAATGTACGGTTATATAATAGGATGGTTATGTAGCGGCACAGAATTCCCATTCCTGCGCCAGAAATTAAGAAAGGTGTCATACGTCGTCGGGCTCGTCCACGGGTGATCCTTGCTGCAGCAGGTAGTTGACAATGTTCTTCTGGCTCCCTGATGCAGCCCAGTGGAGGGGGACGCGCCCACTCTGCAAAACACACACATTATTAGGAATGGTATCTATCTGTTGAGGGTGGCTTTCAAAGGTACACTTACAGGTTAGGTTAGCTATGGACACACGACAACGACGCGAGGGCGATAGGCGGCGTCATTTAGAACCACAGTCAAGTGACGAGCTGACACCCAACGCAACCGCTGGGCGACATCGTAAGCAGCCTTGGGACTGTGGGGCATATTTAACATGTATACTCCCTAAACACATGGTATTATGCGTCGGACATTTTTCGCTGCACAGGCCGTTTATAAGTCGGCAGTTATTTTGGGGATGGCCGGAGCACAGCCTAGGACCATCCGCATGCAAGGCAAACGCCTTAACGACTGGGCTCCCCACCCCAAGGAACACTTACAGATCCAGATTCAAATGAACTATGGGCGGCATAGGAACTTAACCGAAACCGTGCCATAGAGGCAATTTTAATCATTTCTTTAAGGATTGCTGTCGTCAAAAAAGAAAACAAACCTCAGCCGATGCCAAAACCAGTAGAGTAATTATTATTGCTATTAAGGGGGAATGAGCCCAATCACTGCCGGTCTCCAAACCAAAGTGCCTCAGTGTTAATCCAATGGTAAAAAAATTATTTTCTAAGCCACATTGCTCCAGTTGTATTGAATATATTTACAAACATTTCTTTAAAATGATAAATGTAGATAACTTACAGGTCTCTATAATCCCATTTTTTAAATTGATTTGAATATTTAATGTAAAATTATTTATTGGAAATTCAAAAAATATTCAAAGCAATTTCAAAAAGTGGGATAGGTCCAGTACAAGCATGCAAAGCGATTGAACTATTAATCCAACTTTTACTTGGAAATGGGGAATACATAAATTTCTTGCCAAAGGTAAACTTTCTGGTTACCAAATAAGTAAACATCTCCAATCTGTCCAAATCTGGTAAGGTGAGGTAAGTTTGAATTATCGTCACCTTGAGCTACACGAGGGCTATTGGCGACGAGCGTCATAATTTAGAACCACAGTCAAGTGACAAGCCAACCCCTGAGTAGCCACCCAACACAATCGTTAAGGGAGACATTGTACGCATGGTTGGGACTTTGGAGCATATTTAACGTGCACTCCCCTACATGGGGTATTATTCGTTGGACCCAAATCTGGTAAACATCCTGAGGTTAATTCCTAGTTTCGGTATACGTCGACTTTTTATTTCTCGCCAAACTTATTGGCGAGAAAATATCGTGGAGCGACGCGTGATTAGACGATGCTACTGGAAACCGTGAAATCAAACAAATGCGTTGATAGATTGGAATTATTTTTCGCCTTTTTTTATCGCCAACGTTCCGAAAAAGTCGCCGTATACCGAAACTAGGATTTAACCCATCCCGATTCATACAACTCTGCAGGTTTTGCAACCCTTCGTTAAATTTTCTAGCTTCCCAAAAGTCGCCAATGAACAGACTATCCATCATATCATAGCTGTACTGAAAATAATGGTTAATTCCTAGTTTCGGTATACGGCGACTTTTTATTTCTCGCCAAACTTGTTGGCGAGAAAACATTGCATGGCGACGCGTGATTGGACGATGCTACTCGGAAACCGCGAAGTCAAACAACTGTGGATCACGTGACGCTGTTCTGGAAGCGTTGTTTTTGAAAAAAATGGCCGCCATTTTCAAAATCCGTAGCACTACATGACAACAAGATTATCAAATCTGACGTTGACAACAGCCACACTGACAATTAACCGACGATAATAGCATGCAAAAATACAGCAAAAAAGTATTTTTTTTATAAAAATAAGTTTCCGCCAATTATTAAAACCTTCACATATCCGGCTGCAAAATTATTAATGAAAAATGCGAATATTGGAAAAATTTCGAAATAAAGGCAAGGTACGCAGCAAATAATTAAGATGGTTTTAAGATAATTGAAAAAGCCAAAAATTTATAATTATATTATGAATAAAGACCTATAATTAAGCAGCGAATTTTCCGGTACACAACAAAGGCGTGCGCGCGTCAAAAATCCAATGGGATAGAATCCATCACCTTTTCCGTTGTTATTCAAGGGTTTAAATTAAATTTATTAAACATTTCGCATTTAAAAGCAATAATTGAGAAAATTTAAATTAAAATCCAGAAGATTTACGCGTTAACAACAGCATCCCAGTAGCATCGCCATCATCTGAAAAAAACGCTAGACCGGAAATGAGCGTTGCGTTGCGTTCACGATTGAACGAATCCTGACAAAAATATAAGCAAAAGGGATTCATCACAGAGCAAACCCCCTTTCTCCCCCCGTCTGGTTTTAGGGTTGCCATAAACATCGCAGTATGCGCGGGAGTAAAGTAGTACATGGTTGCCATATTGGAATTACTTATCGCCCTTTTTCTGTCGCCAAAATTTTCAAAAAGTCGCCGTATACCGAAACTAGGAATTAACCAAAATAATATTAAAAATATTATATATTGCACTATATTTCTGGCATATAAATAAAGCTAAGTGAAGTTTGAATTCTAATGTGTAACTACTGTACCTACGCTTTGTGTTTCATGGGATGCAAAGCGGCATAAAGCGTCACTAATTCGAATTCCAAATTCATTTGGCTTTATTTCTAGACTGAATTGTTAAAATTAACATATTTTGTTCTCAAGTTATGGTTTCAATTAAAAGAAGTAATTTATATATATTAAATTATACAGCTTCAAAAGTTCGTATATTCGGCCATATGAAAGAAAAACATTGCCTTAACGAAGGACTTACCCCGTCTTTCGAAGATATACAATCCTTATCTTTTTCAATTTTTTCTTTCAGCTTCTCGAACTTGCCTTCGTAAGCAAATCGACATAATTCCAATTCAGACATTTTAAATTTAGACGAAAATTAGACGAGGTTCAATTCAATTTCAAAACAAAACAAAATCAAAAGTCATGCTCGATGGAGTCGAGTTGAGTTGTCTCTCGAAGGTTAAGGATGACCAGGACAACACCAGTACCTCAAAGCAAATCAAAGATTGAGAATCGGCTTGTTTCATGTAACGTAACCATTATTCCATCTTTGTGGTCGAAACCACAAAGAGGTTGCTAGGTTTTGATGCTAAACGCGCTTAAGAGGGATTGTCAGTCTCATAGAGCTAATGCATTAGTTTTCTAATCACAACTTCCGCAGAAGTATTGCTTTGCCATATTAGCTCTTTTTTCCCCAGGCATGAGAATCAACATGACATCGAAATGAAACAAATTTTGAAACGAAAATGTTATCTAGTTATTTAATTATATATATTTGAAGTTTTAAAATGCCAAAAATTACAGCAGATGGCGACACTATTTTAAAACTTTATCAATGAATAATTAAATAACCGGATGTTATTTTCTATTAAATTTTGTTTTAAATTGATGTTATGATGATTCTCATACCTGGTGAAAATGGGATAACATGGCAAAACAATTCTTTTGCAAATTTTGTGATTTCAAAACTAATGCATCAGCTCTATGGGACTGACAGTCCCTCTTAAATGGGGCAATGCTCGTTTTGTCTGCAGGGGTTCTTGATTTGGAAAATATTTACATTTTGGGTTCTTACGATATTATATTTAAAATAGGGTGACGAGACGTAACTGCATTTTACATTACAAAGTCTAGTTTGATATTCAATTATAGCAATTCGTTGATTGTCCATATTTTATCCCCGTCCAGCGGCAAAGGCACTCGAAATAAGAAAATAGTTTAAAGTGGTTCTTTAGTATTTTCAAGTGAGTTTTTCTCGCATTCATGGGGAAAAATACAGCAGTGTGTCTAAAAGCGAAAAAAAAAAATACTATTTTTTAAAAACAATAAAATTTTCATATTTAAAATTCTTTACCAATTAATAACGTTTATAACTTGATAACTCTTATCCTCTTAAGATCCGGGCAAAATCCTACACGTAAATTCTTAATCTAAACATACTTTTCAAACAAATATATGCTAAAAAGTATGTTTTGCAAGGAATTTTTTTAAAAATTATGTTTAATAGTTACTGAGAGACACGCCTTAAGCTCTAAAAATACACAATTTTTGTGCTATAAATGCAAAAAAAAAGGCTTTATCACTTATTTGTAGTGTAGAGTTTATTTTAACATTGTTTTTAATGCAAAATGCCTTTAAAATTAACTACTAAAAAAAACTTTTTGAAAAGTTTGAAAAAAAAGTTCACATTAATTTTTTAAAGAACTCTAATATCGTATTGACCCTTGTTCAACTTCATTTTTTATAGAAATAAAAGACTGATACCTGTAATCAAAGGCTGAAAACTGATATTTGGATCTTCTTCTATCGGACCAGGTCAATTTCGGAACTAATTAACACGTTAATTGTTTGTGGGGAGGTTTTAAAAAATGTCCACAAATGGGGACGCCAGGTCGCAATAATTTCTTTAACCGTTTTCAAGTTATGTCCCTTAGAAGAAAACTCGTCCGATAAAAATAATCCCTCCCTAAGTCTTCATACTTTTCACATCAAATTGAATCCATATTTAGAGAGAAGTTTCCTATTTGATGACACTATTTTCACTTTAATTTTTGCACATAGCTCCAAGATGGAAAAGTAATAAATGGGGTTGACATTAAGAGTTAATTTGCCACCAAATCCTAGAAATGGTACCAATGTACTACTACTGGTAAAATTTACCAAAAATGCACCAAGTTGTCAAAAAAGCGAAAACTAAATGATTTCTCTAATTTAACTTCGCTAGAAATTAAGCCCACTGAATATCACTGTACTGAAATCATAGATATCATAGTTAAAATATTAGATTGGGAGATCACGTGACCTCCAATGCTAACGACGGGACGCGCATGGAGGCCAAAATGGCCAGTGTTGCTGCCACTTTAAGGAGAAAAATACTATTTAATTCTAAAATTACAAAAAAAAAAATACTAGAAAAGGATTTAAAGTCACTAAAAAGATTCCAAATTGCAGCTAGTATTTTTACGATATTTTTTTGTAATTTTAGAATTAAATGGTATTTTTTCGTAGTATTTTTCTCCTTTAAGTGGCAGCAACACTGACCATTTTGCCCTCCATGCGCGTCCCGTCGTTAGCATTGGAGGTCACGTGATCTGCCAATATAATACTTTAACTATGATATCTATGACTGAAATAGATATTTAAATAACGGTGTGAAAGGGGCGACACTTGTGAATCCACTACTTCTGCAATAAGCACACATTCTGGGTCAGTTCGTGTTTCCATTTGTTAAATGTAGATGGCAACCCTGTCCTAATTGTATGTAACTTTTACTAAGATGGCTTGGTCAAGTGACGAACTCAACGAGTATGCAAAACTACTATTGTGTACAAAAAGATCACGACAACTCGTAGTTTTGTGGCCAGTTGGCGAAAGCTTCTTTGCATTGCCCGAGGCAATTAATTGTTTCTAGACTAAAAGCGATCCTCAAAACATTCGGGGAGTCACGCCTCTGATCTAGTGCCAAGAGTGTGGAAAACATCTAATTCACATTCAGCTCAGCTAAAACTATAATTTAATTCAATTATTTAATTAATACAAATAAAAAAAATTATATATTAATTAAATTATATATGTTATAATTATTCAATTATATTCTAGCTTGTTTGGGAACTAATCACTGGGAGTTTCGAGGGAGTCTGCTGCATGGTAACTGAAGCCCGTGGTCACGTAAGCTGAATTGGGCACAGCCGACTTTGGCCCTTCATGAGCCGGTGCGCCACTGAGTAGCCTCAACATCCAGTGACACAAAAGGAAATTAACCGATTGCTCAAAAAACGCTTTCTCAACACGAAAATGGATTTTAAATAGATTTAAATTTAAATGAATAAAAACTACTGTTGCCAGATTCTGTATGCAAAACAGTTCGAGAATCTCCTTTTGAAATATAAATTTAGCAAGAATATCGATATCGTTTTTTTTTTTTTTAATTCTGACGTGTTAACGAAAAAAAGATTTTCGAAATCACTCGGGACATTCATATTTTGTGTCTTTTTGGATCCATTTTTAGGAAATGAGGAAATAACAATTATATTATATAGTGACTTAACTAATCCCAACAGTTCAATACAATACATATTACCAAATATACATAAACATGTTATTTCGTTTTACTTTAGAAAGCGCACATTATTAGCAATAATATTTATTACTCATTCTCGTTTTGCAAACAACGGATTCTTTAGTATTCGCCGTATTTACGGTGTCGCAATGGCAATGTTAAGTCAACTCGACCTTTGAAATGCGATGCAAACACACTTAGTCTGACCTGCGGTTTTCAATCCAGGAGTTCGTTGTTAATTGAGTGAAAATTGAAGTGCGGAAAAAAGTGCTGCCGTGCATGGCTACTACAGCAGTGGTAGGCACTCCTTGGTAGGAGTATCAACCTCCTAGCAGTACCGCTTCCGTCGCATCGGTCTTTCAATGGATGATATTTTGACGTCAATGCGTGATTCTAGAAGGACTGTTTTCATTGCACAGAAAACACAGACATTTTGAATTAAAATAGTATTTAATATTTGGTTTTTTTCACAGTAAAATACATACAATGTACACATTTTAAAATTCTGGACAATCTGCACAACTATATACACCAATTAACATGATTATACAAAATGATTGGATGGCACCAAGTATAAATTATAGTTTATGTATTTTTTTAAATGCATTTTCTTTGGCAGCATGCAAATGAATGATGAGTATAGGAACACTCGGCAGCGGCAAACTGTTCCTAAAATAAAGAAAACAACATTTAAGTTATCGTAAAAAAACTGATAAGTACTAAAAATTGGGGTAGTCCCAAATTTCAAATCAAAATAATGGATAGTAGGGTGTAAGATATTAGACTAAGGTCAATCTTTAGTACGCAGCCTAAAAAGTAGATGGCAGCACCAAATATGTTTAGGTTAATTTAGCGATTATTTTTTTTTATAATTTATTGATGGTGGATAATATGGAATATGCCGACCAAATTCTGTATTTTAATCTAAAAAAATGGAGCCAACATAACCATAAGTGTTTGAAGTGGCTAAAACTTCGATTTGTTGTACACTTGGAAGCTAACCTTGTCAATTGCTTTCTTCATTAACGAGAAAAAATATAGAACACCGTTTATACTAGATTTGCTGAAGTAGTAGGTGAAACTCCTAATCTGTACAAGAGTGGCAATGTACGACAATACATTTTACGATCGATGCTAAAATTCACCGCACTTGTAATGTGAAAACATCAATGGACTCCATCCACCATGGCCATTGTGGCGACGGCAGAAATGAAAGCGGCAAAAAGGCCCCTAAGGAACGTATCCTAAAATTTTGATATGGTGGAGATTATCCCCCATACTAAATTCGGTTCTATCCGTCCAATATTAAACATTCATTTATTAGAAAGTGATATTAAAAAAACCATACTTTATAACTTTTGTACGTCTGTCTGAACGCTTCTCCGTCCGTCTGTCCTATGACGGTCTGTTTTAACTTCACTTCTAACATCAAACTATTCTCTTTTTTAGGTGTAATGTCAGACACTCTTGCCTGCCGTACCATAAGAACTTGAGTACTCACAAAAGACAGGCTATTTTAGTTTTTTAGGAATTTCTAGTTTACAAAACAAAGACTACTCACGTCTCAAAAAATGAACACGTCACATGAGGGCGGCCACCTCGGGGTCCTTGCTGAGGGCGTCTAGGTGGTGCGCCCGGACGCGCCCCGTCGCCCGCAGCCGGGACGAGCTGCCGGAGGACGAGCCCGACGAGCGGCACGAGCGCACAGAGCGGCTCTCCCCCGGCGCCCGAGGGGGGGTGTAGGTGAGGCGGGGCGCCGTGAACCAGGGCCGCACCAGGGCGGCGGAGGCGGTGGGGCGGCGCAGGGGCGCGCCCTGGAGTAAGTCCACCACCAGCGATTTTCCCTGCTCGCTCACGTTCGACCACACCTGCGGAAGGAAAGATGTTGAATTATTACTACACGAGGGCTATTGACGTCATTGAGAACCACAGTCAAGTGACGAGCCGACACCCGAATAGGCATTCAATGCAACTTTTAAAGGCGACATTGTACGCAGTGTAAGAACTTTGGAGCATGTTTAATGTGTACTCTTATGCATATTATTCATTGGAATGTTCGAATTCGTTTTGGCTGCACAGACCGTTTATAAGACGGCTGTTATTTTGGCAATGCCCTTTTGCATGCAAGGCAAGCGCCTTACTCACTGGGCTCCCCAGCCCCGAAGAGATGGGTCGTGGTTGAGTGGACGTCGCACTACACAAGGTAATTAAACCCCCAAAACGCCTAATAGACAACAGGAATGACCACGCCTGCAGTGACGTCCCAGTTCAAACATTGTCTTAAACCCCACAGATTACCCGGCAGCTAATTCGTCTAAACTAGAACGGTCGCGCCTACAGTAATGCCAGTTACGTCACAGTTTTGCCTTTTTCCCACAAACAAAGCATGCTCCGCCCCGTTCGAATTGTCCATTGTTTTGGTAAAATACGATCACTTCTGCATGACGATCCCATGAGAAGGGATGACAGGAAGATTGGTTTAGTTTATTTTGAATTATCGTCGCACTAGAGCTACACGAGGGCTATTGGCAACGGGCGTCATATTTTAGAACCACAGTCAAGTGACGAGCCGACACCCGAGTAAGCACCCAACGTAACCGTTAAGGGCGACATCATACGCAGCGTTAGGACTTTGAAGGGTATTTAACGTGCACTCCCTCTACACGGGGTATTTGTCGGACATTTTTGGCTGCACGGACTGTTTATTGTCGGCAGTTATTGGCGATGCCCGGACCCGAACCTGGGACTTTTCGCATGCTACTACAGGAGGATTGGATAGGTAAAGTCGCACTGGATCAACGGGGGCATTTGGAACCGCCGCGCCGTCAAGTGACAAGTGCGTTGCTAAAATTAACTGTTGACCTATAAATGCTCTTTGCATCTAAAAAGTCTCCGTGTAGAGGGATGTCACTTGAGTGTGGTTCTAAAATACGACGCCCGTCGCCAATAGCCCTTGTGTAGCTCTAGTGCGACGATAATTAAACAACTCAACCCAGTTCCTTCAATGATTCCTTCCACCCAAAGTAAACTCACCCGAAATTTCTTGTTTCAAGGCCTGGGAATCTTTTTTTTTGTCCTATCCATGTTATCAGCAGTAGATATCTGCAGAATGGGATCTATTTTGGGTCGGGCGAACCCAAGAAACCTTTGTTGCTTGGAGGCCGGCCACTTCGCGAAAATACAAAGGACTCTTTGTTTCGCGCGCCGGACATGCACTTCAACTTCGACTGTCGAACGAGATTCGTGTTGGCTTCCCCGCGAACATTTTGCCTCGAGATTATTTTTTATGTATCAAAATCGACTTGTTTACAATAGATTTTTTATCCTTTTCTCATACAATGTGGATACCTTTTTTGTCAATTCCACGAAATATACGATAATTTAATAGCTAGTATTTCAATTTTCAGTAGCCTGAGGTTAGTTAGCTAAAAAACAATAAATATTTCTTAAATATTTTATATTTGGAAATTTAATTTGGTAAATTCCAAAAAAAAAAGTACAAACAAGCATCATTAATTCGCAATGAAAAGTTGTAAAAAAAGACAATTTACACTAAAATTTATGTACAATTTATTTACGTCTTTTGCAAAGAAGTTAATAAAATAAAACCACAACTTCAAAGAATTTTGCGTTTAAAACCATAGGTTTATTTTCTTGGATTTATTTTAAAAAGGGGGCAAGTGACATAATCAGCCATTCATTTTTATTTACTTAAGTGAGTTGATTAACTTTGCGATTCGATTATCAATCGTTTAAAGTTTTAACCATCTTGTATATTATGTAATTTCGATAAACCATAAAAAAAACCACAAATATGAAAAATCCCTAAACTTACAAACCACAAACATTTCGATCTTAGAAATCATCAAAAATTATCTTCAAATATCAAAAAAAAGAAATTCTCTCCTAAACTAATTCCGCCTGATAAAAGAACACTTGTAAACGCAGACGATTTCACTCACCAGCATAATTTGGCCTTTTAAAGGGAAAAAATTAATTATTTGAGTTATTTCGAATTCACTCATTAAAGGCTTTAATGGGGTTGTTTCACGGAGGATCTGGCAATAGCTCTGCGGTTTTGTTTTCATGTCTCTCGAATTACTTTTGTTGATAATTCGAAATTGAGTTTTCTAAGAATAAGTTAATTTAGTTGTTATTTTTTAAAATTACAACTTCTTGCTGTGCAGTTGGTTGTTTTAATCATTATTCAAGGAAAACTTGCATTGAAAGAAGTTTGAATTTTAAAAAATTAACAACTAAAATACCCTTTTCGAAAACTCACTACGGAATACCAAAACAACAGTAATTCGAGAGACATGAAAGCAAAACCGCAGAGCTATTGCCAGATCCTTCGTGAAACAACCCCATTAGTGAATTTTAAAATATTTCAAAAATACAATTAAAGATAAAGTTTAAAATGTTTATTAGAGGAACGACAATTGAAAATATGTATAAAAATGCAAATGATATAAAGTAAAACCGATTTATTAGAAAAAAGTAGGGATGGGATGTGTAACATAACACGACTTTCGATTGCCACTCATAAGTCAATACCATTTAAATGTAATATCATACTCCATAAACAAAGTAATTTCAATGATTTCAAAACCTAATAGTTCTATGGGCGCATGCGATGGACAGGGGTGCACCAAATTTGAAGTCGATTGACCAATTTTGGGCGTCTACTACTTTGGGTGACGAACAATCGGGTGATTCTTTCCGTCGAAACTGTTCAGCTGCGAAAACACTTATACAAAAGCAAAGAGAAACAAAAAAAAAAACCTTGTCCGATCAAGCTTCTCATTGAGAACAGCAATTTTCCAGTACCGAACAATTTATGTAGGACAAATGACGCTAAACAAAAAAAATTTAACGTTACAAATTATTAATTATAATTTTTTTTTAAAAATGAAGGTATTAAGTATTCACAAAGTCATTGTTAATAGGTTAATCATCAACAGATATTAAAAAATGGATTTTTATAAAAAATATATTGAATTGTTAAATTAAAATTAGATAGCACGAGACAAGTTCCCTGTAATCGTTTTAGCTTCTACACTATGTTTATAACGTAAAAAGTGGAAGGTATTACAATCGTTCAGTCCGTCCGTCTGTCACCCACTTTCACAGAAAGAACCACAAGTCCCACAGACAAGTGGGATACGTCATTTTGAAGTAAAAAATCAGATTAGGCTACATTCCAAATTTCATTAAAAAATTTAAAATAGAAGTTTATTTAAAATTTAAATAACTAATTTTTTTATCTACATTGAAATAAAATGCAAATTCCATTTTTATTCATATTTTCACTGTAGCCATCCACAAGTCCCACAGACATGTGGGATACGTCAGTTTGAAGCAAAAATTCGGATTAGGCTACATTCCAAATTTCATTAAAACATTTTAACTAGAAGTTTATTTAAAATTTAAATAACTAAAAATTTAATCTACATTGAAATAACATGCAAATTCCATTTTTATTCAATATTTTCACTGTTGCCATTTCGTTAAACGTACGAGAAACTTTATTCAAAATAAAAATAAACACTTTTGAAAGAATATTTATTTATGCGATATAATTCAGTTTCGATTGTTGTAATATCACAGTAGAGTTCTTTTGATGGTTTATTATATATGTATGAAGAAAGATGCATAGAGAATTCTAACTTGGCATAAAAATATGCAGTTTCGCTTTTATTTTTAAAGCATCAATTGCACTAATTATATATTTTTCGAACTGTAAATTAATTTAACAAACAATAAATGACTGAATTTTCGAAAGAAATGTAAATGGGAAATTGTGGCGACACAAAGATATTTATTAAAAAAGATTACATTATTATTCTTCGAACTTCAAACAAATTAAGCAAACGATAAAGTCTAATTATTAAATCTGAGAAAGAAGATTAATGAAAATAATTAATTTTATCGTTTAAATGTTTAATTACAACTAGCTAAAGGCTCTGTTTGGCGAATTTCTTTCTGAGGTGTATAAATAGTTTGTTTCCTGTTGAGCACAAATGTTGTGTGGAAGCGGTTTAAGTGACAGATTCTGTAACAAACCTACTTGTTTAAAATTTACAAAGATAAGGCTCAAAAGAAGGGGGGGGGGGGGGGGGTAGTGTTGCCACCTCCATCAGTGTGCTTTCTTCCCACATCAAATGAGAGAACAAATCAAATTAATTCAAAGTTTTCGTACAAAACTCAAGAGCGTTTATAACTGACAGGCGTGTACAAAAAACAAAGAGAAAAAACTGGGTGGTCTTGGGGCTTTCCAATTCGCGGTCAATGCATCGGCAAGTCCACCGGAAAAAGGAAACCATAAACACGAAAAAAAGGAGGGGGAGAAAATAACAAGGATTTATGGAGAATGCGATAAAACAGTCTGTCTCCTCCTCTGCCGCCTCTCGTCACGATTCCAAGAACAGAAGGGCGGGTGTCCCTCCGCCCTCTTGAAAGGCGATTAGGTTTGCACTACAGCTAAACATGGGCTATTAGAGATGGAACCAGGGCCTGATATTCCATCCGGGCCTAGGGCTCCCAAATTTTAGGGGCCCCTAAATTTTAGTTTATGCTAAATGCTGTAAATCCCCAAAATATCAGTAAATTAAAAATATATATATATTCTGATACTCCACTTTGTTTTTTGCTCGACTTTGACTGAAAAATTGACCTAACGTGATTATTTTGCTCGATGTTCATACATAAGGAAGCCAATAAAATGGCAGCAAAACTTTTATACATAGGTCAACTAGCACCATCATTACTGGAAATCATACAAAACATTTTCCGGCCCCCAAAATGGGTTGTGCCTATAGTCTGGTTTTCCTAGATCTGGCCCTGGATGGAACCTCGGGTTTCGAACCAATTTCAAGGGGCAGAAATCTTGTCCAAGCAATCTATTTTAAATATATACTGTTACTGATTGAATTAAGTTTACATGATTCATAAGAAGCTCCTTGTGTAAGGGAAATTTATTCGGCGACATCGAAACGGTCGAGCCGGGAAAAATTCCCAAATTTAAAATGAAGTAGAACCAGAAATTTGAAAAATTAACTGCATTGCCTATCTAGGGGGCTTTATGACAAAAAACCAATTTCCTTAACAAGGCTCAGAAGCAAAGAAGTCTGAATCCCAGCGGTATCTCTTTCTGGTGGAGTATCTTGAAGGTTTTTTTTTTTTCATAAAGCTAATTAAAAAAGCATTCGACATAGAATAGGGACATTTTCTAGTTCCGCATTTTTCAACGGAATGCCTCCAAAGGTGTCCGATTCCATAGCATTAGGAATGCTTGTTAATCGGGAACGAAGAAACTTGATAATGGACTCATCCATAATATTTATAGCCTGTTGGTTCTCTTTGGATGTGATAAGGAACTACCCTCTACCTGTAAAGCTGGAGTAGAATCGGACTTCTAATGTTGAAGGATTTTAAAACTGGTATCGGAGGGATTTTGTTTTTGTAACTGTAATAGTTAGCTGAATTGCTTGATAAAAATGTTAAAATGAAAAATTCAATTTCAACTATCCCTCCTCACCCAGTTTTAACTAAGATTTGATGAAAAATAAACACATATTGTACGAGACGAAATGCAAGTTAAATCCTTCTTCTTTTATAAACTTACGGTAGAATGAATGTTGACTAAAAAATAAACTCTTCAAACAGCAATTCATGGGACCAGATTTGATCAAAAATTTTGATACAGACACTGTCTTTTTTTTAATTCTATCTGACGAATGCAATGAAACAGTCGCACAGTAAAGGAAAAGCAAGACATAAGTAGTTGAAATTCAATCAAAACAGATTTTTAATGCCGGGGGAGTCCTATTTATGAGATATATTAATAATAATAATAAATTTTATTATCACAAAAAAAAACAACAACAAATTAAATCAAACGAACGCCAAGGGGAAACATGGAATCCCGTATAGGCGAGATAGAAAAAATGTTATATAATTTGAACAGACCCACACAAATAAATAGAGAAATGATGAAAAATAATAAATGCAACAACAAACTGTTTAAAAAAATATACAGAAAAGTTTGGCAATAAGCTGTATAACAAAAGGAAAAAAAATTATTAGCTTCAATAAAGTGAGAAATAAAGATTAAGTCGTCGATATTGATCAGAAGATTGAAAAGTGTACGTTTAAAGGTAGCATAATTATTAATATTTATTAAATCGATGGGGAGACTATTGTATAATTTAGGAGCGAGGTAGAAGAAATGTTTACAAAAGATATCTTTATGGAAAATAGGGATTTGAAAAACATCATTATTTTGATCTAGTGCTATGGCGATTAACTTTAAAACTGCAAATAGATTTATTGCGATGGAGATAAAGTATAATACGAATGAAGTGTAAAGAAGTATTATTGTTAGAAAAGGGGGTACTTTAGGGACGCCATGTTCTTTAGCTCAATGAGGTTAGCTTCCAGTTATAGACGGACAGTGAATTTTCAATGAAATTTTCTCGGCGCAGGAAAGTGCACCCGCAGAGTGTTTTCACACCAGATGGCCTCTTGAGAAGAATAAACACTCTTCACACGAGAGGTGCAACAACTGGATGGAAAGAAGTTGCTAGGCTCTTTGACGAGAACAGTTCGAAAGCAGGGTTGTTAAAAACCCGGGTTTTTTCATGAAAAACCCAACCCACTTGGGTTTTTTCAGGGTTTTATGGTTTTTTTCAGTATTTTGGATGTGTTTCTCAGGATTTTATGATTTAGTTAGGGAAGATTTAATTATTTATCTATACATTACAATTTTTAAAACTAACAGAACATCTTGAGAGAGATAATCAGAAATGATGTAATTTAAATTAGAACAATTAAAAAATAATTGCATATAGTTGTTAGATAAATGTATATTTAAATTTATAAATGTATTGTCTAGCACCAAGTATTGTTTGTTTGTGTAAAATTATATAATCCGGAATATTGTAACGATAGACATTTAAATTAGCATTTTAAAAAATGGATTTGTTATATTTAATTGTTAAATAAATTAGTAATGCATTTGATTAAAATTAATTAATTTGAAATTATATAAATGCATAAATTGTAAATGCATTTTAAATATTGAAGGTACAAAAATGTAAAAATATATTAAGAATACTAAAATATTAATTAAAAACGATATGAAATGTATATTTTATGGATGTATAAAAAGTTTGTACTTTTTTTTTTAATTTTCAGTGAAGGCAATTTTAAGTTCAATTGCCCACTTTGTATTTTTGATGTTTTTTTTTGAAAAAACCCACCCGGGTTTTTTCGGGTCGGGTAAAATCATAACAACCCTGTTCGAAAGCCAAGTCAGTCGGATCCCTTCATACTAGGTCATCGAAAATATGGATTCTTACAAATATTTATGTTGATACTTATTTAGAATAAGAAGCTAGCGTCATTTGAAATTGTTTGCGTCATTTTCAAACCGCCCCAAATATAGCCGAATGAGTTCTAGGATTTGATCCAAGCAGTTTTATGTAAATATTCTTCGAACTGCAAATAAACGTAGCAAACAAGAAAGGATATTAATTCCATTTGCGAAAGAAAATAAATGAAAATAGCCAATTTCGGCTTTCAAAGCTTTAAATTACAACTCATTGCTGTGTTTGGCGACTATTCTACTTAGGTGCATAAATCTTTTGTGGAAGCAGTTCTAATAGACAGTTACTTTTACAACCCTATTTCTTTTTTTGATAAGAATTTTAGTGGTTAATTAAGTACAGGAAAGTAGACCACTTCAGTTCTTTTCGAACTTGTTTAAATTAAAATTTAAGAGGTTGGAAACTCGGAGGTCAATTTTATTTTTGATAATCCTACACGAAGGTGGGAAAATTAAGACCGGAACCTATAGCTTAAATCAGCTTGAGGGAAAATATATCGGTTAAGGTGATAAGAATACAGGGATTGGAAATTTACTAGCTCCAGTTAAGGAACAATCTTTGGAGCAGCAAAAAACTAAACTCAAATTAATAAATATAACACTATAATAAAACTTCCCATCTTTGAAGACGAATTTTTAAAAAAATTCAGAAGAACCACCCACAGCAAAACGGGGCCTCCGAACAAAAGCGGTATTTTAGGAATCCAATAATAACGACTTCGTCCAATGAACAAGTAAAACACATCCAGTGGTTATTTCTGCAAGAGTGGTCGGCGGGGGCGGTTGCAGGGTGTGGCAGGGGGGGGGGTCCTTATCTCCCCCTTTCCGGTAGGGGGGAAACTGCAGTCTCAAGAATAAGTACTTCAGTTTACGGTCGCTGCTTTTCTAGTCTGCTTTTTTTTTGTTTTTCAATGAGCGGGTGTCTTGATATTTTCGTAAGCACATAAAAGCTCCCCCATGCATAACTACCGAGGCAAATCTGGGCTTATCGGGCACATTTTCAAATGGCTCCCTTAATGTGATCCAGAAATCTATTTTTAAATATGCTAACACTCGTTACTTTAACGTTTTGATTGATTTTAAATTTATTCAATTTGTTTCTAATATGTGTTGGAATTGGGTCCACAACAGTTCAATATTCTACAAATACTAATTTACCGTTAGTCATGAAATGCAAAGAAAATACGGAAATTAGTCATAAACGAGGACATCTATAATAATAAAAGAAAGAGTCTGTGTGTCTGTCTGTGGATCGTAAAAGACCTACTTATACTGCCCTCTGAAATTCGAAATTTTTAAAATAGATTCCCTTTAATACCAACGTGTGCACCTGAGGCTTAGTTTTTTCATATTTGTTCCATTTTTAGAGAAAATTCGAATTTTCGGAAAAAAAATACACCACTTTCGCTCAAATCCGATCATTTTTTCCCTTTCGTGTTGCCATTCGACAGAAGAAATTAAAATGAACACAAAAATTAATTAAAATTGAAATTGCTTTTATTTTCTTGCCATTACCTTCAGAAACTAAATTAATGATTTGAAAAATAATTGAACGTGCCAATGAGCTAAATGTTTTTTTTTAACCCAGAATGGAGGTTTTGACGTGAAATAACATTGTTATACAATTATGGTTAATTTTGAATTTATCAGGAAAATTGCGATGACAGTAAGTTCATATTGAGGAAGATTTGTGATACGAGGATGTGCATTTTATAGTGATGTATTTTTATTTTGGAAGTTTAAAGCAATATAAATAACGGGATTTTATTCTTTATAATGAACGGGAACAAAGGCAAAGCTAATTATCCTATATCAAATTAAATGACACATGTACTTGGATCGATATAATATTCTTTTAGTCCGTGCGAAAAACGGGTTGCTAGAATAAAAACGAGGTATTTCATCTGCATTGAAGTGAGATTCTTTAAAGTATCAATTAAAAGCCATTTTGAATGATTTGAATTTCATTAGTTAGGGAGGTTTGGTGGTTTAAAGCTTCAGTAGAGCTTCACCAGGGGCTAAGGGAATCGTAATTTTGAGCCGTGGCCAAGTGACGACCGCAAGGGAATGGAATGCCTTACGACCGAAGTACGGCCCATGTTATTTATTTTAAAGCAAAGATTTATGAGAAACTCCAGACTATTTACTAGCACTGCGAATAGTTTGAGGCGAGGAATGCCCGTCCACCCAGATGTCTGTCGCTTCAAAGCACTTCCGAAGCCAAAACAATTTTCCCGAACACACGCATCAGCAAAAACAACGAACGAACAAAGTGCAAAGATGGAGTGAGAATTAAGCAAGCTTCTTGGTTCGGAACCCTTTTAGTTTATTTTGTGAGCTACACGATGTCGATATTAGATTAGCCAAGGGCGGTCCGATATAAAGGGGGTGCAAGTCTAATTTTTAGCCCCCTATTTTGTGGACTTTTAGAAGACCCTTAAAAGGGGATTTTCTTTTGAGCTTAAATATATGGTTAAATAACCATATGAAAGCAGTAAAGTTTTGAATGGCATAATCTTAATGGTATACGTGGTTTTGACAATTGCTAATCACTTTTTTAGTAGTTTTGAAAAAAGGATTTTAAGATTGAAAATAGTAGATAGTTTTTCAAAATGAAAGTTTCAATGTGTTAAGTGTCACCACTACACTATTTTATTATTTTTTTGCCAAACTAAAATAGGAATTTTACTTTAATATCAACTATCAACTGTGCTGCCCAACAGCGAAGCAACTAACGCAACTTCGTAGCGGGAAAACTTGAAAGGAACGGCGATTTATTTAAAAGCTATTTTTTAGTGGTTGCATATGTTTGGTTGTTATCCAGCACGATCCGTTTATACAGTGGATGAGACGAAAACAGGACCTGCGACAGAGGCGTAGCTACCGCCGTATCTGCCGTATCAATTATACAGGGCCCCCGGGCCACGGGGGCCCACGACGTGCGTAAGCAAAAATTAATAAAAACTTCCCAATTTTTTTTATTTCACAAATGACAAAATTCAAGGAACGACGCTTTATTAGCGGTAAAGAAAAATTATTTATTAATCATGAAAACTTTGTACCAACTAAATTTAATTTTATAATTAACATTTTAGAGAGTTACGATTTCTTAGTGCTTGTCACATTTTTTTCTTCACTATTTGAAACAATTAATCCTGTTTCTAAAGCTCTACAGCCTGGAAATAATGACTTACAGAAAACTAGTATTTTATTAAGTAATCTTTTGAATAGACTGTTCGAATTAAGGAATCAAAATTCATTCAATAGTTTGCTAAATGAGTCCAAAGATTTAGCAAAACAGTGGAGGGTAAAAACTGTTTTTAAAAACAAAAGGCGAAAGATAGCGAAGCGTTTTTTTTATGAGTTATCACAAGATGAGAGAATTTCAAACCCATAATCCTATTTCAAAGTCAATGTATACTATTGCTGTTTAGATATATTAATTTCTCAAACTAAACAAAGATTTCAGAGCCTTTGCGACCTGAGTAGTATGTTCGAAATATTACAACCGGAGAAACTCCTGTCTTCTTCAAACGAAGATATATTAAACGCTTCCGGAAAACTGTCGGCTAAATACAGTAAAGACATCTCAGTTAATCTTTATGACCAATTAAAGGCTCTAAAAACATGCTTAAAATCTGAAATTCAAAAAATTCATTCCATTAAGGATTTCATTGAACTATTGCTGATAGAATTCAATAGTCTTGCATCCAGTTTTCCCGAGGTAATAACAGCATGCTTTTTATTCTTGACCCTTCCAGTTACAACCACAACTGCCGAAAGAAGTTTTTCAAACTAAAACTGATAAAAAAATGACCTCAGAACTTCGATGGGACAGGAATGCCTGTCAGACCTGTCACTATTGTCCATAGAGGCAGAAACTATAGAAAAACTAAAGTCATCATCAGCTATAAATGATTTAATAAATCAGTGTGCCGAAAAAAGTCAAGGATAGTGTATATTTAATTTGAATTGTTTGTAAATATTTTGGAAAAAGTGACAGATAGATAATTATGATGAATAAATATTTCTTTTAATTTTATGCATTTTTTTTTCTTTTGTGAGAAATCTTTACCCTTCCTAAGGGCCCCCAAACAAATTTTTATACCGCCAAGGCACGCTACGCTTCTGACATGCGAGGTTATCCTCCGTTGCACTTGTTGCCATCGATGATCAGCAAGTTGGGCTCTCAATACAACACATGAGCTGTTTTCAGCAATGCTGTTATTCCATTCTGCTTCGACCAGATCTGGGAATAGAATATTCGGTTCGAAACTTGAGAAATGAGGAGAAGGGCCTCATTCGACATCCTTCACCACACCCCGAAATGGAACGCGTCACAAGTGACGAAAACTATCGTTCGCGAACTGCCAGATTTATAAAACACTTGGTCGGTGTAATATCGCCTCGCTCAAGGTTCATGGGTTCGTTCTTTTTAGAGAACAGCATTTCTTTTGAAATACGACTTTTAAAGTTTAACATTCGTCAAACATCAAACTATCATAACCATAGATATCCTAATTAAAGTATTAGATTGGCTGATCACGTGACCTCCAATGCTAACGACGGGGCGCGCATGAAGGCTTTTTTGGTGGGCATAATGGCCAATGTTGCTGCCACTTTAAGGAGAAAAATACTACGAAAAAAATACTATTTAATTCTAAAATTACAAAAAAAAATACTAGAAAAGGATTTAAAGTCACTATAAATATTCCAAAATGCAGCTCGTATTTTTACGATATTTTTTTTGTAATTTTAGAATTATTCTAAAATACTAATATGCTCTTTAAACTTTATAACTAAACTTTTAACTTAATTTTAGAATTTTTTTTAGAATTATTCTAAAATTACAAAAAAAATATCGTAAAAATACTAGCTGCATTTTGGAATATTTATAGTGACTTTAAATCCTTTTCTAGTATTTTTTTTTGTAATTTTAGAATTAAATAGTATTTTTCTCCTAACCAAAATGGGCATAATGGCATCAACACTGGCCATTATGCCCACCAAAAAATCCTCCATGCGCGTCCCGTCGTTAGCATTGGAGGTCACGTGATCACCCAATCTAATACTTTAATTATGATATCTATGATCATAACCCTCTAAAGGATACTAACTTAAAAAACCTGTCACCTGACTATCAGGTTTTACAGCAACGCACATATTTAAAAATTTATAAATTTCATAATTTTATTAAATTTTAAAATGTAAAGCATGGAGGAGACATTTATAGCCATCTACTACGGAAATATATATTTAAAATTTAAGGAATCAAATTATCAGTTAAAAATTTTAATTTAAAACTCATGCAGTGAAAACAGGTTTACACTTCAGCCAATTTGCTTATCCCTCAGAAGGTATAACGTGAATATTTCGAAAGAATATACTATAAATTTGGAAGTATATACTCTCTTAACAAGGAAACTATAAAATTTAAGAATTAAATAACGATTTTGAAATTATTGCGTCCGAAAACGTTATAAGTACATATTCTAAAAAGAATTATTCATACATTTGCAACTAAGCAAAACAGCTTCAAAAGACGTCATGTCAAACTATTTTTTTAATACTAAAAATATCCAAATTCAATCCACATTTCCCCGCTTCTTGTGCAACTGCGGAAATTTATCGGACATTTAAGAACAAGTCTTTCCTGTCGGAGCCCGTGAAAATACCGCCTCTGTGTCTGAATCATCGGCCATTTCAATCGGCGCTCTGCCTTATCCGAATCACACAAACGGCTGATTGTCTTAAATTCCATCGAGAGGAAGAAAAACACCCTTCGATGGCTCCTCCCTTTCGAACTGCTAAGAAGCCTTGTTCAAGCATTTTATTTATCTTTGTTGTTGAAATCCGATACAAGTCTCACGGAGAATTTATGAGTCCTTAGACGGAAATTCAATGAAGTGAAAGAGACTAGGTTTGAAGAATTCAGCTAAAAGAAGATAACCTATCCTATAAGGTTATTTTCCGAATTCAGGGATAGTGCAATTTGAATTCCGTACATGTTAATAAACGGCTATTCATTCTAATATCAAAATAATATCGTTCACGGATGTTCATTTAAAAGCTTCTTCGAATGCTTAAGAAATTATTTTAATTTTCTTTTTTTGACAATTATAAAAAATTATATATGCTTTTTAAAAAATCATTAACGATAAAAAAAATACAATAACTTTAAAAAGTTTTTAATAGTGTAATAATCTTTAGACATGACTGGATGGCATAAAAATATTCCATGCGTTCGAATGAATCAATCCCGCGTAAAGAGGAGCGGGTAGCGGCGGCGCCAGACGATATTATTTACGATTAGAGGCGGGAAATAAAAAAAAAATCGTCCACTGTAATCGGCGGTTGCCGTCAAATTCCTCATTGTTCTTTATTCGAGGAAATTGTTCGTCACCCGCGCACCCCCACACTTCCCATCTTCCGTCACACCCTTTTCTTGCCGAACCGGCGCCGATAGCCCACGGTGGAGCTCTAGGACGATATTCATTCAACTTGCAGGATAATCGTAAAATTAGACATTGAGGAAAATAAGAAGTCTCTAAACCAGCGGTTCCCAGCCTGGGGGCGATCGCCCCCAAGTGGGCGATTTGTGTTATCAAGGGGGCAAAAAATACTTGAGGGGCGATCAGGGGAAAATTAAAATAATGTTGTATATTTGTACAGTAAAACCATTCTCCAACCATAACCAAACCAGCCGATTTTTACTTTAAACTCTCTTAAATTTTCTAGAAACCAGTACAAATATCTTAGTTAATTATTTCACTTTTGTTCTTTAAAAATATGTGTTTTATGTTTTTATCTATTTTATTTAAAAGTGACCGGATAAAGCTTCTTTGGTTGTTTTTATAAACGGTAGTAAGTGTTATAAAACTGTTTTATAGTTACACTTTAACTCAAATTATGATTAGACATAACATGAAAATTAAAAGGGGGCGATGGATGTTAATCAACCTAAAATACTAGGCGATGGTCCAGAAAAGGTTGGGACTAAACGTTTGATTGGAAACGGACTGGAACAAAAAACTTCCAAAAGCATGCAAGGTAGTTTCCATGAGACCATTCAGTTATTTTTGGGGGCTTTATTAATGCACAATTACGTTTTTCAAAACCTCTTTCTAAACAAACAGTTAATTCTTAAACCACCTAAGGGTGAGTAACACAACACGACTTTCAATTATCATTCAATAAATAATTAGTACACATTTATAGGTAATTATATACCCTATAAGGTCATTTTTATAATTTAAAAATCTAAAAGTTCCATGGAAACTAATCTTTATGCATGCACGATTTTCTCGAAAACGTTATCATAACGTCCCAGAGATACTAAAAACTCGTTGACCAAATTTGCAGTTTGTTGCTCTTTTAGCTTGAGCGTTATAGTATATATAGTATAATTACATATATATAATTCACACGTTCTAGATAAACTGATTTCAGTGATTTCCTTTTGATCCGTTTCACACCTGATCGTAATTAGACAGATATGTCAATTAACTAACCTTAAAAGTTTTAGAATTTAAGTTACTTTTAATGTCAGACATGGAATGACATATTTGTGTTTGTGACTATACACATAACCATGGCCAAAAGGAGAATACTTGGCTCAGATTTGGCCATTATTTGCTACAGACTGGTCCTCTGGCTTTGCATGGTTATATAAAGATTCCTGCCCTTCATTATAAGAGTGAAATTTCTACCATAATATTATACATCCCAAAAAGAGGACTCAACAGATTAAATAAATGAAGGTTTTTCCTGATAGTCATTCAAACCTACAAAGCTGTCATAATTGTACCGATATAAAACTAATTCCAGACTAGATCTTTGACCCCCTTTCATATTGACCAAGCCCATTTCAATCGATCTCATCCCCTGCTCTTGGAAGATTATTGATGTAGGTGGAGTTGCTTTAGAAACTCCTGATCGACTCCATTGGGCTTAAACAAGACAACCAAAATTTTATAATATCAACACTTTTAACTGTAGACATAATGTGGAAGCTTAATAAAGCTCATCTACTCACCGAGTCTGTCATATGGAACTGCCCCTTCAGGATGAGCTTGAATATGTGCGAGTCCTGTTCGGCATCGAAGGGAAAAGCCCCGCTCAACACAATGTACGTCACGACCCCAACAGCCCACAGGTCGACCACGCAGGTGTAGGGCTTCCTCAGCACGATCTCCGGGGCGATGTACTGGGGTGTTCCGCACACCGTGTGCATATAGGGGGAGCCACTGGGCTTGCGTGTGCTGGCGAAGCTGAAGTCGGTAATGAGGATGCGGGAGTCCTTGCCAGGGTGGTAATACAGGAGGTTGTCAGGCTTGAGGTCGCGGTGGGTGATGCCCAGAGAGTGCAGGTACCTAGAAACAGGACCCGTTAGGAGATGGGTGCAGGTTCATTTCTCAACTATAGTCTTGACGATTACAATGCAAGCTCGGCTTCCCCTCATGTGATTCTCCAGGAAACCGAGTGATGGGCATTCTTTTTGTTTTCCCCTGTAGCGGCCTCGGTAACCCAGTCTACCAAAAGGATCCACAAGGTGGAGATGAGTTACCTCGGCTTATATACTACTGTTTTCGATGTTATTCAGAATACTGGTAGGAACGCAGAGGTAAATCTGCACCCTCTAGCGAGGGGATGATTGATTGAGGTTGCGCGTGTGGTCCCCTCCCTACTAGGGTTTGGATAGCAGTTGCAATTCACATCACAGCAGTCAAAAACAAGGGTAGGTTTAGAACAGTAGGGGAATCCAAGCATGCATTGTAATCGTGTCCAGTTATAAAAGTAAAAGACTTCAGTGTACTTCCAATCCCTAAGTAAGTACAGGGCTAACAGATATGAAGGGTGTGCTTGCAAAACCCACATTCCCCAAAATATAACTAAGATATAGGGTCAAGTCTGTTCATTGGCAACTTAGTTTTTGATGATTGTACGGCACATTTAATGCCAGGGTTGAAAATTGTATCCTCTGTTCTTGTAATGTGGTGTATTACACATAGATTTGTAGCGGTCGCCGCATACGCAATATCATCAACGCCAGAGGGCCCTGCTTTACTACCAGTCATCAAGATTACAACAAATATTGCAGTACATAAGGTGAAGCAACTTGGTCTTAAACCTCAAGGTAACTTTTCGTATACATGGGTTGTGCAATATCTGCAACACTACAGATTTTTCTTTTACTCGGCGAAACAACCTGTTAGTGGGCCAAGGCCTGCCGTGCCCATTCCAGCTTACTAGACCAAGGGCTCTGGGGTGCTAGGCATATGACCTGGTAAGGGGCCCAAGCATACTTGGTCCTCATTTTATCGACCCACTTAAGGGATGAAAGGATGAGTCAACCTTGCCCAATCTGGGATTCAATATCCCCGAACCTGTGGCACGGCAATGCGAAGCACTACCACTAAGCCTCACAGATTCTTATAACTAAATAAATTGTTCAAGAAGGAGTCCTGTGCACTGACCTGACGCCTTCCAGCACCATCCTAATGGTGAGTTTGGCTTCCTCCTCTGGCAGGGACCCCCTTGCCTCCAGCCTGTCCAGGAGGCTCCCTCCGGTGGCCAGCTCCATGACCATGTAGACCCGCTGGCCGATGGACTCAAAGGCCTCGATCAGGCGGATCACGTTGGGGTGGTTGAGGCGACGGAGGACGGACAGCTCCACCTCAAAGGCCTCCCGGACACCAGGGGGTGCCTCCATCGTCTTGAGGGCGTACGGCTGCCTCGACACGCGGTGCTCCACCCTAGAGGGAGAGGTTGAACTCGTGTTTCACTTGTGTTTGACAGTAAGTACAACTCCGATTCAAAAAATTAGAATAATGCAAAAAAGAATGGGATGAATGTTTCTAAAGTGTCAATTTCGATATTGTGTTTAGAAAAAAATGTATTAAAAATATTTAATTATCTTCAGAGCATTTATAAATATAACATACATATTTGTTTTTATCTGCTACATTAATAATTGACTGTTTAAAAAATATTAGAATTAAAAAAATTATAATATCTGGACAAGGTGGTTAAAAAAAAATTAAAATAATCAACTTTTTTCTATCAGTTGGGAGAACAGCAATGAGATTAATATCCGAGGAACTATAAAATGTGTTCCGTAGAAAATGAAGAGTTGTTTGGCGCCGGAACTTATTCTTTAGAGGTATGGCAAGTATTTTTAAGGCACACAGTTTGATCACAAATAAAATTCATCAACTACTAAGTAAAAGTTATTTGTAATTAAAGCTATTTGTAATTAAAATTATTTTTTACATTTAATTTTCTATGATAAATAGTTTTTTACTATTAATTTATTATTACGAAAAATTATTATGAGTATCATTATGTTTTTATGTAACCTAACACATTTTGTATTTTTAATTAATAATTTATTTTTAAATAAAAAATAAATTCAATACACAAGAAAAATCAAATAATTAGCGAATATTTTTGTTGAAAATTTAACTACTTAGATAATGGGAATGTTTCTGATGATGTAACGCTCTTGTTTTCATTTTCCCACGTACTGCGATTTCATTGGTTGCTTCGGTTATTTCTCACAAAATGACCGATATAGATAAAAATAAACTATTCTTTCTATGCAAGCTTTCTTTGACAAATGTTTTGAATAACCAACAGCACAGCAAGAAGTTGACATTTAAAAAATTTAATAAGTAAAATATTCTAAGAAAACTCATTTTCGAAAAACGAAACAAAAGTAATTCCAGACAAAAATGAAAACGAACCGTTCCGTTGGAGCTGTTGTCATCCACAACGTGAAACAACCTCATTTAAATAACCTGATTTTTTTGTACAGAAACTAAACGATAAGCTTCTAATATTAAATTTAATTATAAAAGATATTAGTGTACAGATAAATTTAACATTTATTTAAGTTGTAAACATTTAAATAGTAAAAATATACTAGTAAATACAAAATTAATTGCACCAAAAATTATTTTTTAAGAAATGAGTATAACCATTGAAACAAGCGCATTAACAAATGAGTATAACCATTGAAACAAGCGCATTAACAAAATATTTCGTGAAAGTAAAGTTGATTCGCAAATTTTCGAAGGTGCAAAGTAGATAGAATAAAACAAGGCAAATAATGACATCTTGAAAAATCACAGAGTAATCTAATAGAGTTTAACAAATAAATTAAATAGGACATATTTAAAAAATTCAATACGACATATTAAAACAATTAAATGATTTATCATTTCAAACTTCACTTAAGGTAATTCTTATTATTAAATAAATTTACGACATCGTACAGGCGAAAGGCCAATGAGAAATAATTTAAAAAATTGTTTTCATTTATGTCTTTATATAAAAATAGCAACTAATTTTTATAAAACACGTTTTAAATATTAAACAGCAATTAAAATTTAATGAAAACAGAACTACACAGCCACTCCTAGATATATATTAAGAATTCATACAAAAACACCCTCTGTCGTTTGTAAAATCTAAACATTAAAATTTTTTCTAAAACATGGGACATTAGCCCATTACTGCAGACCACCAGTAGGGGAAAGTGTATACGTGTTAGCTTTCTCGGTGTGGTTGTGGGGTAGGATATGTGACAAAAATATTTGAAAGCTTAATTGTTTTTGTTGGATTTTTTTTCACACGGTCACTTTTGGGTTTGATTCTGTGGAATGAAAAAAAAAGCATAACATATAAATCTGTGCAATAGTTGGTATTGCAGCTGCCATACCAATTCCGGCACCACTGCAAAAGCTGGTATGGCAACTGCCATACCGGTTCCGGCGCCACTGGAAAGTATACTAGTTTAGAAACTTAAACAAGAAGCTAAACTTAAACAAGGAGAATAAAGGGTATTTAAAATGTTCTGTTAAATTTGTGAGCTCTGTCTTGGTATGGGACTGCATGACTGTTGAAGGCCCAAGTAGGTTGTGTATTGTTTCCACAACAGTCAATTCAGAAGTCTATCAAGAAATTCTTGAACATTTCATGATTCCTTCAGCTGAGGATTTATGTGATGACCATTTCTTGTTTCAGCAAGATTTAGCTTCTCCCCACACTTCCAAATCAACTAAATGGCTCAAAGAGAAGGACTTAACTCCTTTCGCCCGATCGAAATCCCATCGAGAATTTGCGGGGGAATTATGAACAAATAACTTCAAGAAGTTGAGCCCCACAGACAAAAAAGAACTTATTTCTAGTATAAAGGTGTATTTAGGCAAATATGGGTATGGGCGAATCTGGATTTAAAAAAACTATGAACCTTTAGTTAATAATATGACAAACAGTTTAAGAGCTGTAATTAAAGCTAAGGGTAATGCAACAAACAACTCATTAGCAAGTAAGAACAATTAGAGTTTAAATTATGTACAATATATTTATATTATTCTAATTTTTTTAACTATGTTAGGAAGTATTCTAATATTTTGAATTTTTTGTTGTTTGCTGATTTATATATATTTTCTACTTCATTGTAATATGTTTACATTTTTATAAATCTACAAAATATGCAGATTTATATTATAATAATTTATATTTCATATAATCGATTATTTATTTGATAAATTTCGTTTTCAATTCCCTTGACCGTATTTTCTTTTAAAATTCTAAAAAATTTTAAATCGGAGTTGTACTTGTTAAAGCCCACAAATAGTTATATTCACTATCAATAAACAGCACAAGTTGCTATTGAATGAGATTTTTAGCCTACTTTTCTTTTTTTAATTCGAAAGAATTAAAAAAATGAAAAAGTAGGTATTGACATGCGGTCGATGTCTGTCCGTACCCCCCTTCCAAAATCGGTTCTATCCATCGGATCTTAAAAATTCTTTTTTGTTAGAAAGCTATGACCTCAGATACCCGACTTTCATACTTTTTGTCCGTCTGTCTGTACGTCCGGACGGACATAAATCTACTATCTGTCGGCGAATTTCCCATTGAATTAGCATTGAAATTCAATTTTGAGTCATTTAAATTACTGTTGCCAAATCAACAATGGCATGAGAAACTTTATTTATTTAAACATATTTGAAGCAAAATAATATTTTCATGAATCAGTTTGGAATGACGTCATAAAATGTAGCACAATTTGATTCTTTGATTGTTCATTAATTATCTAACAAGAAAGCGGCAAGGCATACTTTTGCATACAATTATGCAGGGATTGGAGTAATGCGTTACTTGTAACGCCGTTACTTGTAACAGTTACTTTTTTTAGGTAACGTCGGGTAACGCCGTTACATTTTTCAGAAAGTAACTGTAACTGTAACTTAGTTACTTTTAGCGGTAACGAAGTAACGAAAAATTGCGTTACTTTTCCGTTACTTTCCGAAGGCTGTCTGATGCTTATTTATAAATTCCACTCCTAAGAGAGAAGGGAACATTTCGCATTCCCGAAATCTGAGCTTTTCTTGGGAGGGAAAAAGCAAACTAGCATTGTCCACTTTGGCTGCTAACAGCAGAAAGAGTTGTGAAATTGTTTCGTTAATAATGATTTTCTTTGAAAAATGGTAAGATGGCTAAATTACAATTTTTCTCATAACTTGAAATTTCAAAAAGTAACTGTGAATCGTTACTTTTCGTACTAAGTAACTGTAACGTGTTACTTTTCATATTAAGTAACTGTAACGGTAACAGAGTTACTTTTTTTATTAAGTAACTGTAACAGAGTTACTTTTTTAAAGTAACTTTCCAATCCCTGCCAATTATGCTTAGTTTTAATTTACATTTCTTATTTTTTTAATGCAGTTTGGAGTTTCCTTACTTTTGTTATTAATAAATATTTAATTATTCTTCGAACTACAAATAAATCGCGAGCAGACGATAAATAATATTTAATTACTTTGCGAAATAATATTAAGGAAAATAGTTGATTTTGGCTTTTAGAAGTTTAAATTATTAGCTGGATGCTGTGTTTTTTCTAATATGTATAAATCTAGTGTAGAAACGGCTGTTGATGATATTTACTGTTAGAAACCTAGTTTTTCCTGATTCGAACTTCAGTAAGTATTTAAGTAACAGGAAAGTAGGCTATTTTAGTTCTTTATGAACTTCTTGTTATTTCCCTTTTTTTGGTAACATGGATTCATTCCGTTATAAACAACCCATCCTTAAATTAGAATGGCGTGAGGTGCACTATGGTGATGCACTCAGCGGCTGTTAGTTAGAAACAAGTTAAAACTTAAAAGAAATTTACATTGCCTTTATATTGTATGAAAAGTGAACCAGCAAAAACAACGGTAATTTTGCGCAGATGGACTAGTACTGTTCTAATGTGTAAGAGGTAATATCGCGTTTAATTCCACGCCCCCCCCCCCACCCCCCAACAGGACCCATGAACTACCGCCCTATAAACTTCAAACGGTTAAGTGCCAGACAGTTAACGCTGTTTGTGTGGTAATAATAAAAAGTATTATAATCTTGTTTTAGGGAAAGTATAAATAAACATTAGGATTGCTATAGCAAATGTGTTTTTACTTTGGTCCCATCCTGCCTAATTGCAATCAAGACATTTATGCGCAAAAAGTGTTGAAATGTGCGTTATGAGTCGTTGAAAGAAAATTACATACTTCAAAGCAGTGATTAAGAATTGCTGAATAAATCGGAAAATAAATTCATGTACAGATTATTTTGGACACGAGTATATTTACCTGAGCACACGACTGTAGGTTCCCTTTCCGATGACCGCCTTGATGTCATACTTGGCAGTGATTTTGGGATCACAGGTCTTGCTGCTGTTGTTGTTTGTGGTGTCTTGGGTTCTCTTGTCTGATTTGTGCCTGTGGCTCTTCTTGGGGACGTCTCCCCTCTTGTGTCTAGAGGACCTGGAAAAAACAAGTGTCAATTGTGATTAATTTTAGCCTATTTTTAATACAAAATAACTTTTTTCAAGGATACTATGGTATTGACATTGTGAAGATTTCTCGTCCATCTCCCTTAAAGCAGGAAAGGTTGGACGACAGAGAAAAAAATTTATACTTTTGTTTGTTTATCCCTTCGTACCATAAGAACTTAAGGAAATGTGAAAGTTGGTTATTATAATATATACAGTGCCCCTTTTACATGGGCAGTGTGACCTGTGGTTACTTATGCACTCAAGAAGTGAACACGCTTCATTCATTAAAGATAATTTATATTTGTGGTCAAGTGCCAACTCCTAAACTGAAGCAATGTAACTCCGACTATGGTACGCAGTCGAGACTAGGCACTTTTAAAATGTGTATTGACTTAGCTGACCCAGTTAATTGACAGGATCTTCATGGCAACCGTTTATGGAATGGATGGTATTTATACCCTGGCTTTCTCAACGAAAAGCCCACACTAACCATTGGGGTACTCGGTTAACTCATCGGCTACAACTTGGCCTATTATAGGTTTTGGTGGCCTCCAAGCAATAAAGTGGATGCATTAAATTGTTTCTAGGGTGGCTGAGAACCAGCCTTCTACAAGAGGGACAAAAGTCATGCCTAGTTTAGTTTGAATTATCGTCGCACTAGAGCTACACGAGGGCTATTGGCGATGGGCGTCATATTTTAGAACCAGTCAAGTGACGAGCCGACACCCGAGTAGGCACCCAACGCAACCGTTAAGGGCGACATCGTACACAGCGTTAGGACTTTGAAGGATATTTAATGTGTACTCCCACTGCACGGGGTATTATTCATCGGACATTTTTGGCAGCACGGGCCGTTTATAGGTTGGCAGTTATTTTGGCGATGCCCGGGCCCGAACCTGGGACCTTTCGCATGCTAGGCGAATGCCTAACCGAAGGCAAAAGTCATGCTTAGCCTCATGCTAATTGCTTGACCATGTTTTGAGGTTAGTGAGCGTTAAACATGCCTTAAAGCTCCGTAAAGAGTTTAGAAACAAGTAGCCGGAAGAATTTTGGGTAATTTAAAAAGACTGACTGGCCATAATGGGCGCTTGCCCAAACAATATTCTTGACAGGTCATTTTTATGAATTTTAAACATTCCGATAGATTGTGCCCTTAGGTTTGTGTTTGTACTATTTGACAAACTAACAACTTTTAATGAGATGTTATGTTTTAAAGTGCGGCAAAAAAGGAAATGTCCTATAAGACTAGGTGTGAAAGGTACAAAAAAAAAACTTTTCCCACACCTGTTGGTCTTTGCCCTCTTGGCCGTGTGTCTCTTCTCGGCAGACGGGCTCAGCTGGAGAACCGTCTGGATTTTGACGTCGCTCACGTCGAGTATTGGAGACGTCTGTAGTTTTCGGCCTTCCAATTTACCGGCTGAACAGCCCATGCTTCGAGGCACTTACAGGATTCCAGAAAACCAGCGAAGTTGACATGTCCAGATAAGTTTTCATTAAGTCCAGTTATCGCGATTAGCAATTTATCCTTTTTTGAAACTATATACACAAGCAAATACCTTCCCAAGGAGTCGTTCGAATAAGTAGAGTTAGTTTATAATTGACATTGTTTTAAGAAAACGCCGTGTAAATCCGAAAAGTGTCAATACATTCCAAAATGCAGACCACTCCGTCGTTTGTTTTCGTAATTCGTATCTCCAACAGAAGCACTTATCTCGCTGACTCCGGTCTGTCGAATGACGTAACAGAAAGTTTACAGTTTTGAGAACAAAAGTGATTCATGGATTGACCAATCAGAGCTTTTCTTGATTAAAACTTTTAACCAACCATCATCGATATTAGTGTGACGTCAAACAGCGGGGCAAAGCATATTTGGTAGGCAAATAATAGGGGTTGATAATCGTAGATTAGGGTAAGTTTGAATTATCGTCGCACTTGAGCTACACGAAGGCTATTGGTGATGGGCGTCATAATAGGGTACTTGACTGTATCGCTTAAATACCTTCCAATATTAAATAAATTATATTTTGAACCCAAAAACAACAAACGTATATATTTTTTTGCAAAATAAATCTTTAAATAATTAGTAAAAATCATTTTAAAATGGCTTATTTTTCATCGGTACGTTACGTGTTCACAAACACGTCGATTTGGCTGACGTCTTTGGTATTATAAGCAAACCGGTGTGATGTTTTTTTGCTTGCAATTAAACTGGATTTAATCTAATATACTATTAAAATAACAATTATATAGATAATGGAAGGAGGTTTTACAGAAGCGGATAGTTCAAATTTGCTTAAAGTAGATTCCAAAATGGTGTTTCAATGTTTGTTTATAGTTACTAGTGACGACATAGATACCCCGTGACAGCCACAAAGCGTTTTCGGGCGCAATTTTTTGTCCTAATTTTTTAATTCATTTTTCTCCCTTTTTATTGGGTATTTGAAAAAAAGAAAAAATACGGGTTTAATATTTTTTTCATAAGAATATTTTAAGCCAGTAAAAAAATTTTAGTCAAATCCCTATTTAGAACCACAGGTCACGAGTTGACACCTGAGTAGGCACCCAACGCAATTTTTAAGGGCGACGGGGTGCCGGGACTTTGAAGCATATTTGACGTGCACTCCCACTACACGGGTATTATTCGTCGGGATTTTTAAGTTGCGCAAGCAGCACCAGGTTTGTTCACCAGACAAGCAATGTAATAAGTAGTAATAAGCTATTACAATCAGCGACAGTCTACCAAGAAAGGAAAATATCGATAACAGTGACACTTATAGCAAAACCTTCCAATTCAACTCCGATTGATTACAGAATTTAGAATTACGATCAAATGTAACATAAACTAGCAGACACTGCGCTTTTTTTAAAACATAACCAAAATTTAAATTTAAAAAATATATATTGGAGGTAAAGGAATTTGTTTATCGGAAGCTTCTTTCCGATTATGAATTATGCCTCTCAAGAAATAACCATTGTGCATATATTTTTTAGCGTTTGAGGCTTATATCAAGGAGGTTCAAAGTTTGATTTGAGAAAAATATGTTGTTCTGGAAATAGACATGGTGTATTGGTAAAGGGCCTTGTCTTTTGTACAACAATCGAGTGACGAGGCAGTTATTTTGGCAATGCCCGGACGCAAACCCGAGACCTTTCGCATGCAAGGCATGGGCTTTATTGACTGAGCTCCCTAGCCCCACCCGCAAGGGAAATGCTTTTAATTTTAGAAGCATCATAATTAAACGATGACAACCCTACCCAAGTAAAGGAAATGGAGATATAATACAACTTTATGCTACTTTTTTTTTTAATACAGCAGGCTAACAACAAACATCACAATATATTAATAAAATTTCCTTCGATAAAATATAAAATAATCAGACCATTTTTTATTATTTTTTATTTACAAAAATGTTAGAATATAAACGTAACTATTTGATACATGTAAATAACATTTTACATGTATGAGCAACACATAATAATAATAATGATTTTCCATATATATCGTTCAACCATATAGATTTATAATATTGTAACAGAGAGTAACATATTTAAATTCTTGGGAAAACATAAAAGGAAAAACTTGTTACAATTGACACAGCTACAATTAACACTTTAGTATGGCACCAATAATAAATTATAATTTATCTACATAATTTATACATAAATTTTATGTCATTTTTGATATTTACAAAATATACATTTTAACATACCATTTTCTTGAAAAAATTTTCAAAAGAAAATTTCTACATTGTCAAACTATTAACATACTGCTACAACCAGCATCGCTTTAAAAGTAGTCTCATTAACTAAATGGCTGTCGATGCATTTTTGTACATAAAATAAATGAGTACTTGCTGTTTAATGGGGGAAAAAACTAGGTATGGTGGCGGGAAGTGGCAGTTTTGGGTAAACAGAAACAAAATAAATCAAATTTGATTAATACATTCTTCAACAACCAACCTACTAAAAATGCTTCGAGAAACAACACACCACTGGGAAAAACAATGATTCACAAGTTTTTTCTCTCAAAAATAAGTTTTTAAGTAGGCATTTGGAAATCTGGTTAAATATTCAAAGGAACATACAATACAAACATACCAATGAGTGCAGTTTTGCAAAAGTTTGTCATTTTGTTTCTTACTTGATAAAGGACAAGTACAAAAAATAATACTAGGCTGAATTCCATAATCTTCAGCGCTTTTCCATTCAATCTTCACTTATATTTTTATTTAAACTTTTTTAATTAATAAAGTGTATTTTCGGAAATGTAGCCAGCCCAAGTTGAAAATAATCCTTTTCAGGTCCCATATTCTCAGTCCAAAAATGTCTGTTCTGTCTGATTGGATTCAACTCATCAAGGATTTCCTAAAGCGACATTTCATCAGGGTGTCTACTCAAAAATAATTAAAAAATTTCCTGACCTTTCCAAGCTTTCTATGCCAAAAACAAAACTTTCCAGGTATTGCTAATGGCTCATTTGTGATGCTCTAAGGCTGTGTCCTCACTACGACATCAAATGCCACAAAGGCAACAAATGCAACAAAACTTGGCGACCGGCAAGGGCGCCAAGCGATGCAATGGCTTGGGGGCCGACTCTGCCAAGTCGCCAAGTTTTGTTGCCTTTGTGGCGTAGTCAGGACACAGCCATCACACAGTCATTTGATGAAGAAAAGCTGCAAGTCAGAATTCCTAAGGTGGATTACCTTATTAAAAGGTATTCTCAATTGAAAAATATTTACTTTTAGATATAGGTATATCAGAGTAAAATTAACCTTACATATGCATACCAATTTTAAAATATAAAACAATAAAAAACCATTTGTAGTTCAAATTGATTTTGAAAATTTTATAAATTTGAAATTCCACATTTGCAAACATTTCGATCTAAGCCAACTGGCCACAACCTGTTGTTTAAAAAAAAAGTTAAGAAACATGAAGCAAACAATAATAGGATTCTTTATCTGCAAAAAACAAATCAAAGTAATAGTTCAGATTTCAATTCAATAATAGATTGAGAGGTAAACTTGACTTAATTTAATGAAATAATTTTTACACAATATTTTTGTTTTGAAGTAGATTTTTTAAGAATCTAAACATTTACATTCATAGGACAAAAAGAACATGGACATTTTTAAACAAAAAAAATTCAGGTTTTCTCCACAAAATGAAAAATTTCCTGACTTTTCCAGGAATTCCGGACCACAACCCAAATGCGGTTCACAAAAACAGTGTTATTTGCTGAGCGGACAATAAGTTGACAAATGATTCTCAGTGAAAACAAATGCAAAATTAATAGCTTAAGTGAGTATAACTATAGCCAAGTGAAGCTATAGTTATATTCATTCAGATTTTGTATTACAGTTGCACAGTCCCAATTCGAGTTGAAATTATACCTTTTTTCATTCCACTTACATCTTAAGTTGCACACAAGCCTGCGAGAGCCATGAAAAGAATCCCAAGAAAGTTTTATTTACTCTGTATAGTGTAGGACTGACCCTAAAGTTGCTAAAGAGGGGTCACATAGTTTGGGCACATGCCATTAGCATATCACCCTTGCAGAAGAGGTATTGGTGTGAGGGATCATCATTTCAATCACATCTTTGGGTGAATCAAATTTTGATTATCAATCATTCATTGATCAACCATTTTAATTCATCACATCAGCTAAAGAATGGAGAATTTTAATTTTTGTGAACACAAATCGAGTCTCTGATAACTTCATATGTTGTGGCATCATGCAGGTAAACTGTAGTAACCACTGCCATGAATTGGACCCTTTCAGCCCTAAATGAATCATTGTTTTACATTGCAGTCATTCATTCTTTACAACAAAGGTCCAAGTCATTAGTCTAGATCAGTGGTTCCCAACCTTTTCTAGACCATCGCCTCGTATTTTAGGTTGATTACATCACTTTTTAATTTTCATATTATGTCTAATCATAATTTGAGTTAAAGTGTAACTATAAAACAGTCTTATAACACTACCGTTTATAAAAACAACCAAAGAAGCTTTATTCGGTCACTTTTAAATAAAATAGAAAAAAACATAACATATTTTTAACATATTTTTAAAGAACAAAAGTGAAATAATTAACTAAGATATTTTTACTGGTTTCTAGAAAATTTAAGAGAGTTTAAAGTAAAAATGGCTAATTTGGCTATGGTTGGAGAATGGTTTTACTGTACAAAGGTACAACATCATTTTAATTTTCCCCCTTTGAATACTCATTGCCCCCTGATCGCCCCTCAAGTATTTTTTGCCCCCTTGATAACACAAATCGACAACTTGGGTGCGCACTGGTCTAGATAGTGCAGTCTACCTGGCCACAGCATCCTAACAGTAGAGTGATGTGTGGGGCGAACAAGAGGTTGTAAAAAGAATACCAGCAGAGTTTCTGTTACCCTGCTTCAGTGTAGGTCGACTGCCTCTAAAGTGTGTAAGGAAGGGACATGCAAACTCCAGTACGGAGGAGGTCTGAGGGATTATAATTTGAATCATGATTCGGGGAGAATCTTATTTTTCAGCTTAAAAATGTGTGATTCTTGCAAACACAAATCGAGTCTCCGACAACTTAATATGTGCCTTCACTGCAGGAGGCACAGGTCCTGCGAGTATGTCTGTCCGGGGGAGCAGCGGAGGAGGTGTGTCATGACGGCGCGCGCCAGGTAGGAGGCGGTGATGGTGGTTGGGGAGTCGAAGAACTGCGTCATGTCCCCCTCGTGGTCGCCCCCGTTGTCGCGCTGGAACAGGATGAACGCCTCCTCCACAAGCTGCAACATGAACATGCATCAATGAACTGGATTCATGTTGAAAATGGCAAATGTTATATATTTTGCCCGTTTACCGATATTTGAACCAAAAGGGAAAATTCACTACTTTTTTTCCCTATAAAAGGGATTCTTTGTTTCCCCTCCTTAACTTTTCCTTATTTTGTTTTTCTCTTTATCCTCTTATTAATAAGCTGTTTGTAGTTCAGTCAATTAAGGTTTCTCATCGTAGAGTTTGTTCACTTACATTGCAGTCAGGGATATATTAATGAAATTAAAGTTTGTCAATATTTAAATTTCATAAATTACATCAAACCATACAAGGCAAAACAAGAACAGTCAATAAAATTCTTTAATGACTGTTTTTTAATTTTAAATGCCTGGTCTAAGCAAATAAATAACAAAACAATTTCAAACCTAAATACCAGAAATCAGGGTCAAATGATAGTCTAGCTTTAAAATAATATATTTATGAAATAACAGAATAAAGTGCTTAGTCATATTTATAAAAAAAATGTGTAAAAAAAATTTAATAAAATTAATGTCGAATAATGCTTTGGTTAATACATACCACAAAGTAATAATTTACTGACCTTGTTCATGTCAATTGTAGCATTGAAAGACAATTCTGGATTTCTCTCAAGAATCAAATACACGACCATAATGAGCTAGAGTAGAACATCAAGAATGGATTATATAAAGTATTATAACAATTAGTTAAGCTTCTAAAAGTGCAAACAAAAGTGTAAGAATGGGCTTCACTGGTTAATTTACTTTATGCAGTAGTAAGCAATATCGTATTTGCAAGTTATGATACATTTATACATAACTAAATAATACAAATTACAAACATAAAACAAAATAAAAACAGGGAAAGAACAAAATTAATAGTGGGAAAATACATTGCAACGGGGAGTAAAACACGAAGGCCACTGAAAATAATACACTTTTCTGTATTGGATTGGACAAAGAGAAAACCCCAATTTACTCACCAGCTTTAGAGCTGACTTCTTTTCTTCTGCAAATTGTATTACAGAAACACTCATTTTTACAGCTTCACCTTCATTTTTACTCTCCTGATGACGTAGACTAATTTTTTTATTACTTTGTTTTGTTCCGATTTAATTATTTTTGTTTTTGTGTTACAACACATGTGCAAACACACACATATTAAATACCAAGCATATTTGTTAATCTCAAAATTATGATAAAGATAAGTATAGATGAATTAAGTTTTTCTAAATGGCTTTAAAAAAATTACCTCCACTAGGATCTGTCTGTATTCAGGTAGTGCAACTCTGCTGAGAAACATTTCAACCTCGGTGGCAAACTTTAAATCGTAAACGGTCATCTCAGTCAAGGTGGGTTGCTGAAAACAATAAAACTTATTCAACTCTATATTCAAACACATGCCTTTGGAACAGAAGAGTATCGCCAACTTCGGATCTTAGCAGTTACAGAAATTGTGTGTGGTTAACCAAGGATGTTTGTGACAATAGTCATCGATGCCCTTCTACAAAGGGGATGATTAGTAAATGAGCCAAAGTGTACACATAGTGATTGCTGATAGATAAAAAAAATGAAGTTCAAAATATATTTCTTTAGACAATTCCCAAAATAAGCAATAACTAATTTGATTCGATAGATATGAATACAGCTGAAATTGTAATTTTGTCTAAACTATCAAATAAAATATGAATGAACTATAATTGAAAAAAGATGAACACCCTAATGAACTTTATGCTTTTGTTGTATAAAATTAAATTATTAATTGAGTAAATACAGAAGAGGCGGCAGTTGGACTTGGCAGCTTACTCTTGAATTCGGCTCCAAGAGAAACTTTGAACTTCATAATTTTTATTTATTTATTGAAGAATTACGTAACTGCTTGCTGGGGTTACAATTTACTTGAAATAAAATAGTGCTCCTGCATAGGTTGTCTTTCTTAATTCATAGTAGAAGTCTGAAAAAACAGGCACTGCATAATGGGCCTTTGGGCAGAACTTTATAAGAAGACAATATTTAAAGGAACTGTTTCCACCAAGTTTTTCCTGTGCTAATGTCACTCCATATTGACTTGTACAGTAAAGTCAAGTACTATGATGCTGTAGCTGGTATACTACACGAGAGTGAAATAAATCACAAGTTGTCGAAAACGACTGTAGTAAATTCAGTTTATTTAAGACGACGCTCGTCCGCCATTGCTTTGGCAAGATACGAACATTAGAATAGAATAATTACATAATAAAACAAGAATAGAAGAAACGAAATGCAACAGCGCAGGGTTGCCGTGAAGTTGGAAGTCCGCCAAGGCGGGATACAACCGCGCCAAGATGTGATCGTTTTGAGAGGCGATGCTGAACAGATGCAAATGAGTTATCACTGTACTATTCAACATCCTCTGATTACAATGGGAGCTTCAAAATCTCCTTTGAGTCCAGAAAATGGCACGAGTAGTTTTGTTTTGGTTTTTTTCTCCACCTACTTGAGTTTGGGATTGGTAGAAAGCAATTGCTATTAAGCAGAGCTAAAAAAAAAAGGTTTGTTTAGAACAGTGACGCTCACAGCGTTTCTTGGAAAACTAAGCGGTAGGGAAAGAAAGTGATTTTGAAGCTCGTGTTGTTATCAGAAGGACTACACTCTTAAAATGACCTGGATGAAGCAAGGTTGCCAGTACCTGTGGCAGGTGGTGTCCCTCCACAATGATGCCCTCCGAGGTGCGCGTCATGATGTCCCACACGCGGTCGTAGAAGTTCTTGGGCACGCGGCACAGGGCGCCCTCGATCTGACGACGCTGGTGGATGGACAGTCTGCAACGCACAATTTATTTTAAATTCCAGTAGAAATACATACAACAAGGCTCTATTTCAAAGGTTTCAGAATCCGACCTTAAAAACGACCATGGTTTTTTCCTGCATTCATTTTAAATTAAATATTTATGGGAAAAATCAGTATTAGTTTTATTTTTGAAGAACTTATCTTAAAATATTTCCCAAATGAAAAAAGTTCATTATAAATAAAATGTTATTTTTAAAATTTTTAAATTTAAGGTCATGAAAGACTGATTTACAAAATGCGGAAAAAGCCGGGTCTGCAACTTGGATAGTTAAAATATGTCATAAAGACAAAATGATATGTAGTTGGCATGGAAAAAGAAAAGTGAAAAAAAGAAAGCTAATAAGATTTTATATTATTGACACTTAGTACTCATAAATAAGACAAAAAATTCGTAACAGTTTTCTTTGGTGGAAGACTTAGCAGTTTACTACCTATACGCAATAGATAATGATCACTATTACATCCTGCAAGCCCGTACAAATGTTAGGCCAGCAGATTTACGACTTTCAACTGTGTGTTTATCTCTTCAAAATCTCAAATACATTCTTCCTGTCCCAAATAGTTCACAATAACAAAATTTAATGAAAAATACTATTATTCATACTATTTCAAAAATACTGATTATAATTAATACTATTCAAATATATGATGTCTATTTAGAGTAACTACAATAAAAATGAATGTATAGAAATGAAAACAAGAAACATTTTCTTATTCTTCAAACATGTATCCCCAATTTCAGAGAAAATCTGCACATTTTAAAAACAAGAAGTTTTATTTCTTGTCAAGTGGGAAATAACATGAAATGATTTCACCTTGAGCGAATTTTCAAGCATCCATTCAAAGCTTACTTTAAGTACATCTTATGCAAATTTTCGTTATTAACTGATTTCAAGTAAGCATGTTTCCTGTCAGGGCCGGATGTCTAAATAGGCTAAGTAGGCTGTAGCCTAGAGCGGAGAATTTTTTGGGGCGGCAAATTTTACGACCAATTAAAGCCGCATTCGGCGTAAAAAAAATTATTATAAAGATACGAATATTTTTTAAGAAAGAAAACAAATAATTTACATTAATGCGTAAACCGTAAACGTATATACAGTACTAATATTTCGTAGCAAAATGGTCGCTGTGAGGGCAAGTGCACCCCCTTTTCCCGGATTTCGAAGTTGAAAGAAAAATTGAACAGTTTTTAAAAAATTTAGCCTATTTCGCTATTGATTGAGTGTGTAATGGTACATAGATGATTCTAATATGTGTATCTATTTTAAACAGCACATACCACCCTATTTTACAGCTAACCAGCTACCTTTCCCCGAAGTGGGAGAATATTGTGACTAGGGCGGCAAATCGTAGCCTACAAGCGGCAAATCTTTAAATCCGGCCCTGTTTCCAGTGTATATCATAGGGTATATAAATGCATAAAGATAATTAACAATGAAATCACAAAAGCAAATGCATGCACACCATTTTAAATATTTGAGAAAAATCAAATTCTACAGTTTAAAAAATAATACAAAAATGTGGTAAAAGAAAATTTCAAAAAATTATAGCAACTTAAAACTTTCTCTGCTAAACTTCTTCTGGTTAAGCCCAATGTCCTGCATCCTAATAAATAACAAAGGGTCAATTTCAAAAGCGTCAAACATCACAAAAACTAATTCATTTAAAGTAAAATACTTTTTACGTTCTGATGAATGCATGCACCGGATTTGTAACAAAGAGATTATTAACTTTAACTCTATAAAAATAACTTTGTATGAAGCTAAACATGAATAAGAACTGCTATTGATTATATTATTATTTATCTAGTTTAAGACAAACAAGCAGATTGTAAAATTTGAAAATCTATAATGCAATTGTTAAAGTTTGACATTTTACTAATAGAAAAATTTAAATATTCTATACAGCAAACCTAAATTCATTCAAACATTAAAATTTTACTTTAAATATTAAAAAATGAATCTTTGCAAGAATTTACTTAATGTATGCATAAAATTTAAAAAAACAAATTTTTACTTCAAAGGTTCTTCTTTAAATAATGACTCTTTAAGGCTTTAATCAAATATATACATTGCATAAAATAAGACTGAATAATAAAGTACTTTTTTTATGTAATAAATTAAAATGTTAAGTATATTTAATTAAACTTTTATTAAAATAAATTCAGAATGGGCTAGACAGAATTCTAAATAACCAAACTAAATCTTATTCCAGGGCTAAAAAAAATCGCCCGTCCTCGGCGGTCAAATATTCCTTGAGGACAACGAATTTCTCGGATCCGACGTCCTCGAGGACGGCCTTTCCTCGTTAATTATCGTGATATATTTGTGATTTTACAGGAGTTTAGCTCCTTTATTTCTAAAATGACACTAATCTAGAAATCCTGTTAATTCTTTCGTCAGACCCAATGCACATGCTCACATAATTAGTAAACAAAACCAAAGTTGCTCTGCGCATGTGGGCTTCTAACGAAGGAATTAACTATTACGTACGAAACACATTACGCACTGGTCTTAAACAAGAAGCGTTAAACGCAATTATGAACATCTACCAAAATGGAAAAGACCTTTTAGATTTCTATGCAGAAACCCCTAAGTCATGGGCATGATTGTGGAACTGACGAACGTCATATTATATTCATTTAATTTATTCATTATATTTATTTGCTAACATTAAAGTTTTAAATCTTCTAAATAAGTCTAATAAGTTTTAAAAGTCTAGCTATATTTAAAAAAAAGTTATTCCACTTTTTATGAGGAAAGGTAGGATAAAAATGCAAACGAATGAAAACTTTAAATGTGTTTTTCTCAGTGTTCATTTTTCCTTGATGACAAGTTTTTCAAAACGCTAAGGCTTTTTTAATTATTGATAAAAGTCTAAGGAATTTTGTATGCAGTCTGTCAAATATGTTAACATTAAGAATTGGTATTAAAATTATTTTCAAAAGTAATACTTTTTTCATAAAAAAAATACTAAAGTCAAAATTTTTCAAATATGCTAAAATAATTTGGGATTTTCTATATAAATATTTTTTATAAAACAACTACTGAAGATAAATCAAATTTGAATACCAATTCTTATGTAAAACAGTTTAAAGTACATTAGAAAAAAAATTTGGGTTAAAATATTTGTATTTAAAAAAGCCTTAGCATTTTAAAAAGTTTTAAAAAATTTAATTTTTTTAAAATTTTTCTTGTCATATATTGTTTTTAAATACAGATTGAAGTAATAAAACATCAATTTTATAGTGAATATGTCAAAATTAAAGATTTTTTTGAAAGTGGTACTGTGTCCCCTTAAAAAAACGTAGTACCCTGGGATAAATTGACATTCCAGATAGCTTGACGTTTGTCATTTAAATTATTTCATAGAAATTCTATTAAATACTAGGTTACTATGAGTAACCTAGTATTTCTTTTATTACTGTATAATGTAATCCTAGTAACTAGTAATTCAATGTACAATTTATATAAAAGTAAGTAACGAATAAGAGAAAATGCAATTTTTATTTAGAACCTATTTATATAATTAGAGTTTGACGGGTGAGTTCAAAAGGAGGACGGTGTAGCCGTCCTTGGGGACGAGTAAAAATTTGTGGAGTTTTCTCGAGCCCTGTCCTATTCTAAATTTATTTTGCTAAAAACATCTTACCTGGTGTTGGAGCCATTGTCAGATAAGGTCAAAACACGATACAAGACTTTCCTTAATTCGCTTGGAGATAAACTCTCTAAAGGCTACAAGAAAAAAGAAAATGTGTTATTACTATGTAATAAATGAAGTAAAAAAAGCTAACAAATTTAAAGAAAACTAAGCTTAATTCTCTTTAAAATATACATAAAAAATATCTTGTATCTGTTTCTATTAAAATATTTCACGCTTTAAAAAAAAACTTTTAGGCATAAAATGGCATTTATTTTTCAAGTTAAAATAATTTTTAATTATAATCAATACATTAGAATTTCCAAAGTAAAACATACTTACAGGGGGTGATGATGATAAAAATTTCATGTGCAGAATCATAGCTTGTAGAACCCAACTATAATAAAAATAGTTATTTTATAATCATTAAAAACTAAAAATATGTCTGCACATGTTTTGAAGTGGAAAAGAACTATAATAAAAATTCATTGAATGATATACACACTTAATTACTCTAAAATGTGTCAATCAAAATAATTTATTTTGAAAAGTTATAAAAATTTGATAATATTTTAACTACATTGTTATGTTAAATCAATGCCATTCATGAAATAACAAAAGTCATACTTAGTTGCAACATTTAAATAAAACTAAATAACTAAAATAATGATTATATCGAAAAATAGAAATGATTTTATTAATTTTAAGGAGTGATGGATTTGTATTTCATCTAGTTGAAATAAGAAACAGTAACCTATGACTTGATCTAGGTTTCTACTTATGACGTTCTAAGTGTGTTCGATATATTTAAGATTTGAATGAAAATTATGATAAATTACATACAAAAAGTCTTCCATTTTAATTAAATTCTAGATACTTTTTCAAATCAACCTTTGTAAGCCAGTAAGCTTAATAACATTTAGAAATGCAGTAGAGGATATAGAACTGAAATATAGAGGGAATTAAAAAAAAAAGGGGGGATGGCATTACAGAAAAGCAAAATCCATGCACAACTAACGCTAGTATATAATTGAAAACAAAGTTTTGGCCTTTATGGAGGAGGAAGTTTCTGACTAAATTGTCAAGGCACAAACAAAAGTGGAAAATTTAAATCATGTATTTAAAAACAACATTGTTAAGGGCAATATTGTAAGCAGCATTGGGACATTGAAGCATATTTAATGTGCTCTCCCTCTACACAGGTTATTATTCGTTGGACATTTTTGGCTGCAACGGTTGTTTATAGGCTGCCAGTTATTTTGGCGATTCCTGGACCCGAACATGGTACCTTCTGTATGCAAGGTGAATGCCTTAACTGATTGCGCTCCCCCCCCCCTGTCCCATTGAATAAGTAATCAGTTGTTACCCTATCCTGATCTTGAGTATGCCGTGGAAGAGGTGCGGGGCTGTGGCGATGAGCCTGCCCACGTACAGCACAATCTCCTGCTGCAGCACGGCCTGGTAGATGTCGTGTGCCTGGCACTTGGAGTAGATCATCTCCTCCACCTCTTTCGGCGTCAGGGGCTTGTCGATGACCACCTCCTCGTGGCCAAACACACCCACCGTGATCTGTTTCAGAAACAAGTCAATCATAAGACCAGACACATTCATTTTTAATTTGAAAATCCTAACTTGGAGAGTATTGAGAATTGTCAATCACCACCTCCTTGTGCCGAAATACACCCACCGTGATCCGTTTCATGAACAAGTAAATCACGGTCAGTCAATCATAAGACCAGACACATTCATTTTTAATTTGAAAATCCTAACTTGCAGAGTATTGAGAATTGTCAACCACCACCTCCTTGTGCCGAAATACACCCACCGTGACCTGTCAGAACAGTCGATCAGTCAGTCCCACATTCATTTTATTTAATCCAACTTTGAGATTTAGGAATTGTAATACACCCTCGTAAAAACAACAAGGATCTGTTTTATAAACTAATCACGATTCAGATAGACTCCAGCATTATGAAATTAACTTGGGAATGAAAAATTGAATCCCAAACTTCGACCAAACACACCACGTGATCTGTCACAGTCAGACTATCTATTTTTTTGATTTGAAACATCCTACTTGGATTTGAAGTATCAACTTTAAAAACACAAAATATTTTTCAATAAAAAGTTAATCAGATAGTAGTCATAAATCTAGACCATGCATAATTTGAATCCTAATCTGGAGAGATTGAGAAAAAATCCGTAATTAATTATATATTTTTTGAAGTGTCAAAAAGCCCTTAAATTTTATACAGGTGGAGGAACGATTTTTAAACATTATTAAATATCTGGATAGGGATGATATTTTCCTTTTATATTTTTATTGTATTTTGATTTTAAAACTTTTAATTTGATTGAAAAATTCTCGCATATGGTGAAAAAGGGCTAACATAACATTTACAGAAGTTAATATTTCAAAACTAATGCATTATAAATAAATGCCTTCAATAATATATGCCTTCAATAAAAACTAATGCCTTCAATAATATACATTTAGAAACCTATTCTAGGATACTTCTATGGGTTTTTTTAAAAAATTTCTTACAATAAGTCGATATTTTTGAATTATTAAAGAACTACAATATATATTAAATAAGATTCTTTGGCAGGTTTGAGTAAATAAATGCCTTTAAACAACCTACACAAACTGCTTGTGTTTCAAGTCTAACAAATATTACCAAGCACACTGGAGCTTCTTACAAGTGATTTATACGAGGGCTGTTTTTTTCAACCTCCGATGGGCTGTAACAAAAAGACGGGTCAAGATACAAAAATTTTTTTTTTTACCAAAAGTAAAGTACAATACTGCTTATTTCTGTATATAATCATCTTGATGATTAAAGCATTTGTCATATCTGTAAACAAGCTTTGAAATACCCTCTTCATAAAATGCAGCAGCCAATGATTTGAAGGGAGTTGTGACGGTTTCTTTGAGCTCCATGTCAACGTGGAAGCGCTACAATCCAAGCCACTATGCTATCAATAATTTACTTATGGTAAACCTTCGAGTTTCCCTAAACACTTGGTCAACTCGCTGAACAATACTGATGTTCATGAAGAAGGGGACCAAAGAAGCAAGTCTGTCGCTACAGACAGTATTGTTCAGCGAGTTGACCAATTGTTTAGTGAAACTCAAAGGTTCACCATAAGTGAATTTTGGACTAGCAGTGGCTTGGAGGACAGAAAAAAATTGACGTAAAGCTTCCAAATGTACTTTTTTTAAACGAAACCGTCACAACTCCCTCCCAATCATTGGCGGTTACATTTTATGAAGAGGGTATTTCAAAGCTTCTTTACAGGTATAACAAATACTTTAATCGCCAAGATGATTATGTGGAGAAATAAGCAGTATTGTACATTACTTTAGGTAAAAAAAACTTTTTTGCATTTTGACCCGTCTTTTAGTGACCATCATTTGACCCATCGGAGGTTGAAAAAAAAAACAGCCCTCATATTTCAAAGATTGTGTGACAAGTGATAAATATTTCAAATAAGTTCAATGCTGTACCTGTTTTCCACAAACCAAGATGGAAGTGATGTTAGGGCTGATGCTGTCTACCAACTTCCTTAGCACACTGGAGCAGTACCTCACGACTGACCTAGGAAGGAGACCTCTTTTTGAAATCAATTGGTTCGATTTAAACACGTTAAAGTTTCCCTGTTGAAAGGAGCACAACATACCAATGCCTTAAAGCTCCTGCTTGACGAGTTAGTTTTTCCAGCCTTTCTTTTACTGTACCTGCAAGAAATAAAAAAATTGTTACATCTAGAGATTAATTTTTTTTTTAAATTTCACACTGTTATCCCCCAAAAAATTCCTTATGAAGTAAATTTGATGGCAGTGGAGGCTGATTTTAAAATAGATAAAGCAAAATGTTTATCTATATCTGAATGCTAGCTGAACATTTAGATGTACTCATAAACTTAATAGCATTTACTATTTAAATTTATATAAATTTATCAGTATTACGAAGAATGATTCTTAAATACCATTTAAAAAACCAAATAAAATGAAAAACCTCACAAAAAAAGGAATAATTAGTATAGCAGATGTCATTATTCATTAATAAATGCCTAAATGTAAATTATAAAAATGAGGCCTGCTTTTTAAAATAAAAAATAGAACACCTTCTTTCAGAAGAACCATCAAAGAATCTCATTGTGACATACATTATGATGCCATTTTTTCTATCTATTTAATGTAAGCAAAGTTTCTTGTACGACTCTTGTAAGTGGAAATAGTGATTAAATACCCATAAAAATGGACTTCGTTTGTTTTGTAAATGAGTATTACATTTTGAAGTTATTTTTAATAATTTAAGTACTACTTCAATTTGAATTTTTTCTTAGATTTTTAATATCTTCTAATTTCAATGCACTGGATTTTTTTATGTATCCCACTTGTCTGTAACATATGAAGTTAGGGCTCTGAAAGTGGGTGACAGACATAAACTTTAAAAAAGGTTCCAATTTTTATATAAACATGGTGTGGAAGCTAAAAAAATTAGAGTATAATTTTTTTTAAAAAAGCTAGTAAATTAAAAATTCTTCAAATTTTGTTACCATTCTCTGTCCAAAATTGAGGTCCTTCTCTAAAATAAAGTATTCCTAACAACTGGCTTTGCCCATGCAGCGTGTCTGTTTGACTTAGAGCCTCCAAGATGTCTCTAGAAGAACGATTTTGGAACTCCTAAAATAACATTAAGGGGGGCGATACATGTAAAAATAGATTTTTTTATTTCATAAATAGTTAAAATAACATAGCTAAAAAATATGTCTGCAATTTTTTAGAATGCAATTTCGGATTATTTATTGATTAAAAACTCATTTTAATGCTACACCTCAACTCGGCGCCTGAGGGCTTTGTCAAACTTTAAGTATGTTTATCTCAAAACTACTTTTTTTAAATTGGCGGGCAAGATAACTCAAAAAGTTCTCAATCGAACCTTATAAAATTTGGTACATTTCTTCTCTATAGTATTATCTTCTAGTTGAACCTCCAAAATGTCAAAAAAATTAAAAATTAGTTTTTTTGACCCAAAAACCTTTGTAAAAAGGGTAAAAAAAAACATTTTTATGAGGTTTGCCTATTTACAATTTTTTTAAAAAACTTTTTTTATTTTTTATTGGTTAAACTAGAAGATGTCAGTTTTATGAACATTTTCAAATAAAAAGTTTTGATTTCAGATCAATTTTGGAGTAGCTAGAATGCCTGCCGATTGATACTTTTATGCGCAAGGGTCTCAGGAGATGAGTTACTAAGGCGGCCATTTTGAAAAAACTAAAACAAAAAAAATCTAATTTTTGTATTTTAATGTATAATGTATAAACATACTGAATTTGAAAACGATTCCTGTATTTCTTCCCTTTTAATAATGTCTCTGAAAAACGATCAAAATCCAGGTGGTTACATGTATCGCCCCCTTTAAAATACAATTTATACTGCACAAAAGAAAAGGAAAGATTTTTTTTCTTCTAAAAATATTTAAAAAAAATTCTGTTGACACATTTCATGTATAGAACAAAAACACTTTCAAGAAATAAGGAAACCATTCTAAAGTCGTAGAAAATTTTTGATTGTTTAGATTACATGCATACTTTGAGTGCACCCAATTTAAAGGAGCTGTAAGTTATTTGGATTCAAGTGTAAGTGTTTTAAATTTGAAAAAGAAAACTTAAGATTTATAAACATATTCCACTTAATTAAAATTTTCAAAGTGAGACTAATTAAATGCTGACTGTCAAAACAATCACTAGCTGTTAGGTCAGTATAGTTAGGCAAAATCAATGAAAAATAGCCTTTATTTCACCACAAACCCATATGAAGTGTCCAGCTGAAGAACCCCTTGATTGCATAGGAATCTTCCCTAATTGGATCTATTTGGCGGACATTGGCGACAGGAAACAGGTTTCTCCCTTGCTTCTTCTCTCATGGTACAAGCCATAGGACTCGTGCCTGGAGTGAATCCGGGTTGCCACGAAAGAAGAACCAAGTGAGAAACCAGTTTCCTTACACCAGTTTAGGCAATGACTTGCTATCGTCGCCAAAGAAGTCTGATGCAGACAGATGCAATGAAGGTGTTTTTCTCCTGTTTTCTTCATACATTTTTGAAGGAGGAGACCACCACCCACCTTGAAGTCGTAGGTGGGCTCGTTGTACACGATGGCCTTGGGGATGTCGGTGAGGCTCTGGTATCCGATGGAGGCATGCTCCAGCTGCTGGAACGCCTCCACCGCTGGAAGGTCATCGCCCAGAAGATGCAGGAAATCTAGGTGCTCAATGCACGAGGAGGAGATCAGGTTCTAAACAAATGGGAGAGTTATTTTAAGGTTGTTATAACTAGATTTTAAAGAACAGTTTGTTATCTTATATCTTAAATTCTATGTATTTACAGTCCCTGGACAAATTATTAGACGCACTAAAATATTTCATGTATCAATCAATGATGAACAAAATACCTTTAGAAGGACATTTGTGTTCCTAAACTTAAGCTATTGAATAGAAAATACTATCTGCTATACTTAATACATATATCGACATCTTTTTTAATGATATGACATTCTTTGGTATGTTTTCATCATTACTAAAAAAATACAGTGCATCTAATAATTTGTCCAGGGACTGTACTTAAAAAACAGCATAAACGAATTATGCCATTTCATTCATTTTGACAACAAAAGCATCTGCTGCTGCCATAAACTTATAAATAATAATTACAATTATTAACATTGTAAAATCAGTGAAAATAATTTGTAAACATTTGAAGAAGTGCTGCCGTTTTCTCAATAATCATCTAATGTTATCAAGCTAATGAAGAAGCTTGTAATGCAGCCATTGAAATTACAAAAAATATAATTTAAAAATCAATAAATAACTTCATTTGGAATTCTGGAATATAAAAGCATCATTACTTTAAAAATGAAACATAAATTTCGGTTGTGTTGAACTTGACAAAGAAATGCTTTCAGGTTGAACTAGGTTCAACACAATGAGGGTTAGGGGTTAGATAGAATTATTATCACCTTGTCTATCTAGAATGCGAGCCTCGAAAGCATCCCGCATGTTCGAAACGGAGTGAGCATGTTTTTCCCCCACCCTACTTGGGTTTGAACTGTTCGGATTGTTAACCTCACAACAGAACCTCAAACGCGTTAGGTTTAGAAAAGCGATGCTCCCCCATCTCCTAGAAAACCAAGCAAAGGGATGGGGGAAGAAAGTCTTTTCGAGGCTCGCCTAGTAAATAGACAGACTATAGAACTACACGAGGACTACTGGAGACAGGGGCGTCATTTAGAACCACAGTCAAGAGCCGAGCCCCAACACCTGAGTAGGTACCCAACCCAACTTTGAAGTGGGACGTGGCGTCAGCACTTTGGAGCATATTTAACATGCACTCTCTACATGGGATATTATTCGGCAGATTTTTTTTGGCTGCACAAACTGTTTATAGGTCAGCAGTTATTTTAGCCAGGCCTTCACCGATTGGGCTCCCCAACACCTATACAATGCGGCAGAGTTGTTGCAAAAGCAGTGAAAGAAATTTTCAAATGATAAAAAAAAGTGTTGAGATTGCTGAATAATCATCGAATGCATCAAACTCATGAATGAAGTAGCTTACTACTTAGGGTTAAAATAATATTTTTTTTAAATAATCGATGATACGTTAGATACCTATTCAGGATAAATAGCTTTATTTGGAATTGCGGCCAAAAATAATGTCATTACCTTACAAATGAAACCCAATTTAGGCAGATGGTAGTGTCAAGGTTGAGGACTTTATGCCTCTAGATTAAAGACTAGGATTTAAAAAATTTAAGTAAAATATGCAAAAATTTTTAAGTGTTTCACAAATTAGAATTAAATTGTTTCTAGGCTTAATTATTTAACTATATAAGAAGTATAAACCCTACAGTTAACTGATAATGTTTCTTACAGCACAAATAAGTTTTAAAAATTTATAAATTCTATGATTTTATTAGATGCTCTCATCTTGAAGAAATCCTTTGTTAAGCATTTAATATAAAATAACAAAATCGGACAAGGTTATCATAATTTGATAAAAAATGCAGCTACAGCAACAGTTTACAAAAATAAATTATGTGAAAACAATTCAGCATTACCAAGGACTTGGTAGGCTTAGATTCCTTACATACTCAAAATATGATAAAGTGGATTCCATTTCGAATAAACAAATGTACCTGTAATCTGCCTGTCCTGATCTTCAGACCATCACAGTCTCCTTTTTTGAGCATAGCAAGCAAGTCCAGCATTTCCTTGAAGTGAACATCCCTGTTAAAATTACTTTTTATTCAAAAAATATTTTTGACACCTAGAAATAATGCAGTTTAATTGTGGCACACACATAAAATGTGTTTCAATCATTGTAGTAGCTGTAATAAAATTTACTTCAATACATTTTTTTTAAACCCTCTGAGGGATAAGCAAATTGGATAAAGTGTTCATTTTAATCTCATGTAGTGAAAACATGTTACATTTTTATAATTAAAAAATTTAATATATTTATATTGTAGATGGTTATAAATTACTCCTCCATATTTTAAATTTAAAAAAAAAATCACAAAATTTATAATTTCTTAAAAATGTGTGTGTCGATGGAAAACCTGACAGTCAGGTGACAGGTTTATATATGTTGGTATCCCTAAGAAGATTAAATATAAAAAAAGGCAAATACGCACGAGACAAAAATGTCGTCAAAAGAAGGCTATAAAATTTAATCACATTAATATTCTGAACATGTTCAGTTAAAGAATGGAAAATAAAATAAATATACAGCATGTATTCAGAATATTAAGTTGTTTGATTCTCAAGCATTACTTAAAATATCTAGTACTAGCAAATAAATACCCGTTCTTCACACGGACTAAAAGAATATCAAATCGATCCAAATATATGGTCATTTAATTTGCTATAGGATAATAAGCTTTGTCTTTGTTCCCGTTCATTATAAAGAATATATAAATCCTGTTACTTATATTGCTTTAAAATTCCAAATAAAATACATCACCATAAATGCACATCCTCATATCACAAAAATCGTCTCAATATGAACTTACTGTCATCGTAATTTCCGATCAATTCAAATTAACCATAATTGGCACGTTCATTATTTCAAATCATTAATTAGTTCTGAGGTAATGGCAGAATAAAAGCAATTTCAATATAATAATTTTTGTGTTCATTTTAATTCTTCTGTTGAATGCAACACGAAAGGGAAAAAATGATCGGATTTGAGCGAAAGTGGTGTATTTTTTTCAGAAATTCAATTTTCTCTAAAAATGGAACAATATGAAAAACTAAGCCTCAGGTGCACACGTTGTATTAAATGGAATCTATCTTAAAATTTCGAATTTTTGAGGGCAGTATAAGCAGGTGTTTTACGATCCACAGACATACAGACACACAGACAGACTCTTTTATTATTATAGATAACGAAATATATATTATTGGGGGAGTGAATGATTTACCGCATGTGTTCCTCCCGAATTAAAATGCACACAGTGGGTCTGCCAGACATCCTCCAATACTTGCCCACAAAATGTAACTCGTTCTGGAAATGTGCAATGAGTGATTAAATAATAAATTACCAATACATGTTAGTTCGAAAGATATAACATTAAAATTACTGCAAATTTACTTAGGACTTTAAAATAAAAGAGTAATTAAAATTTATATTTATAAAAAATACATACATTATATAAATATAAAAAACTACAAATCATCAAAAGAGCTGGCAACATGCCGTAATATAGCAGAATATTTTTGAAGGTAAGCCAATTGCTTATTTCAAGATAGCAAAATTAAGGTTTAAAATGGTAACTACTAAAGTATAAATGTAGCAATTATTAATCATAGTTTCCAATGAGAAAGCTTTCTTTTTCCAGTCCAGTAAAGCAGCTGACGGATTCAAATTAGTTATGAATGCAAGTATACAGTTTCTTTATTTTAAATAACAGGTTAACAAGAACAAGTTTGTACCTTGATGTCGTCTATGAGTAGAGCCATGTCGTGGGACAGATAAAAGTCGCTCACTTCAAAAATTAAAGGAAAACATATCACAGTTTGACCACAGATTCGATAGAGCTGAAAAGAGAAATTATTCACAAAGGAATAAATCATTAGTTGAGATTGCATTGCATTTTTTTTTAAAGATAAAGGTGTTTTAAAATAATTTCAACATCAAAAGAACTATAATCTATAGCACTAAAATTATGGTTGGTTGGTGTTTATGTGGCCCCAAAAAACTTAAGGAATGAGGTTGTTTAAAACTGATAATTGTCTATTTAAAAAAAAAATAGGATTTATTTGTTTAAATTTCATTTGAAAACAACCAATTTTTGAACATTCTTACCAACTACAGATGTTCCGACATTTGGAGTTTGACACAAAATTACCAAAACGAGAAAAAAGTTAAATTAAATGCAGCTGTTAACATTAATAATAACCATAGACAAAGAATTTTGTAAAAATTCATGTATACCTTACTAGTGCCCAATGCTCCAATGGGTCTTGGTGGTCGACCTTTCAGCCCAAGCTTTTTACTCACTCCCAAATTTTCATAAACCTGTAAGAGAAATATTGCTTTATTGCAAAACTTTTACTTAAAAAGTCCCTCAATGACATGGGCTTCTAATTCTTAAATAAGTACCTTAACATCTCTAAATTCTCGATATTTTGAAATATTTAACAACAAAAAAAACACGAAACAATTCCAAATTGCAGTAATAAATGAAGAAATGCAAATAAAAATGTCTTTTCAGACGTGTAACAACAAACAAAAAGTATCAAAGATAGGTCTGTTATACCTTTCAATTTTTAAGATCCTAACTTTCCGCGTTTTATTTTATATTTTTGAATTAAAAAAAGCAAAAAAAAACAAGTATTTACAGCATAGTGCACACTCTCACCTTGACGAGTTGGCTGGGCGACCATATCTGGACAGGTTCCACCTCATGTGGGGTTTGAGTGTGGATGCCATAAGTCGCCATCATGGCTTGGAGACGCATGCTCTCGGCTATCAACACAACCTGCACCACCAGGTCACTCGCAGTACCCTAAAGAAGAGGTAACATTAAAATACATTTGGAGTAGACTGATAAATAGAAGATTTTCATTTCAGATGAATCAAGATTCCCAATACTAAATATATTGAAGTATAAAAATAAACTTGAAATGGTTGTTTTATGACAGTAGGGTCCCGCTTATCCGAAAGGTACAGACCGAAGCAATTTCAATTAGTCGAGATTTCATAGGAATTTTTGGATAATCAGGAATCATCCACTTCACACCAGGAAATATGCTGGAAAAGAGAGAATTTGAAGTCATAGAGTGTTCGCCTTGTTCTTATTGTCTGAAAGGGACCTATGAAGCGCTTCCTAATTCCGAGTCTAGCAAGTGCAGCATTTTGCATACGAAGCTACACAAATCTTAGATCAGGCCTCAGGACAGCAATGACCAAACTATATAGCGCAAGATGAAGCCACTACTTCAGACGTTCTCTTGTTTAAAAGATGGCGGGACAGGCCTGATGCTTTAAAACGAACAAAAGTTGAGCAGAAAAAAAAATGACTGCATATTTTGAGAATTAAACCCAACTTTGTAAGAACATATTTATTTTTTGTGTATTTTAGCTTCCACACTACGTTTACAACGTAAAATTGGAAGGTATTAGAATCGTTCAGTCCGTCTGTCTGTCCATCACTCACTTTCACAGCCCAAACTACAAATGCTACAAGCAAGTGTTATACATAAAAAAATTCAGCGCATCGAAATTAGAAGACATTGAAAATCTCAGAAAAAAATGTGAATTCGAAGTACTTCATTTAAAAAACTGCAAAATATTATGCTCATTTAAAAAGCACAAGAAGCCATTTTTATTAGAATTAAATCACCATTGCTATTCGCAACAATCACTCGAGAAACTTTAATTCTTTTAAATAATAAAATTAAAGAAATTTATTTTTGCGACATCAATCCGTTTGAAATGACATCAAATATATTTCACTAAGAGATTGTTTGTATGTTGATATGAAATGTTTTTGTTCTATTTAAAAGAGGGGAATATTACATATTTATTCTTTGACTGACAAATTAATTTTCGCAAACAATAATTTTATTGAAGAAATAATTATTGAATTTTCGAAATAAATGAAACTAGCAAATTTAGCGTGTAAATTTTTATATTAGAATTAATATCGTATTTGGCGATTTTTCCAATGTTGTGCGGAAGCGGGCTGAGTGACAGATTCTGTTACAAACCTACTTGTTTATATTTATGCGTATACATTTCATATTTTAGCAACAACATAAAAATTTGGAGAATTTCGATTAAGCCGAATTACGGATAACCGGGATTCAGAAAAACAGGACTCTACTGTATTTCAATTTCACAAAGGAAACGTTTTATTTTGTTTTGACAAAATATGTTTAGCATTTAAGCAAACCATGAAAGAGAATATAAATTTCTTAGTGGAGGAATGAGGCTTGAAATTGAATGGGTTATTTTATTGTTATATTTAACCAAAAGAGGTCAATGAATGTCATTGTTCAAGTACCTTAATAGTTTATCAATAAAAATATAAACTTTTTTGGTTAACTAATTACCACAACATTGCTGATAAATAATATATTTCCTGTTCTTAGAAATAAATATTTGGTGTTAAATTAAATTTATGTAAATCTTACTTACAGGCAAAGAGTTAATTTTAGGTTATTATTTAAGGTTATTATTTTAAGAATTACTTTATCATAAGTTTACGGATCAGAAAGTTTAAACAAATAAACACAACATTTTAAATATGTTCTAGATTATGCATGGGCAAGTAGAAATTTTAGTACTTACAAATAGGTGTCCCTTACACAAAGTGTATTAAAATGAATAAAGGTAATCATTAGAATACATTCCAAAAAAAATTCTATTTAATTAAGAATGCATGCAATCACAGACAGAATGTGTGCTAAATAAATGGAAGAATAGAAGAGGAAATAAAGCCATGTGAGTTTTAAACTGGTCAGACTAAACAAAATAGGCTCATTTCAACGGGTAAAGATATACTGAACATTCAATGTAACTTTTGATGTTTTGATTAGTACTCATCAAAACACCAAGTTTAACAAACATTTCATATATTAACAAACAAAATTACTGCAACATTTAATATTTCCTTGAGTTTCGAGAAACATAATAGCTATTTTGAACTTTAAGCATGCATTTCGCATTACAATGAAATATAAGGTCAGTGAGAGGAAAGAAACAGCTAATATACTATGTTGCAAATAAGTATAATACAAGACACCACAAAACATTTTAAATTGCTAAACATTAACAAAGGAGAAGAGTTTTTTTGTTAAAAGGATTTTTTTGTGAACTCAAGGGATTAAAGTGTATCTCAGAACAGTAATTCATAAGCCAATAAAGCCCAAATGTGAAAATACTGTGATTTGAAAGAAAGAAAAACTATGTGTGCACACGATTTCCAATTACCACTCCATAAATCAATGCATTTGAAGGTAAGTATATAAAACTATAAGGAAATTTCAATAACTTTAAAGCTTAAAGTTATGTGGCAGCTACCATTTGCACATGTACGATTTTCTCAAAAACCTTCTGACGTCTGACAGGTACTTGGAACTTGTGTAGCGAATTTGAAGACTGAATGAGTAGTTTCAGACAGACAACACTTTTTTAGAATCAGTACCCTTCAAAACATGTAGAGCACCCAAAATCTGCATTCGTATTTAGAAGAGATTAGATCTTAGAGATTTTTATATTTAGGAAGGGGAAACAGAAGAAAGGAGTAATCCATGCACAAAGTTAAATGAGCAATAAATTATCACAGATTATTTCTTGAATGGGGTTGTTTCACAGATGATCTGGCAATAGCTCTGCGGTTTTGTTTTCATGTCTATTTTGATGTCTTTCAACAGTGTTGCCACCAGTTTTAGGAGAAAAACACTATGAAAAAATACCATTTAATTCTAAAATTACAAAATCATACCATAAAAATACTAGCAAGGCGTTTCACATTTTTTTAAAGTCACTAAAAAGATTCCAAAATGCAGCTAGTATTTTTACGATATTTTTTTGTAATTTTAGAATTATTCTATTTTGGAATCTTTTTAGTGACTTTAAAAAGACGTGAAACGCTTTGCTAGTATTTGTATGGTATGTTTTTTGTAATTTTAGAATTTAATGGTATTTTTTCGTAGTTTTTCTAATAAAACTGGTGGCAACACTGTGGAAAGACATCAAAATAGACATGAAAACAAAACCGCAGAGCTATTGCCAGATCCTTCGTGAAACAATCCCATTTTTAATTATTGATTTGGATAGCAACTCTACAGGGAGGATTAGAAAAGGGTAAAGAAAGTTAATACTTACAGCTGCCTTTCCCTGCATAAAAACAAAAGAAAAAAAAACATTAGACTTATTTACAAAGTGCATGGATCACAAAACAATCATTTTACATAGAATAGAAAATACAATAATGTAAGAAAAAGTAGAAACTTAAAACACATATGCTTTAGAAAGAAAGGTTTCTTAATAAAGAAATAACAATATGATGATTTTATAAGGATAAAAGGGTTAAAAACAAGAAAACCTTAAAGACAAGGCTTCTGTAAAACAAACATTTTATGATGTGTTTTAGAATGATACATAATCAAGTGTTTAATAAGAAAATAAATGATATGGTTTGTTATTCTTTTAATCATAATAGATGGCAAATGGTTCAAGGTAGTACAAAAGTTAAATGTTTAGTCCCGACTATGACAAATGTCAGAAAATAATCTTCCTTCAAGTCCTTCTATTCAAAACAAGCACAAAAACGGGCTTTCATTTGTGTCATTTTTATGTTTATCCATTAACGCACTAATAGATCATTTTAACAACCGTCTTTAACCATAAATCAAATTGAAATGTAACACATGAGTTGACTAAAGAAAATAGAGAGTTCAATCAAGAATTATTTCATTTAAAAACCTTTTAATAAAAGGACATTATTCAGTTAATAATTCAAAAATATTTAAAAGTGTCACCTGAAAGGCAGAGTACCGCCCTGTTTTCCTGGGCCGGTTGTAAGAGGGCAGGTACCGGCGGATGGGATCGAGCTCATTGATATGAAGGAGACCATCCACTGCAAAATACACTTGGTTGCATTAAACAATCGGAACCTGATCCCAATCTTAGGAGCTCCAAATATGAGTGATTTTCATGCGTGTTGTGCATACATTATCATTTTGTTGCCCTGAATTATTTTTAAAGCTAGGAAAATCTAAATAGACAAGTGCAGAAAAATAATTTAAATTGATGATCATTTTCAATTTGTAAGCTCTGGGTTTTAATTTTGATTCAAACATTGACCATTATATGAGCAATCATACACAAAAGTTTTCTTAGGGGCTACTAAAATCTTCTGTGCCTTTAGTCTGTGTTATCCTATATCATTCCCTGTTGACAATCCCCTTTCATAAGGACTATTAGGGACAGGTAGTCATTTTATAAACATACTAGCTGTTATACCCGACGTTGCACGGGTAGAGGTGGAAAAATAATTTAACAGTCAATTTAACTATTTTTTTCTCTCATTTTAGTTACATAAGATATGAAGATTACCCAGTAATTTTCCATTTAATTACCCAACTTGGATATAGTAACGATTAATATTAATTTCAAAAATACCTTTGATAAGAAGCTCAAATTAAAAAGAATACATATTTAAGTAAAAAATAATCAGTAAGAATTAAAAATGGAAAAACGGCTAAATCTTAAAAGGGTCTCAAACATTTATTTTAACGCAATTCAAGGGAGTTCTATAATAAATTAAGTAACTTTTTTTTGACACTTTGCAGATATAAATACAATATAAGCAGTACAAATTTCTACCATAATTCAATACAAATGCTGAAAAATTAAGAATTCAGTGCAAATGTATACAGTACTAAATCAATGCAGATATGTACAATAATTGAATGATCATTCCAAATATTTGTACCATATAACCTGTTATATGATCATAAACTTATGTTATTGTTCCCGCTCGTTATAAAGTATAAAATCCAGTTTCATTGCCTTAAAATTCCAAAATGAAAAATACGCTATAAAATACACTCATAAATGTCATCACAATTCCCTCATAAATACATAAAAGCTTTTAGCTCATTTGGCGCGTTTTGGGAAATAATTTGGCGAGAAAATAGATATAGCTACAAACACACCCATTTTACAGCTCTAACACAATGACCTTCGAACAACCGACCAGATTATAAATATTTATAAAAGAAATTGCCTATTTGGCGAGATTTAGTTAGTAATTTGGCGAGTTTGGCAACGTATTTAGCGAAAAAATAAATACATAAAACACTAATATGCGGCTCTAGTGTGATGGCCTTTATTAACAATCATAGTTCAGTAATAGCTTAACTATACATTTATTGCTTAAATATACATACATGCAGTCAACAGAAAAATCAATGAAAAAATCATCAAATAAGCCCACAATAAAATCCGGGAATGGAGACTGGCGGAATTGCGACACTTGAAACATTTCAATTATTTCTCAAATAATGAATTTAGTTTCTGAAGGTAATGGCAACAGAATAAAATAAACATTTTAAATTTTAAATTTTTTCGTTAAAAGTTTTATTTAATTTTTTCAGCCGATGGCATCAGGAAAGTAAAAAAAGATCGGATTTGAGCCAAAGTGGTGTAGTTTTTTCACAAAATTCGAATAAAAACGTTCGAAAACTATAGAAGGAATGGTCCGATTCTAAAAATTCCTAGCCTATGTTTGTTCCAGAGATGAGATGAATTTTTGTGCCAAATTTCGTGACGATCTGTTGCGTGGTTCTTTTGATCTTGTGTCTTATACAAACAAACACACAAACAAACAAACGGAAGTTGCCTTTTATGTATATAGATTACAATTGGTATTTATGTTAGCATTTCACAAAAATGATGTAATTATATAATTTTTTGCAAAAAAAACCCACAAATACACCATTAAAAATATGTCATAAGAACAAGGGCTATAAAACAACAAATTTATAATTTGATGTTACCCCATAAACTTATTACAATATTCAGTATGTTTGATTAAAAAAAAGTAATTTAAAAACAAAAATAGTGGCTTATAATTGTTTACAAATACTTTTCAATGATTCACGGATAAGATCAATGTTCCCACAGTTGAATCCCTCTAATTTATAATCATATTACAATTCAATTGTAATATGATTATATATTAATAACAATTGAATTGTTATTAATATATAACAAAAGGAGGAACAATTGTTATTAATATTGAACACCACTATGTGTAGAACCAGTAATAACCAAACAATAGTTTAGGTCTAACAGATGGAAAACTATTCAATTTGTAGTAAAATTTTTTAGCTAAATCCAAACACCTTCAACAAACATTGAAAGTCAGCTTTACTTTTATTGACAGCAAATAAACTAAAAAAGTGGACTCGCATAAAAATGGCAATCCTTCCATCGCAATGGCATTTATTTCTCTACCCTGAACAAAGATTGTTTTATGCTGTGTGTGCCATCTGCAAGTGCTCTTCACCAGAAGAGGATCCGATGCAATTGTGATACTTTACCCGATTTCTTTAATTGATACTTTATAAATGGTTTACAGGATGCATTATACGCATTTATACCTACATGTTTTACGTATAAATGTATGTTATTACAGTTTAAAGGGATTATTCTTCATAATGCTGCTATCTCTAAATTGCCCCTATCTCCTTTGAGATAATTAGGAGGAGATAGTAATTTTTGAAAATAAATCATGCATAAAAATGTGGTAATGAGGTATAGTGCCAATAGATGGCGCTATAACCTGTTGCGATTGGGAAAAACCCTTTTCGCCCCAAAACTGAAACGGGGTCCAGCGCCTGCGGTCGTGTGGCGAGGTGCTTTGAATTGGTAATTGAATAGTTTTCTGCGGAAACCATGGTCTGCGGAAACCATGGTCTGCGGTCCATATAGTTGTTTGTTTGTCTGAATAATTAAAGTTTTGTGAATCAAACTGTGCATCTCCTCCCTTCCCACAAAAGTTAGAAGAAATTATCCAGCAACTGAATGATACTTAGTTAATAAATGTGAGTTGGGGACAGAGAGGAGCAATGATATTTTATCTTTTCTTTATTGCACTCTTATTGTGTCCGTGAGCCTACCTAAAAATACAAAAGTAACAGTTTTTTTAGAAAATACCCCATAATAAATAGCAGATGCCCTCACCCAGCAGTTCCGCCATGATGTAGAGTGCCTGCCCATGCAGGAAGAGGTTGTCTGCGTCTCCCTCGTCACTGGGCAACCTTTTTTGGGACCCAGGTTCCCTGCGTTCAGCATCGATGCACAATGTTGGCACGTAGAAGAACTTGGGCACCACCGCATCTGAAAGGAAATGACAATTCATTTGGTTTTGCTTTGAATGTTATCTATTTCAAGCGTCCAGGAGGAGCTTTAACACAGCCATGTACAGGGCCGGATTTCTAAAGAGGCTAAGTAGGCTGTAGCCTAGAGCTGCAAATTTTTTGGGACGGCACATTTTACAACCAATTACAGCAGCATTCGGCATAAAAATATTATTATAAAGATACAAATATTTTTAAGAAAGAAAACAAATATTTTACATTAATGCGTAAACTGTAAATGTATATATAATACTAATATTTCGTAGCAAATATGGTAGCTGCGAGGGCAATTACCCCCCTCCTCCTAGATTTCGAAGTTGAAAGAAAAATAGTCGAACAGGTTTTTTTTAAAAAATCACCTATTTCGCTTTACTTTTAGCGTGTAAAGGTACATAGATGATTCTAATATGTGTATCTATTTTAAACAGCACATACCACCCTATTTTGCAGCTAACCAGCTAACTTTCCCCGAAGGGGGAGAATATTGTGACAGGGGCGGCAAATCAATCGCAGCCTTCAAGCGGCAAATCTTTAAATCCGGCCCTGGCCATGTATGACTCTTAAATTTGAAACCTGGTGGGGTGTTGAGGTCGACAGAACTGTGAAAGACATGCTACACCATGAGACATTTTCAATATTTTAAAATGTCCAAGAGACTTACTTTTGAGACTTAAAGCAACAATTTATAGTAATTTATTTTGTTAAATCATTTCAATAATGGACATGTTGCCAGGAGGAGCAACATAAATGCTCAATGAAAATAAGTTTTTCTCGAGCTTCTTCTTGGCGAATCAATGTCACATGAGAACAGATTGAAGGAAGAAAGGAATTAAAATTAATTGATTTTGTTTTAACAATCTGAGGGACGTATAAACCCTTTACCTGACTGGCAGGTTTTCCTGCAACACAAATAATTTTTTTAAATATATAAATTTTAAAGCATGGAGGAGCCATTTATAACCATCTACTATCAAAATATAATTTTTTAAAAATTTAAGAAATTAAATTTTAGTGTTGTTGATGTGTGCCTCTAGGGCATAGCCTAGAATAATATTTACATTTCTGCCTTCTAAATTTTCAGTTAAAAATTTTAATTTAAATCTCATGCAGTGAAAACAAGTTTACACTACAGCCAATTTGCTTATCTCTCAGAGGGTTAAATGTTCTAGAACTACAGGAGGAGCTTTAACACAGGCCTGTATGACTCTTGAAAAATACATCACTTGAAACAAGCCAATAGGGTTGTTTCACGGAGGTTTTGCTTTCATGTCTTTCAACAGTGTTGCCAGCAGTTTTAAGAGAAAAACACTACGAAAAATACCATTTAATTCTAAAATTACAAAAAAATATCGTAAAAATACTAGCTGCATTTTGAAATCTTTTTAGTGACTTTAAAAAAACGTGAAACGATGTTTTTGTAATTTTAGAATTAAATGATATTGTTTCGTAGTGTTTTTCTCCTAAAACTGCTGGCAACACTGTTGAAAGACATGAAAACAAAACCGCAGAGCTAATTGCCAGATCCTCCGTGAAACAACCCCATTGTAATAATGCTTAATTGTAAGTCGTTTTTGAAAAAAAAAAGCATGGATCTCATTTGTTAAAATACACAAATTAAGTCGAAAAATATTTTAACACACCAACTGTTACAGTTCTTGGTTTTGACAGTTTATTCTGAAAATAAAATAAACATACTTCCGTGTCTGTCAACCTTAAGCCTAGGGTGGAGCAGGTGGCGATACTTCTTTATTTGTTCATCGTTACCTTTAAATATGCCTACAAAGAAAGTTATGACAAGGTAAGAAAGATAATATAAATGTCAAGTTGGTAAATAATAAAGTCTTATGTTGCATAAATGCTTAAAACAATCATTTTTAATAAGCTATTTGATTATAATCTAACAATTTGTAATTTTCATAAGTTATAAATAAAGTTTAAAAATCTTATCCCTAAAAAAATATTCAAAATATAAACTTGCAAGCAAGCTCATTTTATAATGAAAATATTGAAATGTTTTTTGTTCATTTTTATTAAGGTTGTAACAAAATAATTTGTTTTGGAAGCTCCAATTCATTTAATTATTTGTAATGAAATATGATTTGCTGAAACTTCATTTTTAATTTTTTTTTAAAACTCAAGCCTATTAAAACAATATTAGTTTATATGTGATATGCATTCATTACACTTTGAATAAAAATGAGTTTTCAATTTTAAAAAAATTACTGAATTGTGCGTTATAAAATAATTAAAAAATATATCTATATTACAATTGAAATGTTATGTAGAAAGGAACGTGTACAATTGTCAATACAAAAAAAATACTCCTACCATCTAATATCATGTATATGAAAAACAGGGGCCATTCAGATTCAATATTTTCAAATTCCTGTAAAAATAGGTTTAGATTACTCATGATAAAAATGAGCAGTCATTTTCCAAAATCTGATTAAACAGTAGAATATATTTTCTCTGTCTAAATTATTAAATCATTCACTGACTGGCAAAGATGCCTGATCTCATATATCCAAACATTCAACTGCAATCTTGGTCACGGTTAAATATATATTTATGAAGCTGTTATATTTTTATCTTAACAAAATTTGAAATTATTAGTCATTCATGAAATAACACAAAATAAAACATTTTAATGGGAGAGAGGAATTGTAAAACTATTTAGTACACAAATAAAATTTTAAAAATACTAAATCGTTAAAAATTTTAATATCATCTCATACTCATGCAGTGTTTACACTTTCCCATTTGCTTTTCACTTATAGTTAAACTCATAGTTTCCTTGCACAGAAGCCACGACCATGGGCGGAGCTACAAAACACGCGGAGCAATCAGATAAAGACAAAACAAAACGGATGAAATTTTTTCTTCATCTGATTGCTCCGCGCGTTTTGTAGCTCCGCCCATGGTCGTGGCTTCTGTGCAAGGAAACTATGAGTTTAACTATAGATGGTTACACAACATACTTAAATAATTCATAAACTTTTTGTGCAAAGAAAACACAATGAATATTCTGATCAAGTGTTCTACCCCACTTGACCCTACCTTTGTCTCCCCCTGTTCGTAGTACTGCCTCGTGGTGTCTTCCACCATTGTTCCGTAGCCGTCCCTGAGAAAGCGTTTGAAGCCGTACGTGCCCTGGAGTTTGCGCACTAACTTCTCTTTGGTGCGCACATACAAGTGTTCGTCGTGCGTGGCAAAACAAGGAAAGCTGATGGTGGGTAGCAGGGCAGAGTCTGTGTTCTAATAAAGCATACATTTTTTAATTCAATCTTATCAAAGTATACAATGTTTTATAAAACAAAATTAGAATTTTGTGAAACATTTGGTTGAATTAGTGTTACAATAGAGCTACTATAAGCAGATCCGTCATTAGCATTCCATAAAAAAAAATATATTAAAAAAAATTCTTTGTGATTTGTTAGTTTGAATTTAGGGATGCACCGAATACCAAATTTGGTCGAATAACGAATATTCGGCTTAAGTCTAAGCTGAAAACATTTGGCCTACCTAAACCAATTTTTATTTTCTGTCGGAACTACTTAAGTTGTATTTATTATTCATCAATTTCAATTAAACATAAGTACACAATCACACAATAATTTTAATACAATATAGCTATTAAATTTTTAATTGAAGCAACACAGAATTGAGTAGTACTCGTTTGTTATTAAAACAAGCCTTTTAGAAAGTGTAAATTAGTAAAATCACAACACGAAAACGGAAGTATGAAAACAAAAACAGAAATAGGTGGATCCAGTGTAGAATGAAAATCAGAAAATAAATAATAAAACCATGGTTTACAATATTATTATACAATTTTTAATCTTTTAATTAATTTTTTTTTATCTTTTAGTGAAAAAATTACAATTGTGATATATATAGTAATTATTGTATTTTTTTAAAGCCCACTCATTGTAACTGTTAACTTAAAGAGACAGGTTTATTTAATATAACTTGAGTAAAGCTTGATTTATTATAAATAACTAAAACTTAAGAATTTGAGTCCATTATAAAAGAAAACAAGTCCTGTTTGGGAATTTTTAGACGTTTTATAAGATGATAACTTGAAGAAATTTGGAAATTTAATTTCACTATTCGACCAAACCGAATATTCGGCTAAAGTGGCGGAATACTGAATAGTAACCGAATATTCGGTGCATTCTTAGAATTTATCAAAATAGATTTTTGATGAATTCAAAGTATCCCTATATTTTAATTCATTCCATAAAAATATACCTTAGAACTGGATTCTCGAGGTAGCAATGTTTCAAAGATACTCCGGTTTCTACTGTGAGCATCAATGTCAACATACACAACCGACCATGAAGCACCTTTATCGCCAAAAAGATTGCAACCATTGATTGCTTCCAGGGCTGACTTGGCCATACCAATTGAGCTAGAGAAAGGACAAAAGTTTAATTAAATTAATTTATTTTTCTCTACAGGGTGGTACTTTTAAAAGGGGTCGGGAAACGTAAGTGTAAATGACGTTTTAAAAAAAAGCCACCCTGTATAACGTATCTTTACATATTTGTATATTAAGAAAAGGCAACTTTTAAAACATAAATAAAAAGAATTTTAAACATTTATTATTGTTAATTGATTGTTGCTACAGTTTTCTAGTTCCAAGTTTGTTTTTAAATGTGTATAGCGTAACAGTGTAAGAAAGAAATAAACCTTTGAAAGTTATAAATACATTGAAATAAAATTAAAATCAATATATGGGAGCCTATCCCATTCTTTAAGCATTCTTCCACTTTATAATAATTAAAAGTAATCCAGAAGCCACTTATCTCATTCTATTCTGCATTTTAACCAGAATAGTTTTCAAAATAATACAAGAGAAATGTATATGTTTTTATGTACCTCACAATAACATTTTTTTCTTATAATTAATAATTGCAGTTAATTTTAAAGTGCCACGTTTCAACACACAAACGTGCTACGTCAACATTTTTATTAATACAAACATAAAAGAGCAAATACTTTTATACTTAAAGGATTTCGTTAGAAACAAAGGCGATGAAGAACATTTTACCTTAGGTAAGCCCAACTCTTAAAAATATGTTCAAACCAAGCTATTAAAATAAATTTGTGAACAACCTACATATACCGTATATACTCGTGTATAAGCCGAGAAATTTTGGACAATTTCAGTGCCGTAAAAGTCGGGGTCGACTTATACACGAGACATCAAATTTCCACAAAAAAAATCCCATGTCCTTAAAATAAAACTAAATTTCAATCAAACTTAAGGTTTAGATACTATCTATTAAAAATAAGGACCCAAAAGCGGTTAAATCTTGAAGATTAAATAAGATTGGTATCTATTCACGGTATCCACCATAATGATGTTAAATTGTTAGTTCTCTACGTGATGCGTATTTTGCACGTGTAGCTCTGGCACAGGGCAGTTCAGTCAACCAGTCTTTAAGGTGTAAAGAAAACAACATCGGTCCGTGACCTTGGCAGCATAGTCTTCACGCTTCACTGAACTTAGTTTCAACTAAGATTCTCCATTCAGGGTCGGCAATGTCAAGGACACTCGGAGATGAAACCCGTTTTATTTTCATTGGGGTTGAATTTAGCTTGCAAAATAATAAAAATTACGATCCCGTTATGAACCGTTTCTTCTTATTTTCTTCAGAAGGCTGGCCTATTTCCTACCTCGACTTATACACGGGTTACCGATTTTGGAAGGATATTTGGTTAAAAAATGGGGGGTCGGGTTATACACGAGTATATACGGTAGTTAGTTTAGTTAAGGAGGTACGAAGGATTTGTTTGTACAAAATATAACGCCGATAAACGAGTTACATTTAATTTCACAATTATTATTCAATAACAAATATGAATGTGGTCATTTCATAACCGGTATTTTATTATTTTGAATCCCAAAATTCATTGAGTTTGGTAGCAACCCTACCTAGCATGGATTTCTGGTGTGCTGTCATTGTATTTGCTCCCCCGTTCCCACATGCCGAAATCAGGGGTCCGATAAGCTCGCTCCACATAATACACGAGATTCTGTACAAAGCTCACTTCATCCATAGTGTAAATTATCTGCAATGATGTCAAAGGATTCAAGTCCATTAGAAAATCCTCAGCTTACAACCTTCGGTATAGGATTTTCCATTTAGGGTAGTAAGTTGCTTACAGTGTCATGGGAGGCAAAAAAAGATCACTTTCAGTAAAACATTTTAAACTTAATAAATAGTTTTACAATAAAACACTAGCAAGAACTAGTAAAATAAAAGAATACATCGCAAATGAAGTACAATATTTTAGGTCTCAGGAAGTTTTATAAATAATTTAAGACTTTTTTATTTGCTTACAGTGTAAGGACAAAATAATAATAGAATGCACTTTGAAATGTCTTCATTTTTTGACGCATCTCAAAAACTACCAAAAAATAATGCTTCTGGCAATGTGTAACATGGCCACACATTTAAATAGTTTCCATTGTAATTTATAGAGCACGTACAATAAGACCAAAGATTTAAAAAAAACTTATTATTACTGAAGATTAATAACTGAGTACAAAGATTAATATTGAGAAATAAATTGTGGAAATAGCTGAATTTTCTACTAAGTTATGCCCATGAAATAGTCACTTATGAGTAGACTAAAACAGTTTAAAATAAAATTGTGCAAAAACATTTCAACAAAGTTTAGCCCAGAAACTAAACAATTATCATTTCTATACTTATAATTTCTCTTAAAATCAAACTTCTTGCCATACAATTTGTACAGAATATATTTCGTACAGCTTGTCAAATGACCATACAATGTTCACCATAAATGTTCATTTTAATCCAAAAATAAAGCCGACATACCATCCATCAAAAAGTTTATAAAATTTAAAAAAATTTATATAATTTCAACTAAAGATATTAAAAATGCATACAAATAAATATTACTGTAAGATTTCATGTATTTTCTTTAAATTAAAAAAAATCCAATCTGAATAAGTAAATAGATTTATTTGGATAAAATGTTTACTAAAATTTAAGATTTAAAAAAATAATACAAGTGTTATTTTTACCTGCAGGCCTGACATTATCATTTGGACTAGAAATAACAGATAGAGGGACACAACATCCAGCTGGAAAAAAACATAATATAATTCATGCATGAAAAAACTCACATATTTCACATGATTTACTTTACAAAATACATGGTGTATAAAAATTTCACTTCAAACTGCACATTGTTTACTGGCATAAAATTTTTAAAATTCAGATTCTGTGTTCACATACTAAAAGAATACTGAAACTGATTGCATAAATGTTCTTAACACTCAAAAAAATAAGTCCAACTTCGTTCAGATATATTAAATAAATTACCAAAATAATTAAAATATATTAATTTCAATCATTTTGTAATAAAATAAAGCATTAAAATTTATCATAGAAACAAACATTTATTACTTATTCAGCTTAAAAAATACTAGCTGTTTTGTAAAATGTTAGTATGAACAGTAGTCTGTCAAGTTAGTTGACAGTTACAGTTAGGACTCAGTTAGTTGACAGAAGTCTCAATGCCATATGTTTTTACTTCTTTTAATGTGATTGAAAGCATCCATTGTTACCTGTAAATGTCCATAATCTTCAGCAATATTTGACGTCAAAGGTTGGCCTGTTTCGAGGTGAAATTTACTATGAAGGGCAAATTCTGGACACTGGTTTGTTTTATACATTTCTAACTGAAAAATAAAGACATTATAACTATTATACGTAAAATAATTCAAACTTTATGCAGAAAGAAAACAAATGTTATTATATTAAAATATTTAGTAAATTAAATTTTAAAAAAAAGTCTTAAACACTTATTTTATTTAAATTTTAAATTTATTAAATGGAAACCTTAAATTGCAGTAATATACCCAGCATAATGTATCAAAAATATAAACAAACAATTTTTAAGAAACAAATTCTATAATAGGTTAAAAATTTGCTTTTAAAATGTTATTCTATTTATTTTTATAAATGATTAATTTTTTGAATAATGGAAACAAATTTAACAAATTTCCTCTTAATGAGGTTGTTTCATGTTGTAAATGGCAACAGCTTTAGCGGTCTTGTTTTAATTTTTTGTCTGGAATTACTTTTGTCTTGATATTCGAAACTGAGTTTTCTACGAATATTTTTTTACTAATTAAATTTTTTAAATGCCAACTTCTTGCTGTGCTGTTTGTTGCTCAAATAATTCATTAAAGAAAGCTTGCACAGAAAGAAAAGTTCCTTTTCATCTATGACGGTCATTTTGAGAGTGAAACGAAACAATCAAAGAAATCGCAAAAAGCAGAAGTTAAAACAAGAGCGTTACATCATCCGAAACATTCCCATTGAATTTTCCAAATTAAGAAAACACATCTTTTACAAAAACATAGAAACATGTAAAACATTCAAAACCAGAAGTGTCAAATATGCTGGTCCAAACAATATAATGCTCACTTTTTCCTCTGCCTGCCTCATCCAGCAGAAGAGGATGCCCCTCATGCATTTGACGGCACTCTGGCCCAGTTCGTAGGCCTTGCCCCTGTCATCATCGATACGCCTAAAAACATCAAACTGAATGTATTTGTTTGGCCAAAGAAAAGTACAAATGTTTTATGAACACCACATGTAAAAGCTTCTCCTCGCCTGCGAACATTAAATTTCATCATGAGTTAGGTAATAATTACAAGATATATAAAATGTTTTTATTAAGTTTGCACACTATTTGATAGAGAGATTTTCTGGAATAGCATTAGACCAAAAAAAAGTTACTTTGAAAACCTGGAAATTGCAATTTTTTTTGTCTAAAAAATTACTTTTGTCAAAGTAAAAAAATCCAAAACGTTAAATACATGAATCATTGTTCAATTAATTGAGTATTAGTTATTGTTAAAGCATAAAAACTAGTTTTAATCTTGAATTAACAAGGTAGAAAAATAAAAAGCACAATTTTTAATCTTATAATACATTCAGATATATAAAACAGTAGACCACCTTTTTACCATATTACTAGCAGGAGCCTCCCTTGTATGCCTTAAGAATAATTACTACAATATTATTTGATTTGTTAGTTGTTGATAAGACATGGAAACTAGTTTTAATTTATATAATTAAGGGGGGGGGGAGCTTAAACTATATAATGCATATTTCAAAGGTTATCCTCCTAGTTTCTTCATTAGAAAGGCGAAAAATATGTGTTATTAAAGTTCATATTACTGCCGCAGAAAACAGTGTAAAATATAATGGGGTTGTTTCACGGAGGATATGGCAATAGCTATAAGCAATAGAATAATTCTAAAATTAAAAAAAAAATATCGTAAAAAGCTGCATTTTGCAGCTGCAGCTGCTAATGCAGCTGCTAGCTGCATTCCAAAATGCATTCCAAATGCAATTCCAAAATGCAGCTGCTAGCTGCATTTTGGAATCTTTTAAGTGACTTTAAAAAAACGTGAAACGCTTTGCTAGTATTTTTATGGTATGTTTTTGGTAATTTTAGAATTAAATGGTATTTTTTCGTAGTTTTTCTTCTAAAACTGCTGGCAACACTGTTGAAAGACATTAAAATAGACATGAAAACAAAACCGCAGAGCTATTGCCAGATCCTCCGTGAAACAACCCCATTGAAGAGATGAAGTTTTACTAATTTCTTTAATGAACTCAATGCATGTCTCATGTTTGTTTATTTTCAGATAATTGTTTCAATGCAGGTGTGTGCCGCATTTTATATTGGTACCAATATAGGAAGAGCTTAGTGGAAGTGACACAAAGGTGAAAACAAAAAAATGAGCTTTAAAGTGTTTTGTTTGCACTTTGATACATTAAAAATGACACTTACAAAAGGTAAACAATACACTTAACTTAAAGTTTATGAAAACGGTTAACTTATTATCTTTAAAGGAAGGAATAATTTAACAAAAATTGCAAATTTTCTAAAATTTCGTTCTTCCACTAAGCTCCTCATATGATGACAATCTCTGTTACAACGATGACTGAAAGGGGTCCTCACTTGTACGCCTGGTAGAGGCTCCACACGGACACTGCACAGTAGACGCTGTCCCTGATGGAGGCCACCGTCTCCTCGCGGGACATCTGGGGGAAGAGGCCGGTGGTGGAGCTCTGGTGGTTCAAGATCTGACGCTTCACTGCACACAAGGAGAAAGTTAGACTTTTGCTTAGACTAAAGTTTGACTATTTAACTATCAACAACCTTTTGGAGCTCGTCTGACTACTGTCAGATGAGCTGAGGATTAGCGAAAATAAAGAATAAAATCAGGACAATTTAAGGCCTAGTGGTGACGGTTATTGCTGTTGTACTCATGGTTTTATTAACACTATTTGCTGAATCAGGCTGAGCCATGGGTATCTGTAGTGGCAATGTAAAATAGAGCTTCAAAGAGGTTAAACTCAATTGATGTACATACTTCAAACGGAAAGTCTTACATAGGTTTGGAAATCTTTCTAGAAATGTAAAGCTACTTTGTTAATTTATGACAATCTTTTGAAACTTGTACCCCTTCCAACACACCTTTAGTTCGAGTAAGAATAAGGTCAGACCAATTAAATACAGAATGGTTAGTTATTTTTGCTGTATTTGCAGTTTGACTAACAATATTTGGTGGCTGGGCTAAGGCTATGTGTAGTGGCAATGTACAAGAGAGCTCTAAAAGGGTTAATCAGGTTTACTTAAGACAACGGCTTCCACAGAATATTACAAGAAATAAACTAACTCCAATTATCTGAACTTAAAAATTCTTTTTTTTTCATAGCAAATATATTACCAACAGTCTCTGTGTTGCCAAACGCTACAACGAAATAGTGTTCCAGCAAGTGAAAGTCAAATGACACTCACTTTACAACACTAGAAAATTTAATATTAATAGTTATATTATTTACTATTCAATTATTTACTTTTATTATTTATTTTTTGGGTTCATAATAAAGCTGACATACAGCAACGATATAATGGCTGGTCTTGATTTGACATATTTCAGCAAGCATGAACATTTAATGCAGGTTTGCTATATCTATTGAGTTGTATGGAAAAGGAATGTTTACTACATTGGGGCATTTCCGCTGCTTAGCAACATAACGCAAATCGCCAAATCCAGACCAGCCATTGTACTATAGCTGTTCCATAAAACTTACAGAATGCATTACAAACAATACCGTTCCTTTTAATTTCTATTGAAAACACAATAAACTTAATTACAATAATTACATAAGATTAACTACTCTATTTTTAGCAACAGCGACTGACCTTGGCCATAGTATGCGTCCAGCTGCTTGACTGTGTCCGCATAGTTGGCAATCTTGACCTGCTCGACGTCAAACTCAGTGAGGGAGGCGAGCCGGCTGCGGTACTGGATCACGGCGGGGGGCGATCCCTGGCCCTGGGGGTGGAACAGGCTGCCAGGGCCCTCCAGGAGACTCTATTGGCAAGAGACAGTAGGGTTAAACATAGGTTAAACTAAAGAAGCGTGTCCGGCAATTGTACGCCAAATCTGGTAACCCCGACAAATTGGTATTATGGCAACCTTTGGCAAAATTGTTCATTGCATTGCCAATTTCTTAATGTTTATCCATTTAAATCTTAAATGCATCTCGAAATAAACAAAAATACTACCTAATTTTAATATGGCCGACTGAAAACAACAAAAAAGTGTACTTGCAGGAATGGCTTTAAAAAGGCGAAAACGGGAAAAAAAACTATAAATATTATGCACAAAACATAGTAAACAGAAAATAATTATTTAAAATCGTTAAGCATATAATTAATAAAAGATTGGTATAAAAAAACTTCAGAATAAATTTATTCTGAAGTTTTTTTATACCAATCTTTTATTAATTATATGCTTAACGATTTTAAATAATTATTTTCTGTTTACTATGTTTTGTGCATAATATTTATAGTTTTTTTTCCCGTTTTCGCCTTTTTAAAGCCATTCCTGCAAGTACACTTTTTTGTTGTTTTCAGTCGGCCATATTAAAATTAGGTAGTATTTTTGTTTATTTCGAGATGGCAACCATCTCAGCAAGTGCCAGATTTTTGAAAAGTTGCCAAATCCGGGCACAATCCTTTAAGTTATATTTCACAGGCAACTTATATCCGTTATGGTTAAACTGCATTATCTAAAACAAACACTCAATAACTATAATGTATAAGAGAGTATGCTGGCTGATTATTACTGATGGGGTTGTTTTACATAAAACAGTTCCATGTTGGGCAAAGGTATGGTGCCACACGATAGCAATGCTGTGATAGAAGTGGAGAAAAAAAAGTGTGTGGCGCCTAGATTTTTGCAGCAAATTCACTTGTTAACCCCTGAATGATGTGGGCCCTGGGTGTGGCCCTCCTCTCTGCACAATTGGAAAGAGACAGGGGTTAAACACATTTTGCATGCAATGATTTGATGTTAGCTACAGTTACAGTGCTACATGATGACAGCATAAAGTCAACTAGATCTTTCACATGCAAAGGAACTAAAAAACGGAATTAATAAGAGAAACAAAGCTGAAAAGTGTGACAGAGCATTTTAATGCACTTTGTTGAAGAACAAAATATGCTTTAATGTGTGTGTTCAGTTGTGAACTACTGGTTTTTCAACTAACTGCTCAAAAAATCAAACTGCTCAAAAATCTGCTCGGAAATCAAGCAATTTAAATTTTAACAGATTCACGAATTCCTTGTGGATTGGTTGTTTTCCTAAATGTAGTAGTGTACTTGGTATAGTAAACCTCTAACTTCGACACCTATAAATGCTTTTTTTATTAATTTAATGCATTAAGTGCCATTTTCAGTACACTTCAAGTCATCAATAATTTTGCAAGGTCCCTTTCAAGAAGCAGATAATCAAGCTGTTAACGGTTGTTTGTACATATAAGTTTTATTTGTTTATGCATTTATGATCTCTTTGTTTTTAGTAAATAAGTTAAATTGTTTAAGGAAAACAGCATTGGATTCGTAACTTATTTACATCACTTGTAAAATGTAATAACTGCAAAGAGTTTTAAATAAACTGAATCTCACCACACGTCGTTTAACTTTGCTTATTCTTCTAATCGAATCCATTTTATTCACGATTTTCAAATTTCATTCACACTTTTAGATTAATTAAGAGCCACAATTTATAAAACACATGTTTGACTGTTAGAATAGAAAGCGTGCCGTTAAAGAAATAAAGAGAGAATAAAACAAGGACATTTGTTTATTTTTTAAATGATAACACATGCTCTTAAGATAACAGAATAAAGATATAAAAAAAATATGTGTATATAAAGTATAAAGGATTCGTCTTACCTCTTCTTCAGTCATGTTGTTTGAAGGTCGTTATAAATATCTTATTACTATAGTTAATATTTTATATAAGGTGACCGCTAATTTAAATTTTTAGTTTCTGAATCGTCCTTCTCCATTTCCGAAATAAATGCTGCAGTTGCAGACAATATTTTGGAATTTTTTTAAATTAATATTTTCCTTTTTCTCGACAAATAAGGAATAAATTATGTCAACGAAGTCATTTAATTGAAAACTGTAGAAAAAATAAGAAACCCGAAAATTGTGGAAGAATTTAGAGTTATTTGCGATGGGCCTCGCAATATTAAAACTGGCATACCTGTCAAATGGCATAACCAACACCTGAGCTTCCATCCAAATAGTCAACATTTGGAGTTTTCTGTTTGGGGGTTGTTTTCAAGTCACCGTTTTTCTTCTTGGGTTGTATTCTTACTTTTAATTACTTAATATAAAAAGGGTGACAGATTTTTCAAGCGTTTATGACCTTATGTCGTATACACGACAAAAATCCCCCCACATTCATTTAAAAAATGTGAATTCCAACCACTCGTATTGAAAGTTCCTTTTGTATAAGTTTTAAAAAAATCCATTTTGTCCCTTTAAAAACGCTCTTTTTTATTTCAAATCATGTTTAACATGTATGAATGGAAGAGATCCGGATTATTTGTGCTTGAAGTGCAGTACATTTAGCAGGACAAACACAAAAACAAATAAATTTTAAGTAATTTAGAACATTATTGAAATAGGTAAGATATGACATACAAAAGTAGTACTGTACTGCAAATGGAGTCTATTTTACCTAAATATGAAAAAAAAGGAACTGTCTTAAATTTTTTTAGGTTTTGGTTATTAAAATTACGTAAAATTATATAATTACCTTTAAATGCATTGATTTATTAAATGGTAATTGGCTGGTTTCATTACGTAGTTCCTTCCAGCTTTCATTTATGCTATTTTTTTTTATCAGTCTACCAATTTGTTCTCTGTTCCCACATGATTTTGATTCACTAATCAGGGGGCTCAAGAAACAAATTCAATTTCATTCAACATTTCTATACTGTAGCAACTCAATCCCTGAAACATGGCCATTGTGAAAGTCATGTAGCGTTTCACACCTGTAAGAAAATCAATAAAACCTCGCAGCTCATTTTAATAAGTTTTTTGAATTTATAGTCCTGTTGGGGGCTACTAACTGAAATGTGAGTATTATGCAATCTAGTTTTCATGATTAAAGAATTACTCTAGCTTTAGGAATGAGGCCAGTGAATGTACGAAAGACCAGGGGTTAAGGGAAGAGAAATCCACAAGTCAACAATTTTATAGAAGGAACTTGTTAAGATTCAATTTAAAATTCAAATGAATGTTAATTTTTATCTAAAAAATGTGTTCGTTTGAGTACTAAACTAAAAAGTTGAAAATCGGGACTGGGGACTGTAAGGAATTTTCAGCAAACTTCTGTGTCCTAAATTTTTTTTTGGGAGTTTCTTTGTTTCAAAATCTGGTTCATAATTATATAAGGACTATTTTATTAGTATAAGAAAAAAAATGAAAACGAAATACTATTTTTTCAAAAGTTATTGCTAAGAGAAATGAAAGTACAAATTATGGTAGAATTGCCGATTATCTAATGGCAAATGTAATTAATGAGTAGCAATTTTAAATAAGTGCTATGATATTTTTTTTTTGATATTTCAGACTATTTTAAAAGTTTAAAATTATTATATAAAGGAACTATCAAAATGAATTTTCCTTTCAGAAATATTAAATGTACACTTTTTTATGTGTGTGACTACATCTTTAAAATTTTCAAAACAAAAATTAGACTTCTTTATACATTCATTTTTGACAGAAAAATCTTGTATTCGCTAATCCCTCTTAAAGGAGCCGCCAAGTTTTGCCAACACTTGCTAAACTGAAAATTCTGAAATAAAATTATGGGTTTTTTCCCCAGACCTTTGGGTCAGTCAGGTATTAGAGAATGTGTATAAATGAATTTAAGTTGTATTGTAGGGTAAAAATGCTTTGAGGATTTTCAAAAGCATCAAAAATACTTATACATTACTTAAGATTTTTTTTAAAAAAAATTGCTTCTCAATGTGTAATAGTATTTTAAATAGAAATCACATTGAAGCATTTTTTTTTTAAATGTGTCAATTTTGTATGGTCAGCTTTTGAAATTGTTGCTAATTTAAAATCTCATTTCCTATTAAGCATTTCACTCTCAGCTTTCTCAACAAGGAATGAGTATTCTAAGGGACTCAAATATAGAAATTGACAAGAATAAAAACAATATTTTTTCTTTTTATGATTTGTTATTAATAATATGATTCAAGCAATCACAACCACACAAATAACAGAAATCCTTGACAATTAGGATTTCTTAGTATCAGTAATACGGTTTTAAATGTGTAATACAGCCACATCACCAAAACCTGCCCACTCTTTTAAATACAACATATATCAGCATATGCATACACATAAAAAGGACAAACGGATTTACTTTGCCCGGTATTTGTGTTTGGCACATTTGAAAAAGAGCTAGTATCACACATTTTTACACCTTTTCCCTTAAAATTCTAAACCCCGTCACAAAACTCAAAACTATAACATTTAAACACCACATTAATTCTAGGGTCTTAATAACTTGTGACTAAATTAGAAAAAAAGAATGTATGTACATGTCTTTTGTAAAGAACAAGATAAAAATTAAAACACAGCAAATCTGACATGAAAAAGTTAGTAATGCACAGTATCCAGCTTAAATTTCTCTTCCACACAACTGCTTTTTGTGTCTGCAGCAACTCTGCCAGATATGATGAATAATAGCGCAAAACAATTCAATACCTAACATAATAATTTAAATATATTTATGCACAAAAGCTCAACCTCCAATACAAGATCACAACAAGAATATCACTTTTGGAACAGACGCAAGACAATCTCCGGACTACTTTCTCCAATAACAGTTAAAAACTCTTTTCATGCAAAATATATGACATGGCCAATAATTTATTGCTAATAACAGTGTTTTGTACATTTCTAGTGAAGGCTATTGCTGGAAGGCACTTTGCCATTAGAGACTCCTCTCTTGACCCTGGGTGGTCTACCCTCGCCTGTCGCCACCTTCCCGGGTGGATCACAGTTCCTCTTGCCATTGGGCTCAGGTGGGCTCTCAAAGCCATTCACTGCGAAGGAGGGGCGCTTGAAGAGATCAGCCCAGCACTTGGAGGGTCGGTGGTGATCAACTGGTTTGGCAACTTCGCTCAGCGAAACCTTCTTTGCCGCATTTTTTATCTGAAGGGCAGTTGCTATTGGAGTCTTTTGAATGACAGGACTGGAAGAGTCTTTAGGGGGAACCTCCAAAGGGACAACCGTCTCTTCGGGGCAATCATTGTCAGTTTCTGGTAAGCAATCTTCGTTAGGAGGATCTGACGGAGAAGACTTTGATTTATTATTAGTTATATCTTTATGTTCAGGGACGTTTATTTTGGCAGCAGTGTCACCAGCATTGGGCAAACTGTTTGATGTATTGTCTGTATGGCCAACAGGAGTCGAATCCTCAGGAGGATGTGCTGAAATCGCTAAAGCCGGGTCACAAGTGTCGGCTACGAGCACTTCGCCCGATCGGCAGTCGATTTCAGCCTGCTCTGCTTTCTCCTCCAGGTCCACTGTCTGAGATGTTAAGCCTAGGTCATTCTGAGGAGAGTCTACATGGCCAACACTGCCCTCTTGTGTCAACTCACAGCTACCTTTATTGTCTTTAGGCGATTTGAAGCCAACTCCATTGATGTCTCGGGGAGGCGAATCATTCGCATTGCCAGTAGGAAGGGTCTCCCCAGCAGAGACAGGAGGCGGGCACTTCAGGTCTGTCGTAGCGGCAATGTTGACGGGAAGCATCATGGGCGGACCTGGTGCCTGTATGTACCCCCCATACGGGTGGTTGAACACAGGGACATAGTACATGGCGGGCGACGTGTGCAGGCCCGGTGGGTAGCCGTGCAATGGGAGATTCCCGCCCACAAACGTGGGAGGGGGCACGGACAAAGGCACGAGCGGCACGGACGTTGGGGGGCAGCCCAACCCCTCCGGGTACGGGTTGGCACTCTCGGGGGATTCTGAGCCGAGTCTCTTCTTGACGCTGCCCCTCCTGGCGGATTGTCTCTTGAAGCCCGCTTCAGTGTCCGCAGGAGTCACGGGCACAAACCCGTACGGGCTCGCATCGCCCGGTAGAGGGCAGGCGAAGAGGGGCATCCCCATGGGCGGGTAGGTGCGGAGGTAGGGCAGAGTCCGGGACACAAAGTAGGGGGTGTTGTGGTAGGGCCCCACGGTTGTGGGGAGCGTGACGTAAGTCTCTGCGGCGGGTGGCAACGCCACGACAGGCGGCGGCAGAGCGGAGTGGGTCGTCGTGAGTACCTGAGGAGTTTCTTCGACAACATCTTCGGCTGATTCTGCCTCTGCGCCTAAAACAATACACGAGTCTTAAAATGACATATTGGTTGTAAAATGGAATTTTTAAGCATTTACAAGAGGTAATAATCACACGTACCTTCATTTGGGGGAAGGTTTCCTGAGCATTTGGTTTTCACAGAAGTATCCCATGGTAACTAAAAGCAACAGTTAAAGACAAAAAATTTAGTATATTATTCTTCATACAAACATATAGAAACAGTTAAATTTAAGAAATATTTTTTTCCGGTATATATTACTCAATCCACTCTAAGGGCACACTGAAAAAAGCTAATTGCACTATAATTGCTAGCAAAAAATCCTTTGCTGAGGAAGACTTTTTTTGAAGTTTAATTGTTTTAAGCCTCAGCAATAGAAATGACATTTGACATCATTATATTATGCTAATGTGGGATTCAAGAAAATACTGGCAAGTCTACATAGCTGTTAAGTAACATCATTATAAGATTAATTATGTTATTTGTTTCAGAATCAATGCACTTACAAATAGATCTTTTACAATGTGTGCATGTGTTTTTGCTACCCAATAATTGATAATATTTCACCATATAGTTATTTTTACATACATCTAAATTCAACTTAGACATTTTTGTGGGTATTAGTTTCATTAAAATGCCAAATAAATATTTAAAGTATTTTTGGAAGAACAGTATAGGGAATTAATAAGAGGTTGATTTATTTATAAGATATTTTAGGCTGAGTTAGGCTCTATATATTTTCAGAGAGTGGTACATCTGAGATGTGTTGAACTAGTACATATACAAAAAATGCAAAACTTCTGTTCTAAAGTATGTAACTAATCAATTTACCTTGACACAACCTTCGCTCTTTGGACCTTTGAGTATTGCTTGGATTTCCTTGATTTCTTCATCACTGGAATCTTTGAAATCAAAAAACTCCAAATCCTACAAAGATGGATGACAAATATATGTTACATATTTCAGAAAAAACAGGGACAAAACTCCCCATGCATTAAAAATCGCTATAGTACATTACAGCTCCAGGCATTTAAGTCGCCAATCTGGAAACCCTGTTAAATTCTGTTTTACGGCCCTTGTCAGCGAAAATTTGGAGCATTCACCTAACACTGTGGTTCAAGCGAAATTCATTGACTTTAGCAACCTTTTCATTGCATTTTTGCCAATTAACCTGGACCAAGTTCAGCAACCAAGATGGTATTTTTTTATGAATTGCGATGGTAAAACTATAGATTTGGATTCCCATATGGCGAATTGCCCATATGTGAGCCTAATTCCATTTAAATTTTAATTGCTTTTAACTAAAAGTCAAGATAATTTTTTTTCAGGCGTTTGCTGCATGTTTTTTACTCATATAATAGAATTTGCCGCTTTTTCAACCGTGACAAGATATAATGTTTATCAAACATTTCTTTTATTAAAAATATTTTGATTGCAATAGAAAATCGCTTTTTCCTACTAGTTCTTTAGTTGCTCTTGCTCCTGAACGATTTTATTTTAATAATTCTTAAATTGCATTAATATTATTTTTTAAAAAATCATATATGTATTGTTTTTAGAACCTCGTTATGATTATTTTCTACTTTTTGATCATGCAAAAACTTTTAAATTCTGATTCTTTTTTCAAATATATCCCTTTGGTTGTTAATGCCACATTAGTTTTTTGTTAATAACATTTTACTGGTCCCTTTTTGGCAGACATTTTCGGTCTTGTTAGAATTTTTTGTAAGTATTTGTTGTCACTTCATGATGGCAACAGGAAGACTTAAGTATGGTATTGATCTATTGATTTTACTTTCAGCAAAAATTTACTGTACAGTAACCCAAGTTTCTCAAAATTTAGCCAAGTTATCATATTGGCGACTTTGTATAAGCAATATTTTGAGAAAATCGAACTGAAAAATGTTGCATATGTGTGAAAAAATAGCAAATCTCTGAAATTGCAAATAATGAACAATAAACATGCCTCCCTCCTATTTGCTGCTAAATATAGGCTCAAGCAGGGTGCCCAAAATGAGCTGGATGTCAGTAATTAAATTTAATGTTCAAATGTGGGAAAAATCGTGTCACAGGTACATTAAATCTGATCCAAATCATGTTGTACTGTTTAGGTAATATAAAAAGTAAAGCTGAAAATATGAAGTATGTAACAGTATATTTCATATTTAAGTAGCATATAAGCATTTCAACCAAACCGATTTCAAATGTAATATTGTACGTTTTGCAATTCCGCTTTATGTAAAAATTGAGTGCAATAGCAAAATATTTTAAACTTAACATACCAAGTATGGTTGGTGCAGCCAAGACAAAGCAACTCCCCCCCCCCCCCAACTTTTCTTAGCTAAGCATATCATTAAAAGTATATAAAATTATTTTTTAAAAATGTATCATTTTACATTAAGCATACTTCATCATAGTGGAGCTCAATTTTTTAAAAAAGATTCAATAAAATATTGAATGTGAGAAACAAAAGTATTCCGGTAACAGTTTAACACAAAAAAAGTATAATCGTTTTACGACGAAGAGTTCAAATTTTTGATACCCAAACCCACCGCCACACGCACGGCATGTTTGGCACAAGCCAATCATATCTACGAATTCCACAGCTACAGTCGAGTCCACATTCACAATTCCTTCACGGACATACTCCTCACTGGCAAACCCCGCTCAAATAGTGGGATTGGTGCAGGATACCATTTGCATATATCAAATGATTGGCTGGCTTATAATCCAATCCTACTGACAACAGCCAGAGAAGAGTATCGACAGACGGGCTGCGAAGCGAGCATGGTTGCCATGACGACAGGGGCACCAATCTCAATTTTCGAGCGAGATTTTTATGTCTGGCGTGAAACTGAGAGCGTTGAATTAAAAATTGTGCTTCTTTGGCAAAATACTGTAATGAAATAAAAATTTATGATGGGATTTGGGATTTTGTTTTTTCTGAATACTTAGGTACAGCCCGGCTGTACTCGCTGTATGCAACGAGCCGCCACTGTTTTAAAGAAACGAAATACAGTTAAATTATTTCATAAGAGCGATTTGATATTTACCTTATTCTTGCTGTATTACTATGCTTGTGAACCGTGCAGAATTGCAGAGTTTAATGGTTTAAAGAAAAATGTTTAAAAAAATACATTTAAAAATACCCTCGTGAAAGCATTGCAGAAGAAAAGGAAATCGGAATAATAAAATATTTTACACAAACCTATTCCTTTCTGTAAACCATCATAAACATAGTAAATATCAGTCATTGAAACAGTTTCGTAGAAGAAAAAAAAAATTAATGTATTTTTGAGATTAGAAGTTTGAAATAATCTTTGTTTTTTTTAATTGCTTCTTAAAACCGTTAATTACCTTAAATCAGTTTAATCAGGAAAAAAACGGCAGTAATTTGATAGATAATATTTGGCTTGAAAGTATAGATTAATTCTACAATTTTTATTTTTAAAATCAGTTATTCTAAAACTAAGAACCCCAAAACAATGAAATTGCGTTTTTCCCAATAAATTGGACTAGTTTTGACTAATTTACGAGGAATTATGCTCTTCTGAGATGTGCCAAGGTTCAACCAAGAGATAAAAAAAACTAGATATATTCTTATTAGATAGATTAGTAGATAGTAGACTAGATAGATTCTTATTACCAGAAAACTACTTTATCCGCACATAACCGCGCAAGTCTCCGACGATTCTACTATTCCAAACCAGAGGTGATCCTTCTGTCCCAAAACTCCCACGATCCAACTATCCCAAAACTCCCCCGATCCAACTATCCCGAAAATTCGGCGATCCTACTGTCCCGATACCCCGGCGATCCAACTATCTCGAAATTTCGGCGATCCTACTGTCCCAAAACTCCCGCGATCCAACTGTCCTGAAACTCCCGTGATCCAACTATCTCGAAATTCGGCGATCCTACTGTCCCAAAACTCCCGCGATCCAACTGTCCTGAAACTCCCACGATCCAACTGTCCTGTAACTCCGGCGATCCAACTATCCCAAAACTCCCGCGATCCAACTGTCCTGTAACTCCGGCGATCCAACTATCCCAAAACTCCCGCGATCCAACTGTCCTGTAACTCCGGCGATCCAACTATCCCAAAACTCCCGCGATCCAACTATCCCGAAAATTCGGCCATCCTACTATACTGTCCCGAAACTCCCAGCGATCCTACTGTCCCGAAACTCCCAGCGATCCTACTGTCCCGAAACTCCCGTGATCCAAATATCCCGAAACTCCGGCGATGCAACTATCCAGAAACTCCGGCGATCCAACTATCCCAAAACTCCCGCGATCCAACTATCCGAAAATTCGGCCATCCTACTATACTGTCCCGAAACTCCCGTGATCCAAATATAACGAAACTCCCGTGATCCAAATATAACGAAACTCCCGTGATTGCAACTATCCAGAAACTCCGGCGATCCAACTATCCCGATACTCCGGCGATCCAACTATCCCGATACTCCGGCGATCCTACTGTCCCGAAACTCCCGCGATCCAACTGTCCCGAAATTTCGGCGATCCTACTCCCCGATACTCCGGCGATCCTTCTGTCCCGAAATTTCGCCGATCCTACTGTCCCGAAATTTCGCCGATCCAACTGTCCCGAAACTCCCGCGATCCAACTGTCCCGAAATTTCGGCGATCCTACTGTCCCAAAACCCCCGCGATCCAACTGTCCCGAAATTTCGGCGATCCTACTGTCCCGAAATTTCGCCGATCCAACTGTCCCGAAACTCCCCGGATCCAACTGTCCCGAAACTCCCGCGATCCAACTGTCCCGAAACTCCCGTGATCCAACTGTCCCGAAACTCCCGTGATCCAACTGTCCCGAAACTCCCGCGATCCAAATGTCCCGAAACTCCCGCGATCCAACTCAACTGTCCCAAAACTCCCGCGATCCAACTGTCCCAAAACTCCCGCGATCCAACTGTCCCAAAACTCCCGCGATCCAACTGTCCCAAAACTCCCGCGATCCAACTGTCCCAAAACTCCCGCGATCCAACTGTCCCGAAACTCCGCGATCCAACTGTCCCGAAACTCCCGCGATCCAACTGTCCCGAAACTCCCGCGATCCAACTGTCCCGAAACTCCCGCGATCCAACTGTCCCGAAACTCCGGCGATCCAACTGTCCCGAAACTCCGGCGATCCAACTGTCCCGAAACTCCGGCGATCCAACTGTCGCGAAACTCCGGCGATCCAACTATCCCGAAATTTCGGTTAACCTAGTATTCCTTAACTTCGGTGATGCCACTATTCCGAAAATTGGTTAGGTTATTCTATATCCATCTCTGTCGCGAAACTCCGGCGATTTTACGACTGAAGGATTTTGGCTATTCTGCGATTGTAAAATGTGGCCTTCCGGCGATTTTGAGGGGGGAAATACCAAAATAAAGTATATCAACGAACGCGCCGAAAATTTTTGAAAAAGTCGCCCATCCTTGAAAATAGTTGACAAAAAGCTGAAATAGTCGCTTTTTGCTGATTTTGTCTAAAAAAGTCGCCCCTAGTCGCCGGGGGTCGAAAATAGTAGCAAATAGTCTCCTTTTAGTCGCCACTGGCAACCCTGTGCATGTTTTTTACTCATATAATAGGATTTGCCGCTTTTTCAACCATGACAAGATATAATGTTTATCAAACATTTATTTTATTAAAAATAAAATATTTTGATTGCAATAGAAAATCGCTTTTTCCTACTAGTTCTTTAGTTGCTCTTGCTCCTGAACGATTTTATTTTAATAATTCTTAAATTACATTAATATTATTTTTTAAAAAATCATATAATGTTTTTAGAACCTCGTTATGATTATTTTCTACTTTTTGATCATGCAAAAACTTTTAAATTCTGATTCTTTTTTCAAATATATCCCTTTGGTTGTTAATGCCACATTAGTTTTTTGTTAATAACATTTTACTGGTCCCTTTTTGGCAGACATTTTCGGTCTTTTTAGAATTTTTGGTAAGTATTTGTTGTCACTTCATGATGGCAACAGGAAGACTTAAGTATGGTATTGATCTATTGATTTTACTTTCAGCAAAAATTTACTGTACAGTAACCCAAGTTTATCAAAATCTAGCAAAGTTATCATATTGGCGACTTTGTATAAGCAATATTTTGAGAAAATCGAACTGAAAAATGTTGCATATGTGTGAAAAAATAGCAAATCTCTGAAATTACAAATAATGAACAATAAACATGCCTCCCTCCTATTTGCTGCTAAATATAGGCTCCAGCAGGGTGCCCAAAATGAGCTGGATGTCAGTAATTAAATTTAATGTTCAAATGTGGGAAAAATCGTGCCACAGGTACATTAAATCTGATCCAAATCATGTTGTACTGTTTAGGTAATATAAAAAGTAAAGCTGAAAATATGAAGTATGTAGCAGTATATTTCATATTGAAGTAGCATATGAAAAATGAGTAGCATTTCAACCAAACCGATTTCAAATGTAATATTGTACGTTTTGCAATTCCGCTTTATGTAAAAATTGAGTGCAATAGCAAAATATTTTAAACTTAACATACCAAGTATGGTTGGTGCAGCCAAGACAAAGCAACTCCCCCCCCCCCCCCCCCAACTTTTCTTAGCTAAGCATATCATTAAAAGTATATAAAATTATTTTAAAAAAAACATATCATTTTACATTAAGCATACTTCATCATAGTGGAGCTCAATTTTTTAAAAAAGATTCAATAAAATATTGAATGTGAGAAACAAAAGTATTCCGGTAATAGTTTAACACAAAAAAAGTATAATCGTTTTACGACGAAGAGTTCAAATTTTTGATACCCAAACCCACCGCCACACGCACGGCATGTTTGGCAGCAGCCAATCATATCTACGAATTCCACAGCTACAGTCGAGTCCACATTCACAATTCCTTCACGGACATACTCCTCACGGGCAAATCCCGCTCAAATAGTGGGATTGGTGCAGGATACCATTTGCATATATCAAATGATTGGCTGGCTTATAATCCAATCCTACTGACAACAGCCAGAGAAGAGTATCGACAGACGGGCTGCGAAGCGAGCATGGTTGCCATGACGACAGGGGCACCAATCTCAATTTTCGAGCGAGATTTTTATGTCTGGCGTGAAACTGAGAGCGTTGAATTAAAAATTGTGCTTCTTTGGGAACTGTACTGAATGAAATAAAAATTTATGATGGGATTTGGGATTTTGTTTTTTCTGAATATTTAGGTACAGCCCAGCTGTACTTGCTGTATGCCACGAGCCGCCACTGTTTTAAAGAAACGAAATACAGTTAAATTATTTCATAAGAGCGATTTGATATTTACCCTTATTCTTGCTGTATTACTATGCTTGTGAACCGTGCAGAATTGCAGAGTTTAATGGTTTAAAGAAAAATGTTTAAAAAAATACATTTAAAAATACCCTCGTGAAAGCATTGCAGCAGAAAAGGAAATCGGAATAATAAAATATTTTAAAAGGTCTCTTTACTACTGACAAGTGACATTCTTCTGCATTCATGGAAAAAAGACAGCAGAGTAACCTAAAACGAAACGCCGAAGACTGAATCAAATGTTTAAGATAAAGATCAAAGTTAATCATATTTGAAATTAAGCGAACTAGCGATGGATCGCCAATACCTGCCGTCTCACTAGGCTGGGAAAACTTGTCCTGGGCAGGTACATAGCTTCAGCGTTGTATGAAACATGAAATGGAATGTTTCAGACATTTGGGCAGTTTCGTTGCTTGTCAACGAAATGCAAATCGCCAAATCAAGATCGGCCATTACATCATAGCTGTACAAGTTATGCTTGAGTAGAATTTTATATGCACATTAAACAGAACATCAATGCATAATTGGTTTTTCAAGTTCATTTTTGCCATAAATTAACATAGAAGCATTGAAAAATAAAATACAATGATAAACACACAAAATAAACTTTGTGAAAGATTTAATGAAATCATGCAGGTGAGATATAGGATACAACTGGCAAGTTCACCTGGCAGTTTTAAAGGAACTTAACTTTTAAATAGTTTAAAACGAACATATACAAACTAAAATGAAGTTAGAATATTAACAAACTTTCTGTGAGCGATCCAATCTGAATAACATTCAAAAAAGTAAACCGTGCGATCTATTTACATATCAGGAAAACCATATTAAAGCAGAGGAGTTAATATATTTCTGATTTAGGCCTAGATTTTGTATTTCTACTGCCCTTACAGAAAATAGGCACTTTTTTCTTTATATCCGTAATATTTAAATCAATTTAGATACTCGATAAAATATGAGATCATCTTGGCAAATATGTGATCATGGAAATTCCCTATTATGGAACAATGAAAGGTGAAGACACTAAAAGTTCCTTTGTAAAATTTAAGCTCTCATTTTCTTAAGAGGCAGCAGATTTTTGCTTCAAAACAACATTTACGATTTTAGAATTATGGTGATATAATAGATAAAAAGATTTACTTACACAAAAACTTGGGTCCATTGCTATTTACCTAACACGGCATGCTTAGCCGAAAGGGGCCGACATTTTTATTTTAACACGGTCGTGCCTGCAAGAGTTTACAAATACAAAAAGAAATTCAATGCATATTTTTTATAAAATGGATTTTAAATCACTAAATATGCATGTATTATTTTCCATTCACATTTTTTATACTTAGAAACTAGATAGCTGTTAATTGAAAGTAATTTTAATGTTAAATTAATAATAATACGTGTTTGAAAATATTTATTTTTTAGATATGCATATAAAAAGATACTTCTTAGGAACGTAATTTAAACTTTAAAAATTAAATAAAATATTCAACTTATTTTACATTTTGTAAATAAAAGGTAGACAAATTGTTTTTAAATTCTATGTGTTCTGAACCTAACTGTATCTATTAACCGTAAGTAATGTTGGAGTGTCTAGGGGCATGACCAATTGGCTTCTCCTATTGTTGAGAATTAACAAGTGATAGCAAGTGTACTACCAGATTTGGCAAATAATCACTACTTTGGCAGTTTCAAATCCTTGAATCTTAACTGACCATAGAAGTGACAAAATAAGTCAATGTCATAATCTTGGCTTCTTTGGCTACAAAATATCTTATCCGATAGTAACCTGTAATCTGACCAATAGAAAAATTCGTCTGCCTATGCTTCTATACGGTCTTGGTGAGTAAATAAAAACAAAACTTTGTCGGTTTTGATTTGATTGTTGGTGGTATTTTGATAAAAATCTTTTTATTACATTTGTATAACAAATTATGATCAAGTAAAATATTTATAGATATTTTATATTAAGGATTTCTAGACATAGAAGACTTTCACACAGGTTGTTATTTTCAAAGTTCTTTGTCGTACCAATATGTTTCAAATTATCAATAAACCGCAATTTACGTAATTCTTAATGTTGTTTTAATGTTTACGGTAGGATTTCTCCAAATAATTTTTGATCGCCCAAAGTGTTCATGTATTAAATATCGGATCTCTTTTGGCTTAATTAAAAAAATCTAACCATCTAAATCCCCATAAATGTCGTGTTCAGCAACCGTTTTGTTAATCGCAGACGTTTGCCGGTACTTTAATTTTGTACTAAAATAAAAACCAACCAAAATTTAACATTTGGAACATTTGCGCTGTTTTCTGAGCATGCCATCTCCCTAACCAGCAGATATAGCAAAATACTTATATCTTAATTTAGCCTAAATTAAATAAATTCCTAATCTGGTGGTTATATCAGAGGTTTAAATTTACTACTTGTTTCCTGCATGTAATTTTTTCCCTACAGGTAAGATAAATTTTTACCAGCTTTTGATTAACCATTTTATATGTCTTCAAGGGTAGAGATTTACTGTACGGTCCCCCTTGGCGAAATTTCCAAAATCGCGCCAAAAGTCCGTCTTTTAGCGACTTTTTTTTTTAAAAACACTATTCAAAGAAAAGATCGTATAGGAATATTTCTTATGAAAACTCAACCAACGCAACGGTCCGATAGGGTTGCCGGAAAACGTCATCGATGCGAAGTCATAGAATTCGAATCTTCAGTTGAAGTCAGACAGGTTGCCAGAAAAAATTATTTATCACCCAATCCGAAAAAATTGCGCCAAGGGGGACCGTACAGTAAATCTGATCCGTCTTCAAGACTACTACTCTGCATATAATTATAACCGTTACTTAATTTAACGTTTTTTTTATAGAAAGCATTAAAATACACTTCTTAAAAGCTGTCTGCTAAACAGCATCACTGTCTCATTGACGTCCTCTTTTAAAAAAGAACGTCAATGAGTTCTTACAACTGCCATTATAAAGTATCTTTTGTGATATAACAATATGGCTGGTAAGATTTTATCTTTGAAAGCTGAACATTCAGTCTACTAATATATTTAGAAATTACGATTCCATAACATATGTTTGCCCCATGTATTTTTAATAATAATTATTCTGACCCTTTTTTTCTGGACAGTACTTAAAATCCTGGATATCTGGCAGCCCTAAATATATTAATAATCTTTTAAGAATTAAAATGGTATAATATACACATTGAGTTCTGTGTGCCTCAGAAAAATTCTGTATCTGTAAAAATATTTTGTTTTGCATACTGAAGCTTTACAATTTTTTTTAGAGTATGTATATTTGAAATTTTATCAAGTCTTTTAATATTTTTGTCAAATTATGGAATACTACTTACGAATTGTAATTCAGTAAAATCTTCCAGAGTGGCTTTTTCTCTCAGCCCCTTTGTTTCACGAAGCAATTTTTTGTAAAACATTGTATTATTATAGCAAGCTTATACAAAGTTGATAAACGTTTCTACGGAAAAATAGTACAATTTAAAATAATTTCTGAAAAATTCTGTGTGTCTTTAATTCATTACGTCAGTGTTAGTTTAATTTTTAAAAAATATTTTGTAAATTTCTCTTACCAAAGAAATTTTGTACCGACAAAAAATTTTCCCAACTAAAATTCTCTTAAAAACTTCATGTTGGGTCGAATGGATGGGTTTTACACCCATAAATGACACCTTAAGATTCACACAGATGCAGAAATTGTTCAATCATTGTCTGCATAGCAACAAAACCTTATAGATAGAATAAATATAACTCTTAATTTAAATCAGTACTTAATTGTGTTGCTTAAATTTTATTAAAATAGATTTCATAAATATTCCAATTTTTTTTTGTCAATTTATAATGCCCAATCTGCCATTGTGACCTAAAATATGAAAAATTTGCAAGTTCTGCATAGTTATTACATTGTAGAAATTGTTCTTCATTTTTCAATTAAAAATTAGTATCTTAATATCTACTTAATACTAGTTTGAAATTTAGACATTATATCTTAGCTGTGCTGTTGAAATTTTAACTAATTAAACCTTTGTAGTTCTCTCGTCGTAGTTAATAATAATTTAGAAAGAAAGCAAAAGAGCAATACATTTTTTTTTCATAAATATCTATTGAATTTCTCATACTCAAATGTTTTTTTTCTTTGGTAACTAAGTTAAACCAATGCAAAAATGTCTTCTTCCATTGCAGTGCCAAAAATACTACAAGTTTTGAAACCAGACTAGGGGGTTGATTTGGTTTTGATGTCAAATGTAGAAATCGCCAAACTCGCCTTAATTGAGAAATTTGTTTTCCTGCTTGAGTCATCTTCTTGATTCGAAAAATATTTCTGTCTGGATTATTTTATATTACATTTTAAGTATTAAAGTATTAATAAAGTAATTTTACTCATAATTTTATAAAGGGTCAGCCATGAAGAATGAGAACGCGGCTTTTGAGGTGGACTTGGTGAACCAACTCTCCAGGAAGGCGTTTGAGGGGGTGCTCCGGACCCTGGAGGAGCCGCAGAACAAGCCGCTCATCGAGGCCAACATCTGGAACATCATCAACACGGTGTGCCTCACGCTCAAGACCAAGCAACTGCTGCAGGGTGGGTTTAGAGTGGACTTAATCAGTACTTCTGATTCTATTGCTATTCTCTATTGAGAACATTGTGAATTTTTGCTTGAAAGAAAAACAGAAGTACTGGGTGGTTATAAAATAAAGCTCGCTATTCGGAGAGGTCTGTAGCTTGAATGAATAATCCGAATGCAACAAACTTCGAGACACTTACTAATCAAGAAGGGGGAAAAAGAATGGAATCATAAAAAAAAACACCCTCGTCTCTTGACCAGGGTTCTAAATTACGAGGCGTTATTGGCTGTGTTGAATCTCCTAAAGGATGCTAGAAATAGGCAGCCGGAATCGATTACATTACATTAAAAAAAGAAATAGTTACAATAATCACCGACAGATGGCGCTGCCAATGCACACAATATTGTAAGCATTGGCAAAACCAAGAAGCGGCCATTTCTTGCATTTATGCAATGTAATCAATTCTGGCTGCCTATTTCTAGCCTCCTTTAGGAGATTCAACACAGCCAATTACGCCTCGTAATTTAGAACCCTGGTCAAGAGACGAGGGTGTGTTTTTTTATGATTCCATTCTTTTTCCCCCTTCTTGATTAGTAAGTGTCTCGAAGTTTGTTGCATTCAGATTATTCATTCAAGCTACAGACCTCTCCGAATAGCGAGCGTTATTTTATAACCACCTGGTATATCCCAAACTTTGAAAAAATTGTGTGTTTTTTCAGCAAAGTAGATGTAACTCACTGAGCTGAATTGTAATGAATAAGACAAACCCCCATAAAGATGAACTCGCTAAACATTTCACTTAAAATAAACTGAAAGTTGAAAAGCTTAGTACAAGAGCGTGCTATGTGACATTTTTGTGTCGATGTGAACATGTTATTCTCTCCGTTAAAGATAACAAGTTTCCTCTTTTTTTATAAAAAAAAACTTTGAAGTTACATATTTTTTTTATCGTTTACAAGTACCATTTTCAACGTATCGTTTTCCTGCCTTTTAAGCGGTTAATAATGAAATATTTGCTCAATATGAATACCTTAACATGAAGTGAAAACTTAAAATTTTGCAATTTTTTCTTACATATACCAATTCCTTTGATAACATAGATGATGAAACTATTTTAAAGTTGGCATTTGTATGCATTGTTGTTCCACCAAGTTATAAATAGTATTATTTTTTTAACAGTTTAAGCATTCACTGATTAAATATAATTTTTTTTTTTGACAGTTAACAAGAATCATTTTGGTACTCCCTTAAAGTTCACTCTAAGGAATGCCAGAAAAACTTTTTTTTTATTGTATTTTTCCAAAAGAAACTGTTATGAAAAATTAAAATAATAAATGTTTTATCTAACGAGCGTCTAAAAGCCTTTTGGTCCAAATATTCCCGTCTTACAAATTAAAAGTAAACTTTTCTTGCAGATGACACAGACCTAGACTTCTGCAGGAAGATTCTCCTGTCCCTCGTAGACCATGGCAACCCTAAAGAAGTGGTTGTGGCCCTCATGGAGGAAGCGGACTCGTTCAAGAGTCACGAATATTTCTGTCTCCTGCTGGACCCTCTGAGGGAGACCCTGAGGAAAGTGCCCGGGAAGAGGGGAAAGTCTCTGGAGTGGGTCCTCTCCACCCTCAACGCCCACGTCCAGACGCTGGCCCTGCCTGAAGACGCAGACCTGCAGGGAGAAGAGAAGATGCTGCTGGACGCAGATCCTGCTGTGCAGGATGCAAACTATGTACTCGCAGGGTACTTCCAGTTCATAAATGCGTTCGTGGAGGAGGTTTCCTTGAGGAATGCCAAGAACGGCTTCGAGGATAAGCCAATGGACAGGGTGGTGCATCAGAGAGAGATCCTCCAGAAGTATATCTTGATCCTTTTAGACAAACCTTTCCTGTACCATGATTTGTCGGCAACGGAACCAAAGAGCACAGTCCGGACGTTGTGCGAGGACTACATGGCGGCCCTGTCGAAGATGTGTGGCAATGTCTTCAACCTCTTCAAAATGGACAATGCAAAAGTGGACATGGACAGCGAGGACTGCGACAGAGTGACGTCGGTGGCGTTCTCCAACCTGTCCTACTTGGTGTTTGTGGAGAAGCTTGCCATGAACTTCCAGCCGTTTGTGTTCAGTCAGTTGTTTGTATTTGCACAGCACATCAAGTACGTCCTGCCTCTCTTGTCCAAGCAGGAGAACTTGGTTCTCTTCAAGGGACTTCATTTGGGTAAAACACTCCTGGACCAACTGGAGGACTTTGAAATACCCCACCAGTCCTTAGAGATGAACGATTTCAATGAGTTTTCAAGGTTGTTGCTCAGTGTCGCCATTTTCTCTAAAATTGAAACACACAGGAACATGGCAATCAAAGTATTTCTACTGTATGTGGCAAAGTGCGACTGGAAGGGGCGGTACCACCTCTTGATCCAATCGCTGGAAACTGTGGACCATTCGGGAGCCGAAGCCTTGATGATCAGCACCTACAAGAACTACCTCCACCAGTGCCTTACTGGTGAAACTAAAGACACTACTTTCTTGGGCAGCAACTTAAAAGTATTCCTGAAAAAGGTCTTCATCCTGAAAGATGGTGTCGAGACAGACATGCTCGAAAATAGCGACCGAATAATGGCAGCTGCAAACCTCTTGCGATATCTTCTATTAAGGGACAGAAAGGACGAAAACATCACTGGTGTTTGGGACCTTGTGGCAACATTCTCAGACAAATTCCTCCAGCCTTTGTCGACTGGAATTGATCTTACGAGAGCCCACTGGAAGCAGGTTTCCAAGGACCATGAAAACGACCGCAAGAACGAGCGGAAAGGCATCAAAACGTCAGTCACGGTCGGAAGTGAACGACTTCCCAACATGCCCGCTCACTTTGAGAAGGAAGTTTTCCAAAAGGCTTTCCTGACTTTCGATCTGATCGACCTGACTATGTCGAGAGTGAGGGAGCTGTTGTAGCATTGTGGGCTGGCAAATAATTTGGTAAATGAATGAGTTGCAAAATTCACATTTCTCTTAAGTATAACTATGATGTAGGTCGTTTTATTGGCGACTTTTGACAGTCTTGCAAGATAAAAATAGGGTTGTGATATCTATCAAGCTGTCAGGGATTAATATTGAAGGATAGCTCTGCTGATTCTGGTTATGTTAAGGCAGTAGCCATAAAGACGCATAAAGTCACCCATGAACGAGCCATATATCTTAGTTATACTTTTGGGAGTATGAGTTTTGCTACTTGATCTTTCAAATACAATATTAGCAGTAAATTGGTAACAACTGCTGTACACACTTTTTGGCGCACTGTTTTCTTGTGTTAGCATGCTAGTTCTAAAAAGACCTAAGAGAAGTAAGCACAAGGTGTGCACGAAAAGGGTTCATAACCAGATGTTTTCTCTATTTGTTAAAAAATCTAAATTTCTCACTGTGCGAAAGAGTGTATTCTGAAGCTGTGCTTAATCGTCAGTTAATAAAGAAAGAAAACACACTGTAACCTTCGATACACTTTTTGTTTTATTTAACGACAGGGGGATCCCAATAAAATAAAAAAGTCTATTAAACATTTTTATTTATATTAAACATTTATAATTTTCAGAGAATAAAATCTAATCTAGTTTACAGTAAAAAAAATTAAAATTACACTTTGTACAAGTATGAAATTAATAAATGAATAAAACTTTTTTTTTACATATTTACAAAACTTTGCTTATGCAAACTTCTTAACAATATGTTATTAACAGCAATATACAATTCGTATCCCTACAAATGAGTCCTTTTTTATTTTAAATAATTCTTCAATAATTTTTTTTCAAAAATCTTCATTAAGGTTTTAAAAATCATTATTCAATTATTTTACAAGAATATTAAAAATGTAGGAAGATGTTAGTTGTTTTTGATAAATAATATTTTAATAAGCTTGTTAAAGTGCCTGTTGTTTGTTCTCAGGAAGCTGGAATAATTTAAGTATGTTCTCTATTTTAATTATATTCCATTAATTTATATGAAAAATGCATAGAACTGATTGATTGTACTGCCATATATGCTCAGGGCCAGAACAACCAACAAGACAATATGCACAGAAAAATTTGGTTCCACTTTGAAATATTTGTGCATGGTCCGAATAAAGCATAAAGCGTTACTGCTTAAAAAATTAAAAACAATTTGATAAACTATGATGTATTTTTTATTCTTAATATTCATTAGTAAATACTTTAAAGTGTCCATAGATAAATGAAGAATTAAGTGGGTAAGTATTTCACTTTCATGGAAGAAGTGGCTAGCGGAGGACAATACTATAAATATAAGCTAGGATTGTTGCTATGGATTGGTATTTGATTGTTATTGCATTGTTTACTAAGTAACATCAGTTTTTGTATTAAAATCACATTTTGGCAGGCACTGATTATCCGAGAATGTAGATCTTACTAGAATTCAAATTATTTTCATTGATTGCCTCAAAATGGGCTTATACTATATCTAAAATTCCACTTTCAAAATAAAGTCGATATCATTGTTACTTACGATCGAAGGATCTTCAACTGTCAAATAACAGTACCGTCTCACATGTTGCTAAAACTGGTTTTTTTTAATAGGAAAGCTACACAATATACAATTCTTATGCATTTTACATGCGTTTAAACTGCTGCCAGAAAATCTTATTATGATAATTTCTATTCTACTAAAGCTGGTTATAAACGTGTTGCATAAACATAGAGGTGATGTCAGATGGACCGTCGCCAATCCCCGCAATTTGGCGCAGTCTACGCAACAAACCCTCGCCGATCTAAATCACGTGGGATTACATCACCGACGAGAAAAATATTTCTGGTGACGTCATAGAGGAGGCGTGTCGTTATTTGGCAACGATTTGGTTCAATTGAACGTGTATGGTCAGTTTTTAGAACAAAGCTTCCCCTTTCATTGTTTGATCACCTAAACACGATATCAGTGACGACAGGGGAAGGAGGCGTGGCGAAGTGCATCCTGTCTTTCGATTGGCTCCTCTTGAAGAAGTTCCAAGTGGCCCTCCGCCTCTTGTCTTTCGAAAAGGGGGAAGAGTCTGAGTTACGTAGGCGGATCCCAGACCCCAAAGTAGAAGAGGCGGGGCTGCTATGGGTGGAGCCACTGCTCTTGGAGGCGGGGTAAGAGTCAGTGGGCGTGACCACTTTCAGAGTGAGGCGGTCCCCGGACTCGCGGATCAGGCGGACAGCCTCTTCGTGGTCCATCCACTTGGCGTCCGTGGACCCGATCAGGACGATGAAGTCGCCCTCGCGCATACCGGCCTCCTGGAACAGAAATTTATATGACACTTTAAGAATTTTAGATTTTAAATGTGATTTAATGGTTAAAGGTAGACAAAGGGTTTTCCAAACAAGACTTTCAAAAACATTTAAAAAGCTTTACAAGGTTACCACTTTAAAGTCAACGCAGAACAAACTGTGTAATAAGCATCTTCAACACACACAAATCTTAAATTCAAGCTGGAATTTTCATAAATATTTGAGATGTCCTTCATTTATGATTACAGGTTATTGATTACAATTATTACAAATAACTTTGACCCCCTATATTTACCGAACATTCTGACTTCCTTTTACTGTTTTTTTTTAATTATTATTTTGAAGATAAATAAAAATTAAACGATTATCGAACCCCTTTGCAATACTTTTCTTCGTTTACAGCCGTAGTGTTAAATCCTCTTTATGTTGTTCTACATACTGAAGTTGTAAAAATCATTCATTTTAGAGTCATTTATTTTCGTTTTGCTGAGTCATCATAAGAAGTACGAATAAATAGTCACAAGCTCACCTGCGCTATGGAGTGGTCGTCTATGGCGGCCACCGTGACCGGGGCGTCCCCGCGCACGCTGAAGCCGAAGTTCTCGTCCGCGTCCTTGCGCAGATGCACCACGCGCGCAGCCGTCCACTGGCGACGCGCGCAGAACGCCTTCAGGGGGCCCTGCAGGGGGAAAGGAACCATTCATTACAGTAAATCACACAAATATACACGAAGCAAGTAGGAGAAGAACCCCGATTGGAAAATGAAAAAAAAAAATCGGAAAATTGGATTCAGACGACAGGCAATAATAAAACAATTGGGTTGTTTCAGGTGACGAGTTGTTCAAGTTTTCATTCTTTTCTCCCTGCAATCAGTTCTCTGTTTCATGTGACATGGATTCACCAAAAGACTCGAGAAGGAATTTATTTTCATTCAACATTTCTGTCGCCGCTCAAGATCCGAAACATAATCATTCGGGACGGTGACCCATCATCCTAAAAATTTGAAGGGGTGGAGCTACACTCCATTTTTTTACATTACTTTATTAAAAGGATAGTTTTGGTTTAATACGTGTCCTACAAAAGCTAAAAGAGGGTTTTCGTCGGCGTACCTCGTTATCTTGAACCTTGGTCAAGGGCCGGGCCTAAGCCGATGTCTGAACTGTCACACAAAAGCAGCTTACTTTTTAAGGATTATTTTGTGTCCCCACGGTTTGTCTATTGAATGGCTATGACGAGGACAGAATCTGCGGTGGTAGACATCTCAACACACGTCGGTCCAACTTTTCGAAAGGACCTTTTTTTTTAATAGGCAACAATATTCTATAGTAATGTACTTATTTATGATACATCTGTGTGGTCTGTATGAAATGCAATCTGTTTAATGAACATCAAAAGGTCTATAGTTCCCGCCACCCTTATTTGTTACACTTTAGGGATGGAACCGGTATTTGAAAAACCGGTTTTTCTGAAAAACTGCCCTCCCTAACGTGTTCTGGTTGGCGGCGAGTATAGGGAGTAAAACTAGTCAACTTTTAATGATTATCTTTACACACTCACCAGATTGTGAAATAAGTCATCGACGGTAAATTCTCCGAACTCGGGGGGCATCAAGGTCAACTGGTATTTGGTGGCAGCTGAAGCATAATAGGAAAAATATCATCATAAACTCCTTTTTAATCATACAAAAAATACATTAATATTTACACAAAACTTAATAAAATAACTAACTATAAGTAAAATGTAATTTTTACTTTCAATTACCTAATAATATGAAAAATAAGGTAATAATAGATGGGGGTCGAAAATCAGGAACGCAAATTTCGTGTCTTCTACGCTTTCTGAAAACAAGTTGTTTTGAACATGGGTTCGTCTGTCCCATACCGCTCTGCAGCTCGAACTAAAAGAGTTTCAAATTTGGTACGCTGGTTCCATGTCAGATGCATATCCAACGGGTGCTATCGAACTTTTTAAGTTTTAAAGGTATTGCTGAACAAGAAACGAGCATGAACGACGTTCTTACAACACCTCCGTTCGGACAGAACCCCGGAAGTTACTTTCAAAGTCATGTCGCCTTCATTCACAGCTCCAACAGAATGTGTTTTTGCAATGAGAGCCTACACTTTGCAATTTTTGCCAAACAGGGGGGCGTGTCATCTATTAAAGAAGGCGTGTCCTCCATTAAAGGGGGTGTAACCTGCACAACTGGGGACGTGTCCTGCACTAAGGCGTACCTTGTATGCGGGGGGCGTCGAGTATCTCCTGGAAGTCGTCCTCGTGGTCGCATCGGGCATAGGCGTCGAGGGAGGCGTCGTGGGCGGTCCTTAGCCGCTCCTGTAGGTTGTCGATCTGCCGCAGCTGCCGACACATGCGGTGCAACCGGAGGCTCTCCTCATGCAGCAGCAGGGAGGCGCGCAGGTGGGCCCGACCTACAAATATTGGTAGATTTTAATCTGAGGTCAGTTTAGTATGTATTTTTGAATATAGATGGCAGCACCAAACATCTGGAGCTAATTTAGTAAGTAGTTGTTGTTTATTAACTATCTTAGATGAAGAGTACAGAGGAAGATCCCTTTCATTGTATAGTAGTCCGTCTGCACCATCAGGTCTGCTTGGCGAAGGTAGCGAGTCATCGCCTAAACGCACTGAGCAAAAGAATACTGATCTGGAGTGAGTAGTCAGCGCGCCGAAACCGCTTCACACCTCAATCTTGGTTTATGCGTGCGAGTAGGCAAAAGAAGAACTAATTTTCAGTTTCATTTTGCTAATTTTTTTTTTATTTTTTCGTATACTTCCTTCAAATTTTTCTTCTTCTATTTATAACCTTTAACCTAATGTAAGATTTATTCGAAAATTTTGATTTCTCGAACTTCGGTTGAAAATTTAGTGTTTTCTACGCGAGTGCAATTACGTTTCACTGAACATCCGAAAATGATAGCCGACCGCGCAGCATATCCTCACGGCAGTGGTAAAACGCATTAGGCGCTGAGTGTTACGTACTATGGGACGTTAGGTTCACAGTTTCCAATCAGGCACAATTTCTTTTATTCCTATCTTAATGTAATATTTGTTGGACAATATAATTCTCCTAATTGTTCTGCTTCTTTCCATACATAATCCATTGACGAATTAAAAAAAATTCCATGTTTCCTGATCACTTTTTCAAACCGTTTTGGAACTTTGATAATTTCGCCTAATTCAAAACCATATTGAATTTATAATTTATTACGAAAACTTTTTTATGCATTCTATATTTAGAAGGGTCAAAAACATATAAATGCAATAAAAAATTCTATTAATATACATTTGAATTTTACTTGGAATTTATTTCTACATACTTCCAACTCATCACACATTTAATCCCCTTGAATAAGAGATTTATTCTTGTATTGGAAACAAATTTAAATTGGACACTTATAATAAAGGCTGAAGAGCCATGTTTGATACTACATAAAAATGTATTTAAATCTATTTTCGAATAATGAGTAAGATATATGTACTCATAAAAAAGAAATTGGATAAGGTACTAATCTACTTATAAACAAATGTGTGGGATTAGCACTGCCGACTCCCCGCTCACCGCACGAGGGCGCTTCCAGCGCAGGGACATCGCCATTCGGTAACGAGGAGAAAGAAGCCAGAATACGTTCGTTAGTACACCGAGGTGTCTGCATCTCCTTCGCAGGGCGGCAAAAGCATCGCCATTCAGCAACCCGTTGGCTGCGGTCAACCGGCGTCTGTAATCGACGGACTAGTAACTGATAAACTCTTTGTAATCTGCATTCACGTGATCATCATAGGCATACTGTAATAATTGTAATTATATATAAACATCATTGCATCATCTCCTGAGTCATCGTTCCATGCCTCCCACAACTTTGGGAACTCGACCGAGATTCCTAGAATACTGAGCCAAAAGGATATTTTAACGAATTATCACTAAATCAGTGTGTGACTGGATTTTTTGTGAAAAAAAAACTGTTGCGACGGTGCAAAAAAGAAAACAGAACTGACTATATATTTTTTTAACTTTTTGTTTCGGAACAAAAAGAACAGTGAGTAATCTGCGGATTACGTAACAGACATCATCACGGCATACGCGGCGACAGAAAACCTGGGGAAAATACTGGCGCCGTACCACCTGCTCGAAGGTAGCAGGAAACGTGAGTGATTGTTTTTCTTTTATTCTTGGAAAATATTAGAATTGAAAAGAAAAAAAAATATGACTGCTTTTTTGTCAAAGGCAAGGAAAGCCGATTTAGTAAAATTGGCCGATGAATTAAATTTAGTTATTCCACCAAACCCGAAGATAGCTGGTTTAATAACACTAATTTCGCAGTCTGACAATTTCGACGCAGACATGACTCAAAATATGTTAACTGAAATTGTTAATGAAAGGGAGGAAATACGTAAACTAGAAATTAGGCGTACGGAAAGCGATAACAATAGATCACAAGAAAATGAAACTTTCGGTAGGTCAAAAAACTATGACATTAGAAAACTTTTACCAAATTTTGAAATGTCGGGGGACATTGGCATTTATTTAACATTATTTGAACGGCAACTAACACGTTTACAGGTTCCAAAAACAGATTTTGTTGCCGAATTATTGGGACTGGTCCCATGGGAGATTGCAGGCGTCATTGCTAGGGAGCCAGACGACCTTGCTAATGATTTTGATCACATTAAGAAAACACTGTTACATCGTTATAAATTAACTAGTGAACAATTTCGTCACAAATTTCTGACAAACAAAAAGGAAACCTCCGTTTCTTGGCGGGATTTCGCCTTCGAAGTTAACCACTACTTTGAACAGTGGATATTCAGCATGAATGTTACAAAATTGGAGGAATTGAAAGAACTAATGGTTTGTGAACAGATTAAACGAAAAGTCCCTCCAGAGGTACGCGAACACCTCATAGACGAATTGCATAAAATTAAAATAGTCGAAGACTTAATTATAAAGTTAGATGAGTACGATGCGGCCAGATCTTTTACCAGACACCCCATAGCCGACACGAAAACAAACCGATACCATGATCAAAATAAACCTAGAAATCAGGATAAAAATAAGTCTCCGTGGTGGAATAACGACCCAAAAAACAAATGTGGAAGATGTTTTGAAAAACATCATATTTCTGAGTGCCCCCATAAGGAGCCTAAATGCAAAATATGTTTACTTTTTGGCCACAAATCTTATGAATGTCCCAAAGGTGAAAAACGACCAAATGTTAGCGCTATGCAGGTACAGTCAGTAAACAAACCAAAAATCATGAAGACCGTAACGATTTTGAATAAAGATATAAATGCTTGTGTGGATACTGGTAGCGATTGTACAATTCTCAAATTTGATATGTATAAACAATTAGGGTCACCTAAATTAATGGCAACTGATGTTTCATTAAAAGGTATTACAGGAGAAGGAATTAATCCTGAAGGTTATTTTCAAGCATCTATTTCTATTGATAACTGTGTTGTACATACTATTGCATATGTGTTAAAAAATTTGAATTATGTACTCTTTTGAATTGTTTACTTGGTTTAGATGTACTGCAGCAGGTAAGGTCAGTTTTTGAAGGTTTTGCTTTAAAGTGTACTGATATGAATAATGATACAATGAGTGAATCTGCCAAAAATGAAACGGCTATTGAAGGGGGCGGGTGTAAAACAAAACGAAACTGAATCGTTTAGGGAAGAAATCGGAAACTTGGAGGGTGAAGATACCGATAATTTTTCTAAAATAGAAGATAGTCTAAGAAGGGTATTACTTGGCGAAATGACGATTGCTGAACCAGAAGTGTTCAACACCATAGACAGTGGCGAATTTTTAAACTTAAATCAAAGAAAGGATTTAATTAAACTAGTTTCAAATTATGAACCAAAAAATCTTAAGTCAACAGACTTAAAAATGAAGTTAACTTTAAAAGACGAGGCTCCAGTAAGCATAAAAAATCGAAGGTTAGGTTTTAGTGAACAAGCTATTGTTGACCAAATAGTGGACGAGTGGTTAGAAAAAGGCTGGATTAAAGAAAGTTTTTCTGATTACTCCGCACCTATAGTCTTGTGTAAAAAGAAAGATGGTTCACATAGACTGTGCCTAGATTACAGAGCTTTAAACAGAAAAATAATTCGTGATGTGTTCCCTATGCCCAACATGGAAGAAATTATCGATGAACTGGGACAAGCGAAGGTATTTTCGTGCCTGGATTTGAAAAATGGATATTTTCACGTGAACATGCATCCAGACTCGAAGAAATATACAGCTTTTCGCACAAGAAACAACGCTTACGAGTTCGAAGTAGTTCCGTTTGGCATCTGCAACTCACCATCTGTATTCATGAGATTTATCAACAACGTTTTTAAGGATTTGATCAGAGATAAAACAGTTTTAATTTATCTCGATGATATTATTGTGCCTTCCCAAAACGAAGAAGAAGGGTTAGTAAAGTTAAAACGTGTTTTTGCAGTAGCAGCTGAATATGGACTAGAAATAAATTTCAAAAAGTGCCAGTTTTTGAAACGGAAGATCGAGTACTTAGGGTATGTTATTGAAAACGGGACAATCAAACCGTCTCCAGCTAAAACAAAAGCCATTCAAGCCTACCCAACACCAAAAACAGTAAAACAAGTGCAAAGATTTGTTGGACTTTCATCTTACTTCAAAAAATTTATCCCCGGCTATTCGAGCATTGCTAAGCCGTTAAGTGATTTATTAAGAGACAACGTGAAGTTTCAATTTAAGCATGAACAAGAAAAGGCGTTCCAAGAACTCAAGAACTGTTTGACTGGCGAGTCAGTTCTCCACATCTTTAGACAGGGAGCACCTCTGGAAGTTCATACCGACGCTAGCTGCCATGGATTTGGGGCCGTGCTGTTACAACAAGACCACGAAGGCGTGTTGCACCCACTCTAATACATGAGCAAGAAAACGAATACTCAACAAGAAAAGTATGGGTCATACGAATTGGAAATACTAGCTGTTGTAGAAGCACTGAAGAAGTTCAGAGTATATCTACTAGGATCAAAATTCAAGATCATCACTGACTGCGACGCTTTTCAGAAAACGATGAGCAAAAAGGACATAATTCCTAAGATTGCCAGGTGGGCACTAATGCTTGAAGAGTTCGACTACGAATTGATCCACAGATCAGGGAAACAGATGAAGCATGTGGATGCATTGAGCAGGGACACCGTACTAGTAATCACAAGATCTCAAACTGAACTCACGCATAAGATAGAAGTTGCACAAACTGAAGACGATTATGTGGGAACCATAAAGAAACTTATTGAAGAAGGAGCTGACAACACCCACGTTGTAATACGAGGAATTTTGTACAAACAAATAGAAGGAAGAAATTTAATGGTAGTACCTCAGTCAATGCAATTTGATATCATCAAAGAAACTCACAAAAAAGGTCATTTTGGAGTTGCCAAAACTGAAGAAATCCTAAAACAAGAATTTTTTATACCCAAGGCCAGAAAACAAATTGAGCATGTCATAGCCAATTGTGTGGAATGCATCTTAGTCAACAGGAAAAAAGGCAAAGCAGAGGGTCCTTCTTAACCCCATTCCAAAAGAAGAAACCCCTTTCAGCACATATCACATAGACTTCATAGGACCTTTACCATCTACGTCGAAGAATTACGTCCATATATTTGCAGTGATAGATGCCTTTACGAAATTTGCTGGTTTTATCCGGTTAAGACCACGTCAGCAAAAAATGCCATCGATAAGTTGAAATTACAGCAGACAACGTTTGGGTCACCACTAAGGATTATCAGTGACAGAGGATCGGCATTTACGTCACAAGAATTCAAGGATTTCTGCAATGAGGAAAAAATTGAACACGTTCTGATCACTACCGGGATCCCAAGAGGTAATGGACAGATAGAACGAATCTTCGGAACAATTGCACCTGTGCTAGCCAAGCTCTCAAGAGACGAACCGAAGAAATGGTTCAGTTATGTTCCCGAGGTTCAAAGAATAATGAATAGCACTAAAAGTCGTGCAACAAGGCATACACCGTTCGAACTGATGACGGGGGTAAAAAGGACACAAAAAAGACGACCAACATATCATGGACATTCTGGAAGAAGAAAATGAAAGAATGATCATAGACGACAGAGACTGTTTGCGTGCCGAGGCAAAGGCGAATATTTTGAAGATACAGGCAGAAAATATGCGCCAATTCAACCGGAAAAGAAAAAAAGCGCATACATATGCTGAAGATGATTTGGTGCAATACAAAGGACACAAGGTGGTCCAGGTCTAAAGCTACGGTCAAGATTTTTCGGCCCGTACAAAGTAACGAAGGTGAAACCGAAGGATCGGTAACAACGTCGAAAAAGTAGGGATCCATGAGGGACCTCAAAAAACTTCCACCGCTGCTGACCACATGAAGCCGTGGACTGAAGTTTTACAACAATAGAGGCACTCCTTGTATCATTGTATATAGACATTTTCCCCTTTTCTTTGTTGTTGTTTTTTTTATCTCTTGCCACAGGGTCATCTGGAGATTGGAATTATGCCGGGACGTCATAAAGTCAGGAAGGCCGATTGTGGGGATTAGCACTGCCGACTCCCCGCTCACCGCACGAGGGCGCTTCCAGCGCAGGGACATCGCCATTCGGTAACGAGGAGAAAGAAGCCAGAATACGTTCGTTAGTACACCGAGGTGTCTGCATCTCCTTCGCAGGGCGGCAAAAGCATCGCCATTCAGCAACCCGTTGGCTGCGGTCGACCGGCGTCTGTAATCGACGGACTAGTAACTGATAAACTCTTTGTAATCTGCATTCACGTGATCATCATAGGCATACTGTAATAATTGTAATTATATATAAACATCATTGCATCATCTCCTGAGTCATCGTTCCATGCCTCCCACACAAATACTAAAGTGAAAAAACTTTTTGTTTCCAAATCAAAACAGGATTTTACACTGAGCTAAAGGATATTCAGTGGAAATTGAGTGCCTATTTTTAAAGAACGATTAAGCAACCTGCAGTTGTAAAAAAGTATTTATACCAGATATATCTAATATATACACCAAACAAAAAAATAAGGTATAAATATCGATGTTATTTACGGGAAGGTACTTATAGTAAAGTACGATTTTTACTTTGATTCCATTCTTTTGTATTCCTGACAAAACGTTATATTTTCGTAAATCATTATAATAAAATTCAGCCAATTTTAGTTCTTAATTTTAAAACGCAAACAATCCCAATCGTAATCAGGCTTGTACATGGATCGTCGTTAATGGGGAATTATATTGACACTAGAATTGATAATTGAATACGGACCAATAACCCATAAGTTATATCATCAATATAATACGAAATAAAAAATTGGAAATAAAAAATTTCTTCCAATATCTTGCTTCTTTTAGCGACAACCAGCGTTTGTAAAATAAATTACCATAAAAAAATATGCTTTCTTCTACATAAAAAAAAGGAAATTCATTACATAAAAACACGATGATTAAATCGACAGTATAAAACGATGTTAACCAGCGGAGGATGAGTTAGGCAAAAGGGTCGAATTAGTGTCTTTTTGCCTACTTCCAGCTTTTTATGTATCACTCCGCGGTGCTCGTTCGGTTATATGTAAAGTTCCCAGAAGTCTTAACTCCAGGTTAGTATTCTTTAGCTCCAGAGGCGTAGCTACCGCCGTATATGCCGTATCAATTATACGGGGCCCCCGGACCACGGGGGCCCCCAACGTGTGCAAGCAAAAATTAATAAAAACTTTCCCATTTTTTTTATTTCACAAATGACAAAAGTAAAAAAAAAAGCAATTTCTTTTTTTCCCGTTTTTTTTAATCCAAATATTTTATCAACATTTTTTTAAAAATATTCTTGCGGAAAGAAAACTTAACCTGCCCATGACGACGTAACATTTGCTAAGTAGCCGCGTAATCGCAGTAGGTTAGTGTTCTTCTTATCAGGCGCGCAGCCAGGATTTTTTGAAGGAGGGGGCTTAACTTCAGAAGGGCACTTTTACACAAATTCTTGAGGGTCTGGATTACACCCAGGATCTGAGAAGGATTCGGGAAATTTTGAAATGTTAAGTTTCCAAAATGCTAGTTTTGAAATACTTGTAAATATACTAAATTTACAGTAATGTTTTACAAACTTAACTGCTGGGGAAAACGCTTAAGAAAGTGAGTGGTTGATAAAAAAGAATTCCCAGAGGAAACTAAAATTACTGAAATTCTGAAAATTGGCACGAAAATAGTTCTTTCATTGGAATTGGAACCCCCGAGAAAATATTCGAAACCAAAAAAAAAATTGTGGAAATGAGTGAAAAGGAGTAAAATGTTTTAAACAAATCTCTGATATCTATGTCGTTTTTGACATACGATTATGAAATTTTTAATGGCGATTTTTTAAAACTATGTCTATAAGTTATGTTAGCTAAAAATTTATTCATCTACCTAGAAATCGAACGAATTCCAAAAGCTATGGGATAGAGCAACATTTTAAAATATTTTTTAATTTTCTTTTCAAAAGTTGCCAAACAAACCCTCGTCCAAAAGATACATTTAAATTCAAAAGCATGTTTCAAGTTTCAAATTAAATAATTTATAAAAGATATACAGTTCTTGTTCTTCTTTTCTTATTATTATCATTTAACGATCACTGATGATTCAAAAGAAATATTTTTCCTGAAAGTGATTTATTTTGTGGGGTTCAAAATAGAAATGGATGTGATACAATTAACATCTTTGCTGGTTTATCAAAATTCACAAATAATGATTGATATACCAATAAGTAGCACTACACAAACTCTTGTGATTAATTATCAAATTACAAAATTCAGTCCCCTTTATTTTTGCCCTTAGTGCAAGTTTATCTATTAGTATTTTTTTTCCAATGTCAACCTTCCTTCCTGTGAATGGAGATTAATGCCGAATTTGTTTAGTATAGTTTGAATTATCGTCTCACTAGAGCTACACGAGGGCTATAATGCCAGACTTCAGTTGTAGAAGCCTAGAAACAGGCAAAAGCAACTTTTTAAAGCCGTCGTCCGTTTAGTCAGTCGTTAGCATAATAATCCGTATCAAATGATTAATTTTGGAAAGTGATTATAAGCAACGTTTATGGTTTCGTTTTGCAAGAAAATTGTGCAAATTAGCTTTTTTTGCATTAAAATACATTTTTTCGATTTCATTTATTTTAGAATTACACAAATTTGAGAAAATTAATTTGGATGGAAGGGCACTTTGTCGCAGTCAGGGGTGGGGCTCGAGCCCCTCCCCTGGCTGCGCGACTGCTTCTTATAGTTCTAGTTATGATCAGATCAAATTTGTCAACCAGCATCAGCGCCTAAGTAATGTTTGTTATAGAGTCGGATTCGCATTAAGTTGGTGTTCCTTTTATAGTTCTAGCTATGATCAGATTTTTGCAGATCTAGATATGATCAGATATTTGTTAGTTAGAGACGTAATCGTAGCAGATTTTTGTGTTTTTTTAAAGTTTTTTTCTGAAAAAATCGATCAACCGATCATAAATCCTCGTAATATCTACTAGTTGGTAGTGTAATCGGCATAGGATCAGGGTTCAATTTCTTTCTTAGTTTTAGTTCAGGACAGATCAGTCAACCAAATTTCAGGTTCTTAGTTGTTTCCAAAATTACGATGGCCTGTGTCTTCATCACTACATAGGATTTTTTGTTGCTGCTGAGGGAATGTTATTGTGTTTTTAATTGAAAAACAAAAGACAATTTATTTAACGTTTGCCATACACAAAATATGGAGGTTGCTGTTTAACTTAAAATAGAACTGAAGTGCTCGTAAACCACGAATTAACAAAACAATAATTTTTTAATGCAATATAAGTTTTAAAGGTTCGCAGTGAAATCATATTTTTTTACGTGTTTCAAACAAATTTCCCACTAAATGACCAACTTTGGCGCTTGATTTTTCTTCCATCGTGAATCGGCCGATTTAAAAGAAAAATAACCGGTAATCAATTATTTTTGAGTGATTAGTGAACAATCGCCTGCCAACGCTGAAGGGACTACGGACAGAGCTTAGAGGAATGTTGGCAGGTATTATTAAGTAATCTTTTGAATAGACTGTGCGAATTATGGAATCAAAATTCATTCAATAGTTTGCTAAATGAGTCCACAGATTTAGCAAAAGAGTGGAGGGTAAAAACTGTTTTTAAGAACAAAAGGCAAAAGATAACGACGCGTTTTTTTGTTATGAGTTATCACAAGATAAGAGAATTTCAGACCCAGAATCCTATTTCAAAGAGTCAATGTATACTATTGCTGTTTAGATATATTAATTTCTCAAACTAAACAAAGATTTCAGAGCCGTTGCGACCTGAGTATGTTCGAAATATTTACAACCGGAAAAACTCCTGTCTTCTTCAAACGAAGATATATTAAACGCTTCCGGAAAACTGTCGGCTAAATAATACAGTAAATACATCTCAGTTAATCTTTATGACCAATTAAAAGCTCTAAAAACATGCATAAATCTGAAATTCAAAAAATTCATTCCATTAAGGAACTGATTGAATTATTGCTGATAAAATTCAATAGTCTTGCATCCGGTTTTCCCGAGGTAATAACAGCATGCTTTTTATTCTTGACCCTTCCAGTTACACAACCGCAACTGCTGAAAGAAGTTTTTCAAAATTAAAACTGATAAAAAATTACCTAAGAATTTCGATGGGACAGAAACGCCTATCAGACCTGTCACTATATTGTTCATAGAGGCAGAAACTGAAAAACTAAAGTCATCATCAGCTATAAATGAATTAGAAAATCAGTTTGCCGAATAAAAGGCAAGGAGGGTATATAGTTAATTTGAATTGTTTGTAAAAATTTTGGAAAAAGTGACAGTTAACTATGATGAATAAATATTTCTTTTAATTTTATGCATTTTTTTCTTTTGTGAGAAAACTTTACCCTTCCTAAGGGCCCCCAAACAAATTTTTATACGGGGCCCCGCCAAGACACGCTACGCCTCTGTTTAGCTCAGTGCCTAAACGGGTGTGAAGAAACCAGTTTTGCTTTGGTTCTTATCACGCGGCGCACGGGTTTGCTGTCTCTATGATCAAACCGTGAAAGAAGAACCAAGGGAAAAACCGGTTCTGATCGCCATTACTCGCCAAGCAGAGCTCAATACGGACAGATTCCCTGTCGATGAATTTTTCCCCTGTACTTTTCGGATGTCATCATTATTGATTTTTTTAATATTCAAGCAATGTTTTTTTTACTTAAGAAAATGAATTTAGTATGAAAAGACGAATCCAAATTTTGCTGAAACTTGTACAATGCGTAGTTACAAAAAAAAAAAAATGATGAAAATAATGACCTCATTATAAAATCTATTGTATTTTGGCTGAACACACCGTTTATAGGTTGGCAATTATTTTGGCAATACCCTGCAAGTAACGACAGTAACAGTGTTCAACCTACCGAGCTGCCTCCTCTCGTCTTGTGTCCTGGGTACGAGCACGTCCATGCAGGTCGAGTTGGCGTCGGGGGGGCAGTGCACGTACTCTAGGTAGGACTCCGCCTCCTTCTCAATCTCGCCTAAAACAAGTCAGTATACTCCATTAATAGTTACAAGAATACTACATCATTCACGAACGAGTTTTACATTTCCAAAAGGGCACATTGCCTGTCTGTCACTATGTCTACAAACAAAAATGGTCTGTTTGAGTTCGCCAAACTCAGTCATCATCATCAATGGCGTTAAAGCCCTTATCATACGGTACGAACGTCGCTCGTCGAACAACTTTTGAGACACCAAAAACGTCAACGATAGAACGGCTACGTCATGCGTGACATCACAAGTTTAACAGGCGTGACAACGTGACGTCACGACTAAACTTCGTTCTGATTGGAGCAGCCGTTCGAACAGCAAAAGGGAGCCGGATTTTTTCAGGTCGACTCTAAAAATCTCATCCAGCAAAAACTGCTCCAAAAACCAGTTTTTGATATGGCGTACGGACGTCGCTGAACGAACGAGCCCTCGTGTGATAAGGCCTTTAGGCCGCGTACTTACCGGTCGCCCATGAAATAACTCCGGAGAGGGAATGTCCAGAGGGAACTGGGGTCAGATCACTTTGGACACATTATTCCTCATTTCAGTCTAAAGGTACATGAAGCTTTGTACTTCCACAGAAATTATGGGTACAGATAGCACCACCATCGCGTTCAAATCTACACCACACACACTCTTAAAACAAACGAGCGAATTTAACTCAGTCTGAGTTAATTTCCACTCCTTTCCGCTGCCGAAAATGCACTTCCCCTATAGGAGTGGATTTCACTCTTTTTGCGGAGTGGGTAAAAGAAATAAAAGAAAACAATCTACGTCCTACACTCTTAAAACGAGCGGTTTTAACTTAGTCTGAGTTTAATTTCCACTCCTTTCCGGTGCCGAAAATGCACTTCCCCTATGGGAGTGGATTTCACTCTTTTGTTTTAAGAGTGCAGGTTCCTCGTTCGAGTGCACTTCACTAGATCTCTGTTCGAGAGCAGAGCGATAAGAGGGCAGCACTACCGACCGTGAGTGGATTTTTGTCATTTTAGAGGTAGAGACCAAGCAGAGAATGTGCGGACTTGACTTGACCCAGAAAGTGGACCTTAGAATATAACATAACTACTCTTGTTGAGCAGAAGCAAGTATACCGTCGTGCTCCAGCATGCCCGTGGCTGCGTAGTGGTGGGCGAGTGCGCGGTAGTGCTCCGCCTTGACCAGCAACAGGCTGATCCACGAGTAGGGGACGTAGTCCTTCACGCCGCTGCAGCTCAGCACGCGGTGCACCTCCCCGTACACGCGGCACACCTGCGACCAGAAAAGGCACACTTGTTACTAAAATGAATATACCGGGTGGCCCAGCGGGTAGTGTTTGAAACAAATGAAAAAATAAAAACAAATAAGAGACATGAGAAGAATTTAATGACGTTTATTGAATGGACATATTGGGCAATTTATGATAAAGAGGTTCGAAGTGCCCGCCATCTTTAACAAGGACAGCAGTTAGGCGGTTCTCGAATACAACCATACTCCATACTCCTTACCCATACCTTCCTCCATACTCCTTTTGTTTGGCCAATTCTTTTTGTGGAACTTCTCACAAAAGCTAAAAAAAGCTTCCCACAAAAAGAATTGGTCAAACAAAAGGAGTATGGAGGAAGGTATTTGTAAGGAGTATGGAGTATGGTTGTATTCGAGAACCGCCTAACTGCTGTCCTTGTTAAAGATGGCGGGCACTTCGAACCTCTTTATCATAAATGGCCCAATATGTCCTTTCAATAACCGTCATTAAATTCTTCTCATGTCTCTTATTTGTTTTTATTTTTTCATTTGTTTCAAACACTACCCGCTGGGCCACCCTGTACCATAATATGAGTACAATAGGATGTTCTCGTTTCATTTGACAGAACAATATTCTCAAAAATGAAGAGTAAAGAGGAAAAACAACTTCATTGCATAGGAATCTGTCTGTATCAGGCCTCTTTGGCAACAATAGCGAGTCATCGCCTAAACTAGCGAAAGGAAACAGATAACACTTGGTTTTACTCTCGTGGCAACCCTGATTCACGCCAGAGATCAGTAGACACGAGTCACACGTTTGTACCGCGAAAGAAGAACAGAGAGATAAACCGGTTTCCTGTCGCTAATGTCCGCCAAGCACACCAGAATACGGGAAGATTCCTATGCAACGAAGTTGTTTTTCCCCTGTACTCTTCAAATACTTTTAATGGACAATAGGAATGACCACGCTTACAGTGACGTCAACATTGTCTTAAACCATAAACAAACCACTAATTTGTCTAAACTAGAAAGGTCACGCGTACAGTGGCCACAGTTACGTCAAGCATTGCATTTCCCCGTCCAAAACAAACCAAAGCACGTTCCGCCCCGTTCGAAATGCCCATTTGAAATCTGAAATGTGAGATCGCACATGCACTTCAAATTCAACAACTTCGAATAGCCCAAACACTGACTCTCTGATGTGGGAAAACCAAAGTTGGATTACATACTTACCTAAGCCGTGGATTCCCGCGAGTTTGAGATCGACGTTCATTCCCTGAATGCAATTATCCATGGACATGAGTTCCGCTCTTGCCTGAATCGAAAACTCCTGCTAAGATGGGACCATTTTTTTTCTTAATGATTTACAAAAATGAAAACATGCCTGTTCTCAGATTTAAGTGCTAGCCGGGTTTAAATGAGCAGCACAAGTGTTTCGCATAAATCAATATAACTTTTAGTAATTATATAAAACTTTAAGGATGCTCCTGCGTTACAATTAACTCGTGGAGGTAAGAAGTAGGAAAAGGTGCACGGGAACACACGTTTGGTTGGTTGGTAGACATATATTTTCAGGCTTGTGTGCTTGGTCACAAAGACCCGCTTATAACTTCGCTTCGTCAAGAAGCTAATAACTAACGCTTCGTCAAGAAGGACGGACACGACATACACACACATACAAGACAGATGCTGCCATCTATCGCCACCTCCACAATTTAGACATGTCCCTGAAGGGGAAGGAAATAGTCTCCAGGGATCTGTACCCGTGGTAAACTGCGCAATGACCGACCACAGGACTTTCGGACCCAACAGATTTAACGAGCAAGTACTCCGCATATACTCGGTGGGTCTTCAGTGGTACTGGGACTCGATCGCGGGACCTTCCGATCTCGAGACCGAGACGCTGACCACTAAGCTCCCACAGCCCAACACACGGTTGTTTGCTTTCCGCATCTTCCTCCAGTAACACCCCTCTTCCTTCCCAGATTCCGCTTGGCCACCAGCATAGTGCATCGGTAAACCTTGCAGGCTGTGGCATTGTTGGTAGGAAAGGTACCATGCACCAAAGCTGGGTGTGGAATTATCCTAAGCACCTCAAATGTAATCAAAGCTAGTGTGAACCAATGATGTTGGTTCGTTGATACATATATATTCAGGTTTGTGTGCTTGATCAGAGATCCGCTTATAAACCTTCGTCAAGTAAGACAGACACAGACAGAATTTTTACTGACACAGAGAGAGAGAAGGTACACCCAGGGCGAAAGCGGGAATCGAACCCGCACCCGTTACAGCGCAGACTTCTAGCGTAATGGTCTGCGATCCAAACTACTAAGCCATCCGGGCCCCCAAAGTGATGTTCTCTTTCTGTTGCAGTCTTGTTCATAAGCCAGTAGTGTTGCCAACGTAAAAAAAAACTTAAATTATCGATTCCTTATGATTTTATCTTCACCCTACGAGGCGCAATTGGCTGTTTTAAAGCTCCTAAAGGAGGCTAAAAACAGACAGCCGCAAACGCTTAAATTACCTCCACCTTCTTTAAAAAAAAATTGGTAACTCTGAATACCCAAAACCATATTTACAGGGTATTTTTAGTATGAACGGGAAGTTTTTCGTTCCGATTTTCCCTTCGGGCGCGCGCGCGGTTCCGATTCCCCCAGTTTTTTTTTTACGGTACTAGGGGCTGCGCCCCTTTTTAAAAACAGGTTAAAGAACTGTTCTTTTTAAAAGAACAGAGCAGAGAGCAACTGTTCTTTAAAAAGAACGTAACAAAATCAAGCACTTCTGATGTTTTTCCTCTGATGGGTGTTATATAAAAAGGAACCACGATTTCGATTTCGTCCAACTTATTATAATTTTTAATTAAAAAACTAATTGGAAATTTGAAAAAAAACGCATCGAGGCATAAGGGAGACACACCTTCCAGAAAAATTTTGGACTTGTAACATCAATATTTCCTCCTGTTATGGCTGCTGACACTTTAAAAGAGCTTACTTTTTTTTTAATATAGAGAGATTACTCGCATAACACGCACCTGTTCTGCCTCTTGCGCGACTTCGAGGCAGGTCTGGAGGCCCAGCTTCTCCACTCCCGGCACGAGCTTCTCGAAGAGGCACTCGCGAGCCTGAGCCTGCAAAACAACAAACTTAGTTGTATGGCAAAATCAACAATAACCAGTAGTTGGTTGGTAGACATATATTTACAGGCTTGTGTGCTTGGTCACAGAAACCAGACCCGCTTATAAGCCTTCGTCAAGATGGACGGACACGTCATACACACACAAGACAGATGCTGCCATCTATCGCCACCTCCACAATTTAGACATGTCCCTGAAGGGGAGGGAAGTAGTCCCCAGGGACCTGTACCCGTGGTTAAACTGCGCAATGACCGACCACAGGACTTTCGGACCCAACAGATTTAACGAGCACGTACTCCGCATATACTCGGTGGGTCTTCAGTGGTACCGGGACTCGATCGTGGGACCTTCCGATCTCAAGTCCGAGACGCTTTCCACTAGACTCCCCACAGCCCACACAATAACTAGTAGTTCTGAAATAACTATAAAATAGCCTGATTTGGCTGTTACTGTAATACCCTTATCAATAAACGGACAAAAAGGACAAATGATCGCTGATGTTTTTCTTTCAAGCAAAATGACACCGACGTATGCAAATTGGCTAAAGTGTAAAATTGTTTTCATTGCATGAGATTACAATTGAATTTTTTTTACTGAAAATTCAATTCCTTTAAATTAAAAAAAAAGTGTATTTCAGTAAAAGATAATTATAAAACACTCCCCCATAACATAAATTTTAAAAGTTAGTAGAATTATAAAAATGTATAATTGTTTAACAATTATGTGTGTTGCTGGAAAATGTAACAGTCAGCTGACGGGTTTTATACGTCTGAATCCCTCAGAGAATTGAAGAACTCATCTGATGGTTAGAAGAGAACGAAATTTAAAATGGAGGTGAAAGGATCTCCCCCATGTCTATACTCAGCTACTTTCGATTTTTCTAAATTCTTTTAAGTTAAAAATAAATAGGAAAAAAGCCGTAAGTGCAGCTAACTGGATGAAAGAAACGTTTTACTGGATCCGTTGCTTGTAAAATGGGCCTAAACATAGACTTAACCCTTTCAGTCCCAATGACAATTTGGCATCATAATTTTAGAATTTTTTTTCTGATCGTCTATAGTCTATAATTTATGATATCAAAAAACACATCATTCGATTCTTCAAACCTTTTTCTATTAGAAAATATTTTTTATTAATCCCAATAGATGTCAACCCTATTATATTTTTTAAAATTATGATCAGAAACATGATGATGCCAAATGGCATCACTGGGACAGAAAGGGTTAAGAAGGAGATGGAGATGCTTGGCGAGAAACAAAGTGAAAGCCGTCAAAAAGTTTCCAAGTAACCCCCCAAACAAACCGTTCCCCCAACGTGAGTTCAATGTAATACGCATCATTTCATTCTTTAAAAACATGTGATCAAAAACATCAGAAAATGACTGTTTGAGCAGTCGTAGGCAGCTGTCACACGAGATCTGAACTTACACAACAAAGTAACAATTCCCTTCACAGGTAACAAAAAAAAGTAACAATTCCCTTCACAGGTAACAAAAAAAAAGTTACAATTATAGTTTTATTGGATAGTCATGCAGCAAGTGTGACACATTGTGCGTAACTTTCAGGGTTTGTACACTAGAACATGACGATCATTTTTTGATATGGACGTCCATCGGCTGGGTTCGGACCCGTTTGGCCGCCATCTTGAAAAATGGCGGAAAATCTAGTTTGGATCATAATCCCTGAACCGCTTGAGCGCGCGCTCAATGCACTGCAAGTAATAAGCATAAACAAACTCCACTTTGAAAAAGCGCCAAATAGTTCGTTTAGAGAGCGTTTGTTTTGGGCTTCCTACTTAGCAATCAATGGCTTCACTTGACCGATTAGTTTTTGTATTGGTTTTTGCTCGGCATCATCTCCATCTTCTTCTTAAGCCTTCAGCATGTTACAAAAATGATTAAGGGTCTATCTGGTATTGATTATGATAATAGGTTAAGATCCTTAAACATGTATTCCCTGGAAAACAGGAGAGCTAGGGGTGATTTAATTCAGTTATTCAAGTTCATAAAACAGGGAGACATGGAGGGCTTAGGTTTTACCTTCAATAGCCGGACCAGAGGACACGATCAGAAATTGAATAAATCGAGCTTTAGAAGGGAGGTAAGAAAACATTATTTTTACGATAGAGGCGTCAATGAGTGGAATGCTTTACCAGATTATGTGGTGTATTCGAAAAGAGTAGAAGATTTTAAGAAGAAACTTGACGGTCGTTGGAAACTGGTAATGTATTAGATTTATTTTGGACCAACGTTGCTGGGCCTCTGGCCTGTTGTTGGTCGACAATTTTTGTATTTGTACGTAAATAAGCATAGACAAACTCCACTTTGAAAAAGCGCCAAATAGTTCATTTCGAGAGCGTTTGTTTGGGCTTCCTACTTAGCAATCAATGGCTTCACTTGGCCAATTAGTTTATGTATTGGTTTTTGCATTTCCCTCTTAACTCTATATCTATATGAGGCATTACCAGCATGAGCTGTATGAGGGTGTCGAGTGTGTCCGGGGAGAGGTCCATGGAGGGGGCGTTGCTGAAGTTGTCCCGGATGTAGCGGAACATCCCCGCCGCCCGCAGGAAGTTGTCCACCGCCGAGTCCACGCCCGAACTGGTCGCGCGGTCCTGTACACACACATTCGGAAATAAAGCAAAGTGTATTGAATAATTATTATGTACGGAATTAAACTATGTAAATTAGAGTTATTATAGGTATCCTCCTGTCTAATGTTGGCCTGATAAGTTCTTAAGGCCAGATATTGAGTTGGTAAATATGATAAAGCCATTTGAGAAGGAGTTTATCTTGAGGTCATCCTTTTTTTTTCTATTTTAAAACTAACGAATATTTCACGGGACAAAACTATTTTAAGTGGAATTTACCGTATTTAATACGGGTTCTGTACTTTTACCGTTATTTTCTGGGAACATAATGGAAGAGCTTAATGGAAGAAGGTGCTATGTGACATTTTTTGAATAATTGAGATATTTGTGTCAATGAACATGTTATCACCTCCTTTAAAGATAAAAAATGTAGCTATTTTTATAAACTTCAAGCTAAATATATTTTATACTGTTTGCAAGTACCATTTTTAGTGGATCCGAGTGAAATAAAAAAAAACTTGAAAGCTTATTTTCTCGTTTTCACATTTTTGTCGCATAGCACCTTCTTCCACTAAGCTCTTCAATGACCAGTTTGAAAATTTAATATTTGACGCTTATTTTTTCAGTGAAGGAAAACCGCCCCAAATCAGTTTCAGATATTGTTTTAGGATATGCGAACATTTTCTATAAATTTTCTTTTTTTTTGTAGCGAATACGAAAATAAGTATTCTAAGAAAATAAAGAGTAAGGGTGGGAGGGTATAATATACCTGTTTGGCGGCTATCTGCGTGTAGAGTGCGGCGATGTTGAAGAGCACGCTCGCCTTCTCGAAGGCGATCGTCTTCTGAGTGCTCGGCACGCCCGTCAGGGAGTCGAACCTGCGCACAATCATGTTGACAGTCATTAAAACATTTAACTCATTATAGTCTCACATTAAAAAAAAAAGACAATTATGCGAAGAGAGTCAATGGGGTTGTTTCACGGAGGATCTGGCAATAGCTCTGCGGTTTTGTGTTAATGTCTCTCGAATTACTTTTGTCCATATTCGAAATTGAGTTTTCTAAGAATAAGTTATTTTAGTTGTTATTTTTTAAAATTTCAACTTCTTGCTGTGCTGTTGGTTGTTTTAATCATTTATCAAGGAAAACTTGCATTGAAAGAAGTTGGAATTTTAAAAAATTAACAACTAAAATATTATCTTCGAAAACTCACTCCCGAATACCAAAACAACAGTAATTCGAGGGACATGAAAACAAAACCACAGAGCTATTGCCAGATCCTCCGTGAAACAACCCCATTACCAATGATTAGATGCAGCACTCGACTTCACTCATGAGAAATTGGCATCTTACCCGAAATGACTTACTTATATACCTCTTTCTGGTACATTTCACATAGCGAAAATCAACTTAAAAATCTCCGAAAATGATTAGCTTTACCGGAAATATTATCATTAAAAACTTCCATGAAACTCGCGTGGTCGAAAACAGCGTCTGAGATAGCAGGATTCATGCTCTTGGCGATTTTCTTAAAAGTACATCTTCAGTTGACATACGTTTCATTCAAATAAAGACGCAACCGTTACATAACGTTCTGTTCAGAAGAGCAAGCTGCTACTATGTGAACCTGTTTTTGGAAATAAATGAAAACAGTTTGTCCCAAGTTTGGTTGTTTAGTTTTAACTCTTGTACGATTCTCAGTTTCAACGCGTTCTATTTTAAATCGTACAGGAGCGCACCGCATATATTTTAGATCTAGTCAACTATTGCAAGTTCAATCGAAATCGCCGTAGGAAGTGATGAAGTAGCTGAAATTCAGAATATCCGCTTTTGCTATGAAATACATTTTATGGTTTGAGGTCGTTCAAAAAGCAACCCTAATGGTGTCTTCCCCGTGAACCGTTCGGAATTTAACAATAGCACAGCAATCGGGTGGTAAAGGGGTTGTATATGTGATGATGTTAGTGTCTCTTTTGTTATTCCTAAAGGAATTGCACGTAAATTGTAGGAAGGATTTTCACTACATGGTCCCTTAAGAGGTGACCAGGTTTTAGGGCCTGTTTAGAAAGGGAACCCAACTTTGAAGTAGGCGTGTCGGAAGGGGACGCTACAATGAGGGGTCAGTGATTGATAGTTCACACACGCCTTTCAAGAGGTAACGAAAGGGCTTACGATTGAGGGGATGTGTATGTGCTACATTGTATTTATCGCTAAGGGATGTCTCACATTTTCATATTGCAATTTACCCTGAACCCCCTACCCGGCAAACCACCCTACCCCAACGAGATTCAGCAAAAGGGGCATGAACCGCCCTGAGTGTATAAAGTGTCCTTACCACTCGAAGAAGACGCCCATGTTTCTGTGTGGCGGAAAGAATCTCCTGTCCACGAAGTAGAGCAGGTTGTAGTAGCCGAACAGCAGCTTCACTCCGTTCACGTCGCGGGTCGGGGTGCGGACGGCCTGCAAACACATGACACACATTTATTTTACACTTTTAATTGTTAATATTTACAAAAAATAAGCTTTTTATGTTACTTAAATATCCATTCACAGTTTTGTAGATTTTTAGTAAAAGAACATACTTAGCTTCACAAAAATAGATTTAAAAATTCAAAAAATTGTAAGGAGAAAAGTATTTTGAAAAAAGTAAAGATTTGATAAGTGTTTTTTTTAATTACAAAATTATCTTTGAAATATTTTTTTGTTGTTTGATGTATGTTTAGTTGTCGTAAAAAACTAAATCTAAAAACACTTTGATTCGGCAGTTTAAAATTTCCAGAATATGGTTTTTTTTGTTTCTATTATCTGGTCCTGCTTTAAAAAAAAAATAAAATGCGACAGCTAAAAATTTCCCAAATAATATATTTTTTTGTTGGTTCTGTGCTTCTTTAAAAAGGAAATTTTAAAACTTCTACTATTATTGGGAAAGAAAATTGTTTCTCACCTGTCTTATGTCCATGAACTCTTTGATGGCGCCTTCGTACTTGCTGCTGTCTTCGCTGTAGTGCTCCAGAACAAAGTCCTGAAATACGTAAGCACCCGATTTATACACAGCATTTTCCTTTTATTCAACAGAGCTGCATTATTGGAGGTTAAGCCTTTGCAGACTCGGCATATTCCCCTGAACTGAGGGCCATTTTTTGTGGCACTTTCTAGGCGACTTTCGCTACCCATTTTGACGCTCAGATTACAATGCATTTGAGCTGACTCTGTGGATGTTAAAGTATGCCGAGATTTAGTTTTGCCAAGAGAACCCAGGCTAAATGAACTCAAGGGATTTTTACATGCCACATCATCATATGACATGCGTGCACATGATTTTCCCCTCCTGCAGAAAATTCTGACGACTCAGCCGGGACTCGAACCCGCAAAGTTGGGCTTATTGAGGCGGACACGTCATACCTCTCAGCCACTGAGCAGCTATACAGTCCAATTTAAATAAATCACACCATTTAAGGGCTTACTTCGGGGGGGGGGAGAAACGATAAAACCTTGCTGCATCACTTTTCTCCGTCGAATCGGCCCTCCATTTCACGGAGTAACGTTACTTCATAAATTTAGTGTATGTTACTCCGTGAAATGGAGGCAACACTCGCTGCAACCGATTTATGGGATCCTTATTTGTATCACGTTTATAACTTAGTGGCTCCTAGGTTTTCCATGGAAGCACACGTCTTTATTTACTAATAGTAGTACATAAAATGTTTAACACATATCTGGGATGATTTTTAAAAAAAATATGTAAGTAAGAATTTATGGAAAATCGTGGATTTTTTTTGTATAAAAACGATACATTACCTTGAAAGGCTCCCTGAAGTCAATTTCTTTGGTTTCTTTGAGGCCCAAGGGGATCATGGGAACGAGTTGAGGAGTACTGCGGGGAAAACAAAATCACGTATGAATACAATATGGGCATGTCTCGGTCGCAATCATAGATATCATATTTAAAGTATTAGATGGGCATATCACGTGACCTCTTAAACTTACGACGGGACGCGCATGGAGGCCAAATAAGAGGGCAAAATGGCCAGTGTTGCTGCCACTTTAAGGAGAAAAATACTGCGAAAAAATACCATTTAATTCTAAAATTACAAAAAAGTATATCGTAAAAATACTAGCTGCATTTTGGAATCTTTTTAGTGACTTGAAATCCTTTTCCTTAGTATTTTTTTTTTGTAATTTTAGAATTAGATGGTATTTTTTCGTTGTATTTTTCTCCTTAAAGTGGCAGCAACACGGGCCATTTTGCCCTGTTATTTGGCCTCCATGCGCGTCCCGTCGTTAGCATTAGAGGTCACGTGATCTGCCCATCTAATACTTTAACTTTGATACCTATGGTTGCAATATTTAAGTTTCCAATGAAAAATTAATGTTGGAAATAGGAATGGAAGGCTTTTCTAATGTTGCAATACTATTGCTCAATGACTGAGTTAACTAGGATAAAAGTGTCGCACCGTCTCGAAAAACGCGTCTCGCAGATAGGGTCAAGCGATAGATTTGTGTCAGTGTTCAGTACAGACCAGCAAACTCTGGAGCAAGGCAACGTCATTCGTAGCACTATATAAAATGGCAGGAAGTGAACTTGCTCACATTTACTTTCCCTAATACGCCTGGAAGGTTTGTCAACCACTCACCCTGTTAGTATTCTACGTTGTTCATTCTAAATTTTTATATTCTTGCTAAGTTTGTTTATTCAAGTTTTTCTGACGTTTTAATAAACTCAACTGTGTTATTTGTAAAGAAGTATTATCAATTCAAAAGTTTGATCATTCTTTTAAGGTCTGGTTTACATACCGGTGACCCCCTCCCATTTCTACAGATTGTTTCATGACATTCAGTAAACGTCCATTATTTTGGTTCAAGTTCACTTTAAAGACGTCCCATATTTTAAAAATGTCCAAGGCTCGTACCTCTTGTTCTGGTAGATGTTGACGGCCGAGTTGAGGTCGGCAAGCTGCTCCTTCAGCAGCTGCAGGTTGGAGTTGACGAAGCTCAGCTCCAGCGCCACCGTCTCGCGAAGCTTCTTGTTCGTCGTCACCCTATACCAGCGAGGAAGAAACTCTTTGAAAACAGACTCCAAAATATCCCCCTACAAGCCTAATTATGTTGTTGTTGACTTAGCCTCGGTTCTGTCTGACGGAATCAAACAAGACCCATTAGACCAGAGACCGCAGTGACCTTTAAAAAATTTACTTTACTACTACACTGCTCAAAACAATTAGGGGAGCGCATGGTTTAAACCCTTTCATCCCCAATGATTCCATTTGGAATCATCAGCTTTCTCTTTAAGTTTTTTTCCTCTTAAGTCGCACTTATTTATTGTTAGATTGAAGAATCATATCTTTTGAAGAATTAAATAATGTTTGTTTTAATTAAATGAAAATATGACTAACATGGCAAAATAAAATTCACTCGCAAAATTTTTTATGAAATAAATTGATGATAATAATTGATTCCAATCCCCTCCCCGTTTTTTATAATTTCATTCTGGATGCATAAGGAAACAATTCCTCAACATTTAGATTATTAGAATAAAAGCTAAAAAATCGGGACTGAAAGGGTTAACAAAAATACGCAAAATGCTTCCCTAATTGCTTTGAGCAGTGTAGAAGGAGAGAAAAGTAAATATCCTCCCCTTAAAGTCCGAGAAGTGATCAGGAGAGGCTCGCTTATTTTGACATTCCTGCCTTCCCAAAAAGGAAAGACTTTTAATATGGCCGCTCTTCAAACGTAAAATTGCTGTTGGGCCTATTTCTAAATAGAGTAAGTGGGCTGCAGCAGCAAATTTTGGAGGGGTGGCATTTTCTCCTTATTTCTTCATAAATTAAACTTTTAATTTATCAATAATGTTTAAGTTTTAGATAAACTAAATGAACTTTATGCTAAAAGAAAAACACACTGATGAACTCTATCTTTTTGTTGCATAAATCAAATATATGTGGTAATACTTAAAGTTAAACTTTTTCTGAATTAAAATAATACGTAGGAACTTTTTTCCACGGTCACTAAAAATTATTGAAGTTTGATAATAGATGGCAGCACCACAGTTTAATCACGGACCCGCCTTTATGTGACTATGACTGACCGAATCTGGATTTTTCTCTGGTTCCAAAACGTGATACAATTACAAAATATGCGTAAAAATGTTTTTTAATGATTTTCACGGCTTAAAACTACTTATAAAGGCCTTAACGTACCTTTCTCATTAACAAACATTGTTTTAAATTACAACTCCTGATATTTTTAAAGTTTGCAAATTGAAAAATAAAAAGGTTTATTTCCACATTAAAGACACATTTATACACATTAAATTTATTTTGAAACATTAACACTTGAATTTAAAATAAAAAAATGAATAGTATATGATACGATGTCTCCAGCGCTGGCACAACCTAAACATAAAATCAGACGGCGTTCTATGAATTCAATTATATGAAAACTATTAAAAAATGTCAAAGAATATCAAGCAATTTTCATTTCTTGCTTTTTTTCCCTTTTATTATTTAAACACGTTTGTTTTAGTAGCCAGCAAGAATACATTTTAAAACGTGAGCAAGAACAAAAGTTATTGGATAAACATTACACCAAACAATAGGGGTATGGGTGGGCTTGTATGACATCACTTTATATTGTAACACGAAGAATTGCGTAGAAATGATCCTTTGCGATTTCCGTCTATTGATTGTTTTCACTCAGAAAAGATGGTCAAAAGAATGTCATTTCCAACGAGTCAAGGACTTTTTTTTAAATCCTCTTCCAATTATGGGATGTCATGCTTCAAAGAAAACGCTTTGTTTCAATCGAAAGATGAAAATTCGGTTTTTGACGTGAGATTGCGAAATAAAAAAGGAAAAACTTTCGCATTATTTTTTTTTATATCACCAAGTCTGTTGGCATGTGACAACACCATGAGCAACGAAACGTAACAAATGCGCGGTCAAAACAAATATTGGCTCTCATCAACAATAGGTCAAAATTATAATGACGAAACATGTGCTTAAAACTTAAAGAACGGACATGGTGTGGGATTCTTACGGCGAGTATAGAACTGTTTCTATGTTAAAAGCAAATGAAATATTTTTATTCTCTCCAAACATTTACGCACGGATTTTGACGAAAACCAAATGTTGACTAAAAATGGGACTATTGGAGTTACCAGTTTGACAAACTAGTTGTGTTTATCTCGCTTGAGTTGCCGCAGATGGATAACATTCGACTAGATTTATGATGACGCGATCACATGGCGGAAAATGAAAGATATAAGAAAAGAGACGAGAAAAGGGGTGGGGGGGGGGGGGGTGTACGATTCGAGTTTGAAAATGAATTATGCGTAATAATAATACGTATGCAAGAAACATAACAGGGTGGTAACAAAATCCTTAAAAAAAAGTTCCCTGATATTTCCACGATTTCCCTGCTACTTTCATAAAAAAATCCCTGATTCTACAATTACTTTTTAGTTTGGTTTAGGTTGAATTATCGCCATACTAGAGCTACACGAGGGCTATTGGCCACAGGCGTCGTAATTTAGAACCACAGTCAAGTTGCGAGCCGACACCTGAGTAGCACCCAACACAACCGTTAAGGGCGACATCGTACACAGCGCTGGGACTTTGGAGCATATTTGGGGTTTGATTATAATTGACAGTTTTTTGCCTCTGCATGATAAGAAGATAGTTGAGTTTACTTTCGTAGCTCTGGTACAGGCCAATCAGACCAACCAGAATATTTTCTTTTGATCAAGAAATGTCCGCTAGTATAGTGATCGCAAGAACAACCTAAACCTACTGTTTACATGATCCGAAATGGAAAAATTTCCTGATATTTAGCGAAATTTGAAAAATTCCCTGATATTTCCAGAATTAAAAAGTTCTCTGAGAATTCCCTGATCTCCAGGTTTCCCAGGTTCTGCATGTTACCACCCTGCATAAACATATCCAAAGGAATAAGATGGCGGAAATTTTTAATTTCAGTACAGTCTCTTCCGCCTACATTTGTTGAATAATGACAACAATGTTGCGGCTATGATAAAATGCGATTATTCGAGGTGTTAAAACACCTCCCGTCCTTCTTCTGGTATAATTTTAAGCACGCTCGATTTTATTTTTTTGTATTCGGAATTTACACAGCAACTGACCCGAGGGACATTTTTAGGAAATGGCGGTAGTCCATTCGATACAGCGCATGCGCGGCTGTTTTAGTACATATCGAAAATTTCCGTCCATCAGCGATTGCCCTTCAAAAATGCATGTAACCGCTGAATTTTTTTTCGTGATGAATGACGCGATTCTACGGGGTTGGTTTCCAAAAAAGATCACGTTTTTTTTTTCGAAGGTACGAACAGGTGCGCCTTGTCGAACAAATTGTAAGTAAAGCTTAAGCTTTACACATTCTAGTCTCCGAATTCGTAATGCGCATTCGGAAATCGAATCATGCGGAAACCGACCATGTGTGGCCATCCTTAAATATAGTAGGATTATACATTCTATCGATAAACATTAAAAATACTAACAATTTCTTCGGAAGTTGTAAAACAGCACCCATTTCTCCGCTCATGACACGAAGAAGCATTTCGAACATTCTCTCACACGTGATATAGAATACGGAAACTTTCTCCTACTTTTCGTGTTGACAAGGGATTTTCACTCCATTAAAATCACGGACCGTGAACCAACGGTCAGAAATGCGTGTCAACGCGGAATCAAATTCTTTCTATCGTAGCCAAGAATTCCAATTACGGATTTTTTTTCTGGTTGAGTATTTGATTAAATGGACGCAACACTGGAGCTGTATCATTAACTGTTACAGAAAGATTCAGAATATAGGTATATTACGAAATATGTTAGTAGCACATAATAATACTATTGCAAATAAAGATAGCTGTTTATTAACGAAGGAAAATTTGAGGTTGATTTTGAATACAGAAACAAACAAAAAAGTTTAACGAAAAATACAATATTGCATGCATCCCAGGGGAACTGTAAATTACCTTCTTAATTAAGAAAATTCCTTATAGTTGTGCGAAATGTTATGATTATAAAAGAATGGTTTAAATTTCGAAAAAAAAATTCTGCTAAGCCATGAACAACTTCAAATAGATTTTGTTATAAAATGTAAAGTTCTTTTTAAACAAGTTCTATTTTACGGGTATTGTCAAAGAAGGATGAAAGAAAGGACGTTTTAAATTTGTGATGGATAAGAAGGGGGACGTACATAAATTACGTCACGCTAAATTTTGACTTTTTTGACCCCTCCCCCTATGTCACGCTGCGTCACGTTTAATCGAACCCCTCCCTCTAAAATTACGTCACGTTGTTGCACCCCCCACCTTAAATTAAAAGTTAATTTTAATATTTCCCTTTGTTTCTGAAATTTGAAAAAAAATGCATATTTTATATTTTTTAAAAAATTAACTTAGAAAGAAAAAAAATGTAAAATTTATCTTGGTTATATAATTTATTCATATGAATATACCAACATTGAATCTACATCATTGTTTCCGTTGCCCAAGGTCTAACTAGCCTAGCCATTCGCTAATGTCTTCTAAAAAAAGGGGATCTGAGAGTAATCGGAAATATCTAGTTCTGGGTCTTTTGGTGTTCTTCCAGCAGAGGTGCCGATCCCCCCCAGAGCTAACGACGCACCCCCCCTAGAAAATTATTACAACCCCCCCCTAAAAAAACGGTGAGGATTTTTTATTTATATGGGCTAATGGGAGTACCTAACCAAAGTAGCCTCTAACTACATCTTTACGGTGTACATAGAAAACCTTATAGTAAAATGATATTTCAAGTACCATCGAATGGGGTAACTTAACTTTATCCCAAGAATTAAAACCCTAGTACTGACTTTCTTCTTAAATATTTTTCTACTGATAGGTCAAAGCAGAGTTGCCCCTAATCGAAAAAGGGAAGCACCTTTTGGAATATCTTTTATAATACGGAATTACTAGCTATTTATAATTTTCCTTTAAAAAAGGTTTTTCTTTACAGCCAAAGCTATCGGAATCTAAATAATTGGTAAAAATTCCGCTCAAAATTTATGTAATTATATTATTTTTTAAAAGAATAAAAATAGCCGGACACGTGATCCAATCAAAAACGGCTTCCAATTCATTCCCTCAATTCTTAATGCATAAAAAAAGTTTATCTTGGTATAGCTTTTTATTTAATACAACACATTTGACATTATCAAACACATCAGAATTATTTTATAATGTTTACAGAGATTGTTTCACTTAAAAAAAACCCCTAAAATTAAAAAAATTAAAGTTAAATATAACAAAATTCTTACCGTGAAACTCGGAATTGCACTATTTAATTATATTCAATTACTTAGACCCGTCACATTTGAGACAAGACGACAAGTATTTTCCTACTGATTCTAAAGCAATCATTTAGTTATTTTGGCTTCGAGTCTAATTTGGCGGGAAAAAGTCAAAAATATTATCCGAAGGTCATTAATTCGTAAAAATGTTATACAAAGTTAAGTTCGAAAGATTTATGAGCCAGCTTCAAAATATTGGCGGGAATATCTCATTGATTCCATTGGCAAACTATAATGCGAACGTCATCAATTCACCGAAATGTTTTATAAACTGCGTGAGATTTATGAGTGTTTAAACTTTGTTACAGTGTTGGATTGTTTATTGGCAATCATTTAGTTATTTTGGCTTCGAGTCTAATTTGGCGGGAAAAAGTCAAAAATATTATCCGAATGTCATTAATTCGTAAAAATGTTATACAAAGTTAAGTTCGAAAGATTTATGAGCCAGCTTCAAAATATTGGCGGGAATATCTCATTGATTCCATTGGCAAACTATAATGCGAACGTCATCAATTCACCGAAATGTTTTATAAACTGCGTGAGATTTATGAGTGTTTAAACTTTGTTACAGTGATTGGATTGTTTATTGGAAATAATTGTCAGAAAACGTATCGTCTGGTAGACGCCAACGAACATAATTTATAACTCCTTTTTTTTCCTGGTGTTGCTTTGAATTATGGTTACCCATCCCTATTCTTTGAAGGCAAAAATATAAAAAAAAATTGGAGCCACTTTTGATTTTCTTGCCACTTTGTGTTTTATTTTAAACCAAATAAAAATTCGCCAGAGTACAAGTTCTGAGCCCCCCCGAGACCCCCCCCCCCCCGTGTTGCGTCGGCTGGGGGAAGGGGGCGGCAGATAATGAGTAAGAATAAGAGTTACCCGAGTTTTTTTTTTATCAAAATTGGCTGTTTATTAATAATTTTTATAAAAAATTCACCCCCCCCCTAAAATTTCAACGACGCAGTCTGCGTCGTTGACCCCCCCTTGTAGGCACCCCTGTGTTCCAGGTAGCTGCCAGTCCTCTTAAGTAATGGTTTCCTAAGATTACGGTGCCGTCATCCGCCAGATTCGTAACGGTTACGTATGACGTCACAGAAACCTTTTACGTACAAATGTATGGCGATGGTTTCCAAACAACACGTTAATCGTAACCGTAACGGATCTGTACCATCGTCACGGACGTTCTTGCTTTTCCGACTCTTCTTCACACGTTTTTCGGACACGTAACGGCTACTTTTGCGAGGGAAAAATGTTCGAAAAGAGCGCTTCTCAGTCGGCCTTTCTCTTCTGGGGCTATAGGATTCTTGTGGCGATTGTAGGGCTTCGAAACTAAATCTTCGCGCACATGATTTAAAACAAATTATCTTTGTTCGTAGATGCCGACGTATGAGGATATGGAAAGCCCCTTCAGTTGTCCTATGTTTGAAAATTTCACTTTCCCTCTGCCGGCTACTTTCTAAATCCGATTCCTCATCCTCCATCAGTATTAGCAGAGCTAAATTTTCATAATCCAAACTCATTTTTATATTGATTGAAGTTACGAATTGGCTAAAAAAATCACGATGTGTCGGTTTGTTTACGTTTGGTTCGGTTGCGGATTACGTTTCTTCATTTCGAGGAAACCGCATTCGCCGTAAACATTACGATCGGAATTGTAGCGGAGCGAATCTGTGACGTCACGCGTAGAGTTACGGTGACGGTGCCGTTATCTTAGGAAACCATTACTTAATTGGTCAAGATGGTGTCGTAATTTTGCGTGTTACGAAGTACCGTTACGAAAAGGTCTGTAAACTAATAATGCCGACGTTGTTGCAGAATATAATCTACCCATCGTCTTTCTGAAATAAAGTGTTTCTTATTAAAAACAATTTCAATTTTTTCCCCTCCCTCCCCCCTCTAAGCGTGACGTAATTTATGTACGTCCCCAAGAGACGGATCAAGGTTGTCACTCAAAGACATAAAAAATGAACTAAGTGTGTTTAGTGGGGAGTCATGACAGAAGAGAAGCAAGCCAAAGTTGCCCCACTTGATGACAATAACTGTACTCACTTGTACAGCTTCTCCGCCCCGTTCCTGATCATGATCTGCTTGTTGATCTCCTGGTTGAGCTTCGACCGCTGGTTCTGCTGCTTGCCACGGCATGTCGCCAGGCGAGGGTCGGAACCCTGAAACAAAAAACCATCATCATGCAATAACCTCTTTAAGACATTCATTTAAATGTATTTTACTATTTTAAACTACTTAATATATTTAAAATGGTTTGATAGAAGAGGATCTGAAAATCACTTTTTAAGATTTTACTGCAGGTGTCAGTCGTTTAGTTGTACGAAAAATAAAGTAGCAAGTTTTAAAATTCTTAATTACTAGGTTTTCTCAGCAGTAAATTTATAAAATATTTTGCATCATAAGAAATGGTAGATTAAAGGATTGCAATAATACTGAACGAGCTTGTGATGCATTTATAGCACGAAAAATTGTAGTCTTAATAATGTGCTTAGTACCCATAGATATCATAAGTAAAGTATTAGATTGGTAGATCACGTGACCTCCAATGCTAACGACGGGACGCGCATGGAGGCCAAATAAGAGGGCATAATGGCTAGTGTTGCTGCCACTTTAAGGAGAAAAATACTACAAAAAAATACCATTTAATTCTAAAATTACAAAAAAAATATCGTAAAAATACTCGCTGCATTTTGGAATCTTTTTTGTGACTTTAAATCCTTTTCTAGTATTTTTTTTAGAATTAATTTAATTTTTAATTAATTTTAGAATTAAATGGTATTTTTTTAGAATTAATTTAATTTTTAATTAATTTTAGAATTAAATGGTATTTTTTCGTAGTATTTTTCTCCTTAAAGTGGCAGCAACACTGGCCATTATGCCCTCTTATTTGGCCTCCATGCGCGTCCCGTCGTTAGCATTGGAGGTCACGTGATCTGCCAATCTAAAACTTTAACTATGATATAGTATATGCTTAGTACCTCAATTTCGTTTAAATGTATGCGGCCCTCAGCAAATATTAGACGTTTCAAAAGTTCCTTGCCGCACGTGCTTTTAAATATATATTATTTTTATAATTGCGTGAAAAAAATCCGATTTGTACATTATAATTTTAATATCAGACGCGTGCGAAAAGTTATACTTTTTAGAAACAGTGATACAAAATTACTTTTTTTCACCCAAAAGCAGTGAAAAAAAGTACTTTTTTTCACTCTTTTCATAAGATGCCAACATTTCAAGTAAAATTTCTATTTCATAATCTTCATAAAATCCAGAAATTTATTGATCTGCTTTATTTATAAATATTATGCGCGTGAATTTTATTATTTTTTTTATTTTTGAATCAGTATCCATGTTCAAATGTTTGACTTTAAACTAAACAAGAAGTTCATAAAGAACTAAAATAGCCTACTTTCCTGTTACTTAAATACTTACTGAAGTTCTAATCGGGAAAAAAAACTAGGTTCCTAAAGTAAATATCATCAACAGCCGTTTCTACACTAGATTTATACACATTAGAAAAAAAAATCGAAACACAGCACCCAGCTATAATTTAAACTTCTAAAAGCCAAAATCAACTATTTTCCTTAATATTCGTTCGCAAATTAATTAAATATTATTTATCATCTGCTCGTGATTTATTTGTAGTTCGAAGAATAAATATTTATTAATAACAAAAGTAATGAAACTACTCCGAACTGCATTAAAAAACAAGAAATGTAAATTAAAACTAAGCATAATTGCATGCAAAAGTATGCCTTGCCGCTTTCTTGGTAGATAATTAATGAATAATCAAAGAATCAAATTATTCTACATTTTATGACGTCATTCCAAACTGATTCATGAAAATATTATTTTGCTTCAAATATGTTTAAATAAAGTTTCTCATGCCATTGTTGATTTGGCAACAGTGATTTAAATGACTCAAAATCCCATTGAATTTCAATGCTAATTCAATGGGAAATTCGCCGACAGATAGTAGATTTATGTCCGTCCGGACGTACAGACAGACGGACAAAAAGTATGAAAGTTGGGTATCTGAGGTCATAGCTTTCTAACAAAAAAAGAATTTTTAAGATCCGATGATTAGAACCGATTTTGGAAGGGGGGTACAGACAGACAGACAAAGGGACAGACAGGCGGACAGACAGACGGACAGACATACGAACAGACAGACAGATGGACATCAACCGCATTTCAATACCTACAGTGATTTAAATGACTCAAAATTGAATTTCAATGCTAATTCAATGGGAAATTCGCCGACAGATAGTAGATTTATGTCCGTCCGGACGTACAGACAGACGGACAAAAAGTATGAAAGTTGGGTATCTGAGGTCATAGCTTTCTAACAAAAAAAAGAATTTTTAAGATCCGATGATTAGAACCGATTTTGGAAGGGGGGTACAGACAGACAGACAAACGGACAGACAGGCGGACAGACAGACGACAGACATACGAACAGACAGACATACGAACAGACAGACAGATGGACATCAACCGCATTTCAATACCTACAGTGATTTAAATGACTCAAAATTGAATTTCAATGCTAATTCAATGGGAAATTCGCCGACAGATAGTAGATTTATGTCCGTCCGGACGTACAGACAGACGGACAAAAAGTATGAAAGTTGGGTATCTGAGGTCATAGCTTTCTAACAAAAAAAGAATTTTTAAGATCCGATGATTAGAACCGATTTTGGAAGGGGGGTACAGACAGACAGACAAACGGACAGACAGGCGGACAGACAGACGGACAGACATACGAACAGACAGACATACGAACAGACAGACAGATGGACATCAACCGCATTTCAATACCTACAGTGATTTAAATGACTCAAAATTGAATTTCAATGCTAATTCAATGGGAAATTCGCCGACAGATAGTAGATTTATGTCCGTTCGGACGTACAGACAGACGGACAAAAAGTATGAAAGTTGGGTATCTGAGGTCATAGCTTTCTAACAAAAAAAGAATTTTTAAGATCCGATGATTAGAACCGATTTTGGAAGGGGGGTGCAGACAGACAGACAAACGGACAGACAGGCGGACAGACAGACGGACAGACATACGAACAGACAGACATACGAACAGACAAACAGATGGACATCAACCGCATTTCAATACCTACAGTGATTTAAATGACTCAAAATTGAATTTCAATGCTAATTCAATGGGAAATTCGCCGACAGATAGTAGATTTATGTCCGTCCGGACGTACAGACAGACGGACAAAAAGTATGAAAGTTGGGTATCTGAGGTCATAGCTTTCTAACAAAAAAAGAATTTTTAAGATCCGATGATTAGAACCGATTTTGGAAGGGGGGTACGGACAGACAGACAGACAGACGGACATCGACCGCATGTCAATACCTACTTTTTCATTTTTTTAATTCTTTCGAATTAAAAAAAGAAAAGTAGGCTAAAAATTAGTTTATCTTTTGTAGTTCCAGAGATTTATCGATGCCGATCTTCTTTACGTAAAAAATTAGCACGTGAATTATTTTTGAACCATTGAGATTTGATTTTTTCACGTAATTATAAAAAATAGTGTATGAAACACGTGTGAAAAGTAAACTTTTTAAAACACGTGTCATTATTTCACTCGCTCGTGAAATAAAATCCACTAGTTTTAAAAAGTGTTACTTTTCACACTTGTTGCATAAATAACTATTGTTTCACAAATATATTTACACAAACAATTTTACTGAGGTTAGAGATTGAAAAAAAAAACCCACAGCAGATTGAAATGTACACAGCTTTTAATTTTAAATTTATTTCGCATTTCTTTAAGACTACTAAGATGTAACATGCTTATGAATTTTTGGAACACATGTTGCTCAATTTCACGCACACATAATTTTTCTCAAAAAAAAATGCATACGTCTGTAGGACTCTATAAAACTTCTCTTAAATATAAATATAGTTCAAAAATTGGGGTGTTCTGAACGCACCCTAAAGTTTTTCATTATACATGCATGAACCATAAAATGTATATATTTATGAATACCCATTCCATAGTTACACATCGAATTGAATCTTTCATATTTAAACAAAATGTATTATTTCAGTACAAATCGGAAATTGTTCAAAAGTGATGATGAGGAAAATAGTTTATATTTTAATTAAAAAACATTCGACAGTGTTTAAAAATAAATAAAAGTGGAAAGAACGCCATCTAATTAACTTAAAATATCCATTACCGAATTCCACATAGAGTTAAAACCAACATGTTACAAGAATTTCATTATAAATAAAATATGCGAGAATTTTTTTTAACTATTGGAATTCTACGTACGTCGATACATAGAACGTTCATTTCAAGGGCATTTAAAATAGAAATACTATCAACACCCACGTATAGCGTTTTGAAGAGTCATTCCACGAAATGGAACACAATTTAAATTATAAAAACAGAGTCTTTCCACTAAATTATCAAACACAATTTTCGACTAAAAATGTCGAAATTTGTTCGGCCTTAAATGGAGGAGACGAGAATAGTGAAACATGGGTCCAAATCAATCCAATTTCTCATCTCGAAATCATTGGCTTGACAAAGCCATGATTGACGTTTTAAGTGAAAACGATTTAAAAACTAGGGGTGTGTAATACTCAAAGAGTTCTATAGTAGGGTAGAGACTGAACCTGGCAACAGCACCATGGACCAACACGGAGACAATATAGGGTGGCATGTTGGGGCCCGATGACCGAGTGGTTTGGATCGCAGGCCATAACGCTAGCAGTCCGCGCGCTGTAACGGGTGCGGGTTCGATCCCCGCCTTTGCCATGGGTGTACTTCCTTTCTCAGTATCAAAATTATAAATTAACTAGCACGTTTGCCACTCTATTCGGGCTTCGTAGTGAGCCATGGCTGCTGCCTGCCGATGGCAGCTCAGAGCTCAGCACGAGTCGTTCCTCTACCTTACTATAGAACTCTTTGGTAATACTTCATGACTTTCAATTGCAACTCAATAAATCAATGCACACATTTAAAGGTAATTCTTATAAGGTAATTTCAACAACTTTTTAATCTAAAACGCTCTATGCACAATTCGAAATTCAGGGTAAGCGTTAAACTTAAGTTTCAATTATAACCAATCGGCCCTCATTACAATAAAATAAATTACCTTCAAAAAAAAAAAGATTTTTTTTTATAAATATCCACTAGCAATCAAACAAGGTCCTAAAAAATGACAAGATAAACTACAAAAAAAGTCTATTGGCTATTTACAAAATCATTCCGGTTTGAACAGACGAGTGGTGGAGTCGCACTGTTTCCCAAATACTGTTATTAATTGCTTCACATGTCCGTGAATATAAAAAGGGTTATTGTGTGAAATGTTCTCATCCTTGTTCATTTGACATTGGGCTCCGTTGTGAAGGGACGACGAGATAGCGGGGAAAGAAGGAAAACGTTATTTATCACTTGTTATTTTAAAGCAAGGTCCCTTTTTAAAATACTGGAATATGCTGTTCAGTTTTGGTCTCCCTTCCTCAGAAAAGATATAGAGTTGCTTGAAAAAGTTCAGCATAGGGCTACAAAAATGATTAAGGGTCTATCTGGTATTGATTATGATAACAGATTAAGATCTTTAAACATGTATTCCATGGAAAACAAGAGAGCTAGGGGTGATTTAATACAGTTATTCAAGTTCATAAAACAGGGAGATATGGAGGTTTTACCTTCAATAGCCGGACCAGAGGACATGATCAGAAATTGAATAAATCGAGCTTTAGAAGGGAGGTAAGAAAACATTATTTTTACAATAGAGTTGTCAATGAGTGGAATGTTTTACCAGATTATGTTGTGCATTCGAAGAGAGTAGAAGATTTTAAGAAGGAATTTGACGTTTATTGGAAACTAGTAATGTATTAGATTTATTTTGGATCCACCTTGCTGGGCCTCTGGCCTGTTGTTGGTCGACAATTTTTGTATTTGTATTTGTATTAAAATACCTAAACTTAAAAAAAAAACCTCGATGCAAGGATTTTTTTCGGATAGCACAGAGCAAACGTTTCATTCTGATTTTAGCAAAACTGTTTACACGTTATTTAGGCTTTGCAGGGTTCAGAATTAAACAGAGATTAAACAGTTCCCGTTAAAATAATAGGCGAATGACACCACATTTTAGCAGAGAGGCTATCGACAACATGAAAAAAATATGCCAGACTAATATTGTAACTCGAGTTATTTCCTATATAGTGGAAATTCAGAACAACTGCACAATTTTACATAACAAAATGTGATGTCGGTAGTAAAATATATCGAAACGAAATAGAAATCAGGGTCGATGAACAATTACTTTACGATTTAAGATTATGTCACGCTAACGTCCACCATTTACCGCATCCTCTATTTCTATGGTTCATACCGGGTGGCCCAGCGGGTAGTGTTTGAAACAAATGAAAAATTAAAAACAAATAAGCGACATGAGAAGAATTTAATGACGCTTATTGAATGGACATATTGGGCAATTCATGATTAAAGAGGTTCGAAGTGCCCGCCATCTTTAACAAGGACAGTAGTTAGGCGGTTCTCGAACTCAACCATACTCCATACCCATACTTTCCTCTTTCCTCCATACTCCTGCCATACTCCTTTTGTTTGGCCAATTCTTATTGTGGAACTTCCCACAAAAGCTAAAAAAAGCTTCCCACAATAAGAATTGGCCAAACAAAAGGAGTATGGAGGAAGGTATTTGTAAGGAGTATGGAGTATGGTTGGATTCGAGAACCGCCTAACTGTTGTCCTTGTTAAAGATGGCGGGCACTTCGAACTTCTTTATCATGAATTGCCCAATATGTCCATTCAATAAACGTCATTAAATTCTTCTCGTGTCTCTTATTTGTTTTTATTTTTTATTTGTTTCAAACACTACCCGCTGGGCCACCCTGTATTTGAAAAGACATTCGTTTTATGCAACTAAAGGATAAAGTCTATTGGTGTTTTCATCTGTTTCAAAAAACACATAATTAATTTAGTTTGGATAAAACTTAAGTTGGATTTCAACTTTAAAAGAAAATGCCATCCTCTTCAAAAATTGCCACCATAAACTGAAGCCTACTTGGATAACTAAAAATGTGTGGCTTAGATGGTAATTTCTACAAAGAATCACGAAGTGGGGATATTTTTCTAAAAATGTATGGCTTAGATGGTAATTTCTTCAAAGAATCACGAAATGGGGATATTTTTCTAAAAATGTATGGCTTTGATGGTAATTTCTTCAAAGAATCACGAAATGGGGATATTTTTCTAAAAATGTATGGCTTAGATGGTAATTTCTTCAAAGAATCACGAAATGGGGATATTTTTCTAAAAATGTATGGCTTTGATGGTAATTTCTTCAAAGAATCACGAAATGGGGATATTTTTCTAAAAATGTATGGCTTAGATGGTAATTTCTTCAAAGAATCACGAAATGGGGATATTTTTCTAAAAATGTGTGGCTTAGATGGTAATTTCTTCAAAGAATCACGAAGTGGGGATATTTTTCTAAAAATGTATGGTTTAGATGGTAATTTCTTCAAAGAATCACGAAATGGGGATATTTTTCTAAAAATGTGTGGCTTAGATGGTAATTTCTTCAAAGAATCACGAAATTGGGATATTTTTTCTAAAAATGAATTTCTTAGATGGTAATTTCTTCAAAGAATCACGAAAAGGGGATATTTTTTCTTGAAACGAACAGAAACAAGCAGCAACTGTTCTCTACTAAAATTTCAATCTAACATATCATCTGGCCTCTGTCTTTTGGCGTCCGGACCCCATGTCCGTCGGAGTCAAGGTTCTATTCGAACATTGAATTTCCCGGATTACGTAAAAATGGCGCGCATGGAAAGAACGATGTGTTTTACTCAAAAAAAAAACTTTAGTACGTCGTGGGAAAAAGATTGTTTAGTGTCTAATGCACGCTTTGATGTTTAATTAACGTGACAAATGGAGTTCTGAATGGCGCATCTATTATTTGATAAACCTTGAGCTACAGAGAGGACTGATGAAGATTGTCCTTGCGTATCATTTAGTAAGAGAAAATACATTTTTCCAATTACAAAAAAATTATTCTGTGAAGTTCAGTTTGGATAACGATAGTCGAAAATTCCAGAAATTCTTAGCAGACATTTTAACCTCTTCAGATGACTTCAACCGAACTAAAAAAAAATTATACAATCAAAAATATTTTTAAGCTAAATTTTAATTTTAATGCTTCTTCATTTTACCTCTGAATGATTCATATTAAGGTTTTCTTAGATACAATACTACATGATTTTGTTTCCTCCGATGAAAGGAAGAACTTAAATGTTATTTTTTTTGCAATATTTAATCATTCAAGGAATGTGAAAACTCAAAAATATTTATCTTATTTCATATTTTCAACATTAATGTTTTTTGAATACATTTTTCCAGATTCTTAATTTTTGAGTATTATGTCGATAGAAGAAAGTCACGAAAACTGTATTTTCCTTTTGCAATAACGCCTGATTTAACAATATACACTCTTAAAACAAAAGAGTGAAATCCACTCCTATAGGGGAAGTGCATTTTCGGCACCGGAAAGGAGTGGAAATTAACTCAGACTGAGTTGAAACCGCTCGTTTTAAGAGTGTAGGACGTAGATTGTTATCTTTTATTTCTTTTACCCACTCAGCAAAAAGAGTGAAATCCACTCCTATAGTGGAAGTGCATTTTCGGCACGGAAAGGAGTGGAAATTAACTCAGACTGAGTTAAAACCTCTCGTTTGTTTTAAGAGTATACCTGGTTCATCCAAAAGGCCGTTGTTGGCAACGGCCAAACTATATTTGCTACAAAAAATTCTATCTAAAATTTGTTTCTACCTAAAATAACATTTCTATATACCCTCCTCTGCGACCAGAATGAGAGTTTATTAGTTCTGTCTTGAATATAAATGTACTATTCGTCATTTTTAAATCGAATAAATTTTAAAGTCGTACAGATTCCACTCTCCGTTAAGAGGGACTGTCAGTCCCATAGAGTTAATGCATTAGTTTTGAAATCACAACTTTTTGTAAAAGAATTTCTTTGCCATGTTATCGCATTTTCATCAGGTATGGGAATCATTATAACATCAATTTAAAACAAAATTGAAAAGAAAATAGCACCTGGTAATTTAATTATTAATTGATAACATTTTAAAATGGTGTCGCCATCTGCTGTATATTTTTGGCATTTTAAAACTTCAAAAATACATAATTAAATAACTAGATAACATTTTCGTTTCAAAATTTGTTTCATTTCGATGTTATGTTGATTCCCATACCTGGGAAAAAAAAAGGGCTAACATGGCAAAGCAATACTTCCACGGAAGTTGTGATTCCAAAACTAATGCATTAGCTCTATGGGACTGACAATCCCTCTTAATGTTCTCGATCAAAGTTCTGTGCAATCGAAATTCATTTTCACCTGGTCGAATGCTCTCATTTTACTCGCATTCAGAAAGAAAATCGGCACGCTGACCTCACTCTCGCCAATGTTCTCAAAGTGACGATCGAATGCTTCACACGTTTTTTTCTCGACTCATTGAACTCATTCTCGGATTTTCACTTTTGTTTTTTGTCACCCCCCGGCATCAGAGTTTACCGAACACGGCTATTTTTGACAAATAAGGGAACATTAAAGTCGAAATAAACCGCCGCATGGTGTGAAAAATGTATAAATAGACATGAAGCAGACTGCTCTCTAAATACAGTTAAGGCTCGACTCGCATTTTGATGTCTTAAATGACCCATTAAAATGCATTGGATGCAGTGTTGATTAAAATAATATCACATTATTTATAAACAGAGATCATTTTAAAAATAATAAAACTGCATTTTGGAAAGCTATACACGAACGTAAAAAGGACAAGGATTACTTTGATTGCTGTATGATGTTTACGTGTACCAAATATTACTTTAAATATAGAATTCGTAAAAAAATATAAGAATTAAATATAGAAATTAAATATAGAATTGGTCGTTTAAAAAAATATATATTTAGAAATTTTACCATGCTAAATAAACTCAATCAAACGTCGGGAAACTATGTGGAAAGTTGTCGAACTAAACTAAAAAAAAAAAAAAAGGATTACTGATTTTTTAAATGGTAGTATAATGATAGATTTACATTGAATAAGATGGCGTATTATTTAAATGAGTGTTTATAAAGCAAATATCATGAATGTACACTGTCCAAAACAAATAGGGGAGCGCTTTGCGTACTTTTGTTAATCCTTTCAGTTCCAACGTTTTATTTTTTATTCTAAAAATCTAAAATTTGTGAAATAGATTCATTATGCATCCAGAATGAAATGGTAAAAAACAGGAGGAAAAAAATCCTAATTTTTTAACTAAAATTTAAGGGGAAAAATCGGAAGCATAACTTTTGAATTAATTATAACAATGATTTTTTTCGAAACTTTACTTGTTAAAAAAAAAGTTAAAATCAATTTTTAAACATCGAAGAATGTAAGCGTGAAGAATTTAGGGTCAATTTATTTCATAAAATTGTTTGGGAGATAATTTTATTTTACCATGTTTTTCATATTTTCATTTAATTAAAACAAACATTATTTAATTCTTCAAAAGACATGATTCTTCCTTCTAACGATAAATAAGTGCGGGCTCAAGTTAGTGAGAAAAAAAAATTGCAAGCTGATGATTCCAAATGGAATCATTGGGGGTGAAAGGGTTTAAACCATGCATTCCCCTAATTCTTTGTGTGTACTTAGGCGCAAGCAAAAGTACATCCAGACCTTATTCTATTTCACTTCGTCGCTTTAACTATGGATTTTCTCTTAACCGACTTACCCTCGATCCCAATGAAGCCGGTTAAGAGGGTGGTATGGGAGTTAACACAATTAATTGATATTAAGAAGTCAAAGGAATTTATATTAATTATTACATTTAATATTTTATTTTACTTAAGTTATTCATCTTAATCTATATTAGCAGGGCCGGATTTCTATATAGGCTAAGTAGGCTGTAGCCTAGAGCGGCGAATTTTTTGGGGCGGCAAATTTTACAACCATTTAAAGCAGCATTCGGAATTTAAAAAAAAATATTATAAAGATACTAATATTTTTAAGAAAGAAAACAAATAATTTACATTAATGCGTAAACCTTAAACATATATGTATATAGTACTAATATTTAGTAGCCGACATGGCCGCTGGGAGGGCAATCCCCGAAGTGGGAGAATATTGTGACAGGGCGGCAAATTGATCGTAGCCTACAAGCGGCAAATCTTTAAATCCGGCCCTGTATGTTAGAAATAAAAAAGGGGAAGTTTGGCAAGCATGCCATCTGCCCTAGAGTTCGAAGGAAAAGAGTTGGAGTGAGTTCGATTCTGGTCACTTCAGTTCAGAGTATATAGGAGAGGGGGAAAATAAATATTTTGATGTGGCATCCAACGGTGCACGTATTTGTTGGTAGGCAACCGCCACAGGTGTCTACTGTACAATAATACAGAAGAACAATAGTTTAACAGTATCTCCCTATATTAAAAAAAGTAAGCTCTTTTAAAGTGTCAGCAGCCAGAACATGATGAAATATTGATGTTACAAGTCTAAAATTTTTCTGGAAGGTGTGTATCCCTTATGCCTCGATGCCTTTTTTTGTTTTTCAAATTTCCAATTAGTTTTTTAATTAAACATAAAAATTAGGCCGCAAAGCGGCCCAATGGAATTGCGCAGCAATTCTCGGGAGTTGGCGAGCGATAGCGAGCAGGGGGCGGAGAGGAAGAATCCAAGAATTCAAGCTTGCGAGCCAGTGAGATTGCGCAGCAATATCCAAGGGTGCGAGCTTGCGGCTGAATATAACTATATTACCAAGGCTCGACATATATTTGGCATAGATACAGACCTGGATGGCAAAATATGCATAGGCCTGTGCAAAGTTGGGTTGGAAAAGTTACGTTCACCAGCGAGCCGGCCGCGAAGCGGTTTATGGGAATCCGGGGGTTGGCGAGCGACAGCGAGCAGGGGGCGGAGCCCCCCAATTAAAAAAAAATCACCTCAATTCTTTCTAATTTAATATTTTGGTAAAGTTCAGATAATTAAAGTACACAATTTTGAATTACTTCAACTGTGTTCTACAAAACGCGTCCAATAGATGCGTCGCCCCAACGCCTCCTAACAATAAAAAGCCCCATCCCAGATGACATCACGAGCGAGACACGTAGCAACAAAGAACAGTAACATCTTTGATAACTCTTTTCTCCCGGTTAATGAAACGCCGATTAAGCGAGAGGGTCGGATGATGAGATAGATCCAGTGACCCACTAAAAAAAGGAGGCGTCTGTTATGGATGATGGGAGAAGGTGATAGCGAAAGCGACCTTGTCAGGGGCTATTAAACCTTTCGATTATTGGATGATAGAAGGAGCAGGGAAAAGAATGTTTTTAATTAAATTTTTAATCAATGACAAAAGTTCCAGCGCTCTTGTTTTAATTTTTTTTGTTTGGAATTAATTTTGTTTTGGTATTCGAAAATGAGTTTTCGAAGAATATTTTACTTATTAAATTTTTAAAACGCTTCTTGCTGTGCTGTTTGTTGTTGAAATCATTTGTCAAAGTCCGATTGCATTAGAAAGAAAAGTTTATTTTCATCTATGAATGTCATTTTAAGAGTGAAACCGAAACAATGAAATCTGCGGTTGCGGGGAAATGAAAACAACAGCGTTACATCATCTGAAACATTCCCATTCAAAGGACATGTTTCAGGTCTTGAGTGGCAACAGAAGTGTTTTGGTGAAATAAATTCTTCCTCGAGTTTTGATGGGTGAATCTATGTCACGGAAGAACAGAGGACCTATCGGAACACCGATCGCAAAAAGAGCAAGAAAAAAATTTCACCACTCTTGAAACAACCCAATTGCAATTAAAAATTTGATTTTTATTTTCATTTTAAGCGCTATTTTAAATTCGCAAAAAGAATATAAAAATTTCATAATTAAAAATTAAATGTTACGTTATTTTTATTATCTTTAAAGTTATTGATTCTCTTTCTCTATTAAAGTGTGTGATTTTTATTTTTGATAAAAAAATAACCTTTTAACGAATGAGTAAATATAGGATCAACTTGCTTTTAATGATGCTAAAATACTCCATACATTTAAATAAATTATTCAAAACACCTTTCGGAATGACTATAAAGCTAATGGGCATTATACAGGTCTTGAGTGACAGCAGAAATGCTGCATGAAAATAAATTCAATCTCGAACCGCGATTGGTGAATCAATATCATGAGCCTTGATATTGATGAATCAATGTTAAAGAAACAGAGAACCACCCGAAGAAAAGGCAATGAATCACAGCTGGACGAAATTCAAAACTTGCACCACTGTTAGGTATTTATATTTAAAACTAAATTCAGATGATTGACGGCTGTGCGAATTAAAGTTTATTTTTATATGACACTTGATGTCTTCTTTAAACGTCTGAGTTCTGACACCCAAAACGTCATCTGAAACAAGCCAATCGCAATCTTATTCCGAATTTGGGTAAAATTTAACGACACACAACATTATACTTAACCGAATCTAATTATTTTTAAACCGCGGCAACTTCGAAAGGTCGACGAATTGCCACAACTGGTTCACCACTGTCTGTGACTCAATAACCCCAAGCAATCACTTTTTAAATGAATAAAATGAACTGCCATTAAGCGAAAGATCAAAAGTCTCCATTTAGTTCAATGTCAAGGAGTGCTGAAAAAAGAGTTTTAACCTACTTTTACCCGCTCAAAACGAGACATCTCACTCTTAGAATAAAATAATAAATAAATAAAATGATAATAACATTGTTATTTTATTGAAGTGAGGAACGTGCGAAAGAACAAGCTCGTTCACTCTCCCTTAACACCAGGGGAAACGGGTAACCCAGATCGGCTTCATATAGTTGCCATTCAAAAATGGAGATCGTGCCGTCCATTAGTCCCCTGTTACTTTGGATGAACGGGTTTTCTCCGTTTTGTTTGAATTGTTTTTATTACTTTTCAGTTCAAACTCAATAAAAAGACAATTAATAAAGAATAACAATGTTGTGTTATTCTTTAGAATAACATAACATTGTTATTCTTTGTTTTTTGTTCCAATTGTACCTTACTAATTTTCTTTTAAAAAAAGAGTTAAATGGGGCCTTGATACTTTAATCGCCCACTAAATGCAATTATTGAGGCCCAGTGGCTTAGTGGTAGTGCTTCGCATTGCCACGCCACAGGTCCGGGGATCGAATCCCGGATTGGGCGAGGTTGACCCATCCTTTCATCCCTTGAGTGGGTCGATAAAATGGGTACCAAGCATGCTTGGGAACTAAACACTGGGGGTTCCACGTGAGGCTGACCACCTTACCGGGACATATGCCTAGCACCCCAGGGCCCTAGGTCACGAAAGCTGAAATGGGCACGGCAGGCCTTGGCCCAGTAATGGGCTGTTGCGCCGAGGAGTTTAGTTAAATGCAATTATTGATTTTTTGTTACTCTCAATTACCAATAGGGAAATATAAGGTAATGAACGGCATTGTGATGGAGACCGAATGGAGATTTTGTGTTTTCTAAACGGAAGGCTCTCCTACTCATCCTAAAAATAAAGTGGATTTTGAACATTGATTTGGAGTGGTCTGATACCACTCTACAGCTCGCACGAAAAGAGCTAAGGACTTGAAAAACATATTAAAATTTTCTTGTAATTATCTTTATATCTATTGATTTATGGAGTTGTTATTGAAAACCGTGCATTGTTACACCCCCCTAGTTTTCTTTCTTTTTTTTCAGTTGGAGGCAACACAGCCTTGAGTTAGAAGCAAAAGATTTTTTTTTAAACTAAAACGTCAGTAATAGAATTTTTAGGATCTGACCAAGTGTATCAAATTTGAAAGTATACCTAATCACAAATGAATGGGGAAAAGTGTATAGGAATTTTTTTAATTAAAATCATTTACATCAATACAAACTTTCAATATACAAATAAATGTTTCTAATTTTTCGGGACGAAAACAACGAGTTGTTATATTTAACTCCACATTTTCGAGGGTATTAGCCCATTCAAATGCAGCTTCAAGAAGAATGGCCAGACCCATTAAAAAGCCATTGCAGTATTTTAAATGGAAAGCTTCCAGCCAAGTTTGCGGCATATGCTAAAGACTTTTCTTCTCCATGTTTCACTTTAAGGTCAGAGACCGAATTTTGTTGCTTATATTCAGCTGACCGCTTTGAGTGCTGGTATATTCAACAGGTGCTGTTTTTCGAGGGCAATTTCGCCGAGGAAAGAGCACGTGTAAAAAAAAAAATGAAGTTCAAAGGCTTCATTCCAGATTTTTTTCCCGGCTGGACTAAGTTTAAAGTGTACGTAAATGGAAATGGTTTTTTTTTTAATGGATGAGTTTAATTTAATGGATGTTAATTAATTTAATGAGTTTAATTTAATGGACTGATGTTCTTTTGAGATATTCTTGTTTAAAAATGCATCGATTTGTCATTTTTTTTTTTTAATATTTAAATGGACATATATCCTGATAGCATCAACATCCAAAAAATTTGTTTTGATCAATAGTTTCTCTTTATAGAGAAAACTTTCATAATCATCCATTAAATTTTGAGGGTATTGTTGCTTATTCAAGTTATCATGTAATTTTAGAATAATTCTAAAATAAATTCTAAAAGTTTAGTTATAAAGTTTAAAGAGCATATTAGTATTTTAGAATAATTCTAAAATTACAAAAAAATATCGTAAAAACACTAGCTGCATTTTGGAATATTTATAGTGACTTTAAATCCTTTTCTAGTATTTTTTTGTAATTTTAGAATATAAATAGTATTTTTTTCGTAGTATTTTTCTTCTTAAAGTGGCCGCAACACTGGCCATTATGCCTACTAAAAAAAAGCCTCCATACGCGTCCCGTCTTTAGCATTGGAGGTCACGTGATCAGCCAATCTAATACTTTAATTATGATATCTATGGTTATAACGTAACAAACAACATTGATTTCTTTGATAACTACTCATTAAAAATTTAAACTTTAATTTTATACAGTAACACTTGGGCTATTTTGTATTTTGCATATCCTGGGAGAGTTAATTATTACGTATTTTTAATCTTTATGCTACTTTTAAAAAAGGAACCTCCAGGCCAGAATGTAAAATAAACATAGGATTTAGCCTAAATGATGATGGATCGGAAAAGTACCTCGTTGAGAGATTAACCTCAAATTCCGAAATGATATTAAATTTGATATGACGATAAACTTCTATAAACGGATATACTTAGTGTGTGTGTATTCCAAAACGGAGTGTTTAGTCAAGCAAGAAACTAGATTTTTTGTCATCTGCGAATCTTCATGTCAAGTAGGATCTGTTATTAATATCTTCGCATGTCTCCTCTGATAGTCGATGGACCGTAAGACGGATATACCTCATTCTCAAAAGAATTAGGTTTTTAAAATGACGGAGAAATATTAAGAAATAACAAATAATACGGAAACAAACACACACAAAATAGTTGATAACGATTAAGCGGGAAAAGGAATAATTAGAAGCAAAAAAAAATGATTAACGGGATTTTGGATCCAAAATGGTGTCCCTTTATATTTAAGAAAAAACTCTCTAGTTCTTGAAGTTCGTGTTTTTTTTGCAACTTTCCGTTAAAAAACAACTTGTGATTGATATTAATGATGCGTAATTATACTGTTTTGTTCCAACAAATCACATACATAAAAAAAATGGCATTTTCTTTAATTTTACAAAATTAGATCAACTGGAAAATATCATCGTTTACTTAATCAAACTTAAGTTTTATAATAAAGTACATAATTTGATTCGAACAAACAAATTACTTTGCATTTATTCAAAGGAATTTTTTAATAAAGAATGGTTCATACAGCTTCATAAAAATATTAATTAAAATAGTCGAATAAATCACTTTACCTTCATTCTCTTTTTTTTTAAAGTCATCTTAACGGAAAGAGAAATTTGACGTATTAGTCTACCAATTCTGCTAACAATTAAATATTATTATCAGGACATACATCATATACAAAACAACGAAAAATACGCGACTCATTTTAAAATAAAAAATGCACAAATATGAAATTCTTCACACAAGTTCTTAAATGTTCATTTACTAATGAAAATTTTAAGAACTTATTAAAAAAGTAGAGTATATTTAAAATTTAAAGAATCTTATAGTAAAACACCAACAAACTATTTAAATGTCTTGTTATTATAAAACTGCATGAATAAAAACATTTCTATTCCTAGAAAAATTAACTTTTCCAAATGAAAGAAAAAATAAAAAAATTATATCATACCAATCCAGTAATATACAGATTATTCCATTTCTTTTCGTTGATCGGAAAGCGTTCTGTTGCCAACATTGCGAACAAAATTAAAAAAAAACGTCTGCGCTTTCTCACTTCAGCTCAAATTGTCTCTTTTTAATTATTTTAATGATAAAAAAAAGAAGACTCGTCTGCTCACAATCCGCCGTGCGTACGCGAATGAAAGAGAAAGAAGTCTCCATCAGGTGTGAAAGGGAGAAGATAAACATCCCGCCAAAATAGCGGAGAATCTTCCCTGTTTCTTTTGAGAGTGATGCTAAAGAAAGAATAACGTGGTATTTATAACCTATTCTCTTAAGAAAACGAACAGAACGTTCTTCAATTTTGATTGTTTTGGTTTAATTCGAAAAAATAGCTTTAATTCTTCTTTTTAAAATATTACTCATGATTAATTTTGTGTGTGCATAGTTTGATGTAATTTAAATTGTTTCTTATTACATGTGATCACGATATTTGATGTAATAAATGATTTAAGTTGTTACTAGTTACTTTAAAACTTTGGTTACTTTATCTTAATCGGTTACTTTTAAAACTTTGTAAGCAAATCAAATTATGAAAAAAAACCCGATTTCTTAAGTTAAGATTTCCCTTAGAAAATCTTACTTAAATTTTTATTCATTAATATTCAACAATTAAATACTTTTTTATCTATAATTTGATTTTTATGATAATATTATGTAGTAGTTTTGATGTTATATACAATTTTAAATATTACGTTTAAAAAAGAATCTTGCCATTGCGAGAAAAAAACAGGATTCCAATTACAATTTCGAGGAAACAGTTTCGAAATTCTAAAGTGAAGTTATTTTCAGTAAAATGAATTGTTACTAAACACAAAGGTTCAATAGTCCGAAATATGTAAGATTAATTTTGTTTTTAAAATTTTTAATTTTGCAGTAAATTATCATAACAAAATTTTAGAAAGTGCAAATAATTATAAAATTTGGATTCAAAACTACTCATAAAAACAAAAGGTAAATCTGTCCATAACTTATTTAAGAACATTTATTTTTAAAAAGAAAAAGTTATAAACAAAAACTAACAAGTTGAAAAAAGGTACTGAAATAGTGTGTATCTTCTCACACTTGGAAACCCACTGACCTCTTTGCCGCTTTCCACAAGTTGGCGGGCGCCAAGGAGAGAGTGGGTTGCCGCAATGTGGCCAAAAGTGGCAGCCCTTCTCTCGTCAGGGGTCAATGTATGGGGATGACATCGAAATAGAGACTGTTTTGTAAACAAACTCTCTTGGAGCCCCCTGAAGGAAGGGGACACAAATGGAGCGATAATTAGGCTGCTTATTTAGGAACTCACTCATGACGCACAAACTGAATTGTTATAAATTAAAAGGTAAAGATAGACCGCTAACTTTTGACTTTCAGTGTTCCATTTAGTTAAGACAAAAAAAATTCAGGAATTTATTTTGTTTGACTTTTGTTGCGTTGAGTTGAAATAACATCGCGATAGAGCTACACGATGGCTATTGGCAACGGGCGTCATAATTTAGAACCACAGACAAGTAAAGAGCCGACAACTGAAGAGGTATGCAACGTAACTGTTTCTAACGGGCGACATCGTACGCGGCGTCGGGACATTGGAGCCTATTTAGCTTGCACTCCCTCGACACGGGTTATTACTCGTCAGAGCTTTTGGCTGTAAGGGCCGTTTATAGGCCGGCAGTTATTTTGGCAAGGTTCGGGCTGGATCACGGGACCTTTCGCATGCAAGAATAGCACCCTACCGACTGGGCTCCACGGTCATTGATTCTTGTTGAATTAAACATGACACTATACGAGAGATATTGGCTTGTCATTTTGAACCGCGGTCAAGTGAAGATGACCAGACCTGAACGGGAAACCAGCACAATTTAACAAGGTTCAATAGCGATGCCGTGGCGTCAGGACTTGGGACCGCGACAAATTTAACATGCTCCATACTCAGAGTTAGTTAAAGGCGGGATTTTTACTCCTGTACGTCCCGTTGGCTATTTGGGAAATCCTTAGCGAAATAATGGATTGCCATTGATTGAATGGTGAATTTAAAGATGAACTACCAAACGTTAACTTTTCTTTAAATGGTCCATTAAATTGAAAACTTTATTCATAAATTTGTTCTGTGAAAAAGAGTGATTTTCTTAAATAAATGGTTAAAATCGAAGCGTCATGGCAAGCGTCCGTATTTTTTTAAAAAGTACAAGCTATTATTAGATTTTGCATATGTGTCTCTCTAAAAAAAAAGTTTAAAATAAATAGTATCGAAAACAACCAATAAACCAGTTTAAAAGCATTATAAAATTAAACTTATTAGCATAGCAAGATATTTTTAAATATAAGATGTTAAATTAAATGTACGTGAAAATAATTGTACAAGTTTTATTTTACAAAATAAGTGTAAGTAATAAGTTTACTTTACTTATTAAAATAAAAAAAAAGTGTGTGGTAAGAATCTTTCGATGATTATGGTTTAATAATAGTTACGATTATCAATCCTTATACCAAAGGGACATACATTTTGGGCCTCTTTGTGAGTTGCGTCAAAGTCAAAACTAGAAAAGCCGTTGAAAAAAAGATTTCACCAGAAACCACAAGGGGGGGGGGGGGGGGCGTCTGTTTTTCGTCTCAAGACCTTCCCAAGGATCTCCCCAAGTCGTAAAGGAGGTCGTCCCTCCTTCGAAAGGGATCAAACCCTGCTAGAAGCAGAGAGTTAACAAGATGGAGATGCTTGGCACGAAAATAAGTGAAGTAGTCGCCAAGCAACTTTAGTAAGCCCAAACAAACCGCTCACTCAATGTTATAGTTCATTCTGACATTATCATTCTATTTCTTAAAAAGCTTTCATTAAAAATAAAAAAAACGACAGCAAGAAATGATCTGAATTGACGCAGATGGTCGTTTTTCGTTTTCCCTTCACAGGTAAGAAAAAACACCTTGTCATTATAGTTTTTTTGAGAGAGCCAGAAAGTCGCCAAGACGATGTAGAAAGCTTTTACAAACTCCACTTTAGAATGGCACCAAATCATTGTTTATGATGACTACCAAGCGATCGATGGCTTCATTAGGCAAACCGATTTTTCTACTCTATTTTTGCCCGTCAGTACTTCCATCTTCTTCCTAACTCTACATGGCTAAAGAGATGAGCGGCGCCCCCTTTCAAACCACCCACGCTTGTGTATGCCCCCCTTCCACCCCCCTCCATCAAAAGAAACTGGAAACCAAGACGATGAGAGATGCGCTTATCTCCAATTGCATTTTAAGGGGGAATGACGAGGGCTGCTTTTTTGTATAAGATGGACTGAGACTTAATATTTGTATTGAATAGCATCTTGAATCTAAAGCATTTCGCTCAAGTTGATTTCTGCAGACAGGTTTCACCATCGTTTAGGGGCCTTCGCACTGGGCCTCCTTTTTTTTGGACTTTTATGTCCCTAGAAGATTTAAGTATTATTTTACATCCATTAACAAATCAAATAAATTAGAATTTGTATGAGCTTTTAGGCTAGATATGCCATCTTATTTTTCATCAAATAACATGAGCGAAAATGTATGGTATACAAGAAAAATGACTGTGTATGTTTCTTAAAAATAACATTAATATTCTATGTCAAAGTTCGTCGCTCTATGCCGCTCTCTCTCATATTCAAGAACGAGGTGTCAGGGCCACCCATTTTGGCTAAAATTGCTGAAATGGCAAAAAAAAAATGAGGACACGAACAGACATATATAAATGAAAAGTATTAATGGTTTTCAAAACATCGATCTTCCACTGTCGTTGTCCTGACGATGTAAGGTTGCGTTGGATGCCAGCTCAAGTGTCAAAATGATGAGGCCCAAATTGTCGCCAATAGCCATTAGTTTAGTTTGAATGATCGTCGCACTAGAGCTACACGGGGGGCTATTGGCGACGGGCGTCGTATTTTAGAACCACAGTCAAGTGACGAGTCGACACCTGAGTTGGCACCCAACGCAACCGTTAAGGGCGACATCGTACGCAGCGTTGGGACTTTGGAGCGTATTTTAACGTGCACTCCCTCTACACGGGGTATTATTCGTCGGACATTTTTGGCTGCACGGGCCGTTTATAGGTCGGCAGTTATTTTGACGATGCCCGGACCCGAACCTGGGACCTTTCGCATGCTAGGCGAATGCCTAACCGACTGGGCTCCCCAGCCCCCCATTCAGGTTTTCAAAATATCGATCTTCCACTGTCGTTGTCCTGACGACATGTAAGTTTGCGTTGGATGCCAGCTCAAGTGTCGGCTCGTCACTTGATCAAAATGACGAGGCCCGTCGCCAATAGCCCAGACGTTCATTCAACCCTAACCCAAAGATGTGGGTCATTTGGCGAAAGTCACGCCAACCACACGCCAAGTGTTGGAAGTGACACATTTGACAACACACGCCGAAGGAAATTAAAATGTCTCCAATAATGGTGTGAATGATCTACATTTTTTAAACCTCTTTTCAGACGCAATTTTTCCTTCGCTTATTAATTATTACTCGAAAGAAGAAAAATGTCATCATAGCTGATGTGTTTGTTCGAAATAGTCAACTGAGTTCAGTGCACTTTGAATAGAAAATTAGTCAAATTAGGTTGAATAAAAATAAATTAGTTAAGTTGAATGAAAATAAATGTGTTAAGTTGAATGAAAATAAATGAGTTAAGTTGAATGAAAATAAATGAGTTAAGTTGAATGAAAATAAATTAGTTAAGTTGAATGAAAATAAATGAGTTAAGTTGAATGAAAATAAATGAGTTAAGTTGAATGAAAATAAATTTGTTAAGTTGAATGAAAATAAATTAGTCTAAGTTGAATGAAAATAAATTAGTTAAGTGAATGAAAATAAATATTAAGTGAATAAAATAATAGTTGAATGAATATAATAAATTAAGTTAAGTTGAATGAAAAATAAATTAGTTAATGTTGAATAAAATAAATTATTTAAGTTGAATGAAAATAAAATGAGTTAAGTTGAATGAATAAATTGTAATTTAAATAAATATATAGTTGAATGAAAAAAATGGTAAGTTAATATAATATTATTAAGAAAAAAGATTAATTATCTTAATGAAAATAAATTTTAGTGTATCATTGGAATCAAGAATCATTATATAGAGTTTAAAATAAATAGTAATTTGATAAAATAAATCATAAGTGAATGAAATAAATTGTTAAAGTTTAATGAAAATATATTTATCGCCTGATATGACAGTCAATGGAACATTAGGGTCAGTGTAATATTTAAAGTAATTTATTCCCTCAAGAATAACAATATGATATTTAAACTAGTGTTAAAAAATTGATTGCAATGACATTATTTATTATATTTAAGTGAATTTCTGGAATAATATAAACTGATTTTTATAAATTTTTGTGTTCAATGACTTTTTACCGTGATACAGTCCCTGCAATATTGACGCACTGTATTTTTTTAGTAATTTTATGTTTCTCAAGAGTTTTAGCAATATTGGGATATTTAAATACAAAATTATGATTTTCATTTAAAAGAATTGATGTAGACTACATATTTGTATTTATTTAATAATTATGATTAAGATTAATTTATATAATTATTTATTATAAGATTATTTATGTGTGGAATCATCCTCTTCAAATGCACAAGACAGTACAGTCTTGCATTGATAGCTTGCCGCGCAGAATGAAAGCTTTGATAGCGGCTAAAGGTGGCTCAACTCAATATTGACTTTTACTAACATTAATGTCACTTTTCTTTAAAACTTAATAAACTTATGCTTTTCAAATGAATGCTGTTTTATTTATGTCAAATAAATCGGTAATTGATTAGATAATATAAAAATCAAAAACAAATCAAATTAAAATATTAAAACGGTTCAATATCACCCGGTAATTAATATTTTACATGAAATCTTGCAGTGCGTCTAATAATTTGTCCAGGTCAGTAGTGGGGTAAAATAAACCATTCTTTAAAAACAGCTTCAATTACTCATTTTTTTTTAAATTTCCTTTAAACATTGTTTAGAAAGCAATCAGATAAGATGATATAAATCTTCACAAGAACTAATACACTCCCTTGAGGATCAATCCTGGGTCTGGAAGGACTTTAAACGAGAAGCATCTCCACCCAAAACATCTCTTTAAGAGGAAATTAAATAGGAATTTTCTTTTTCACTTGAAAATATCGCTGTGTATTTAAGTCTCCTTTAATTTGTGAAAGAATACCAAGAAATTACTTCTTGGTTTTATCCCTAACCTAATCCTCGACCTGGACCCACTTTCTTACTTGCCGTGAATTGAAATTGTCAAAACTATCTTAGCTCGATGTAGTTTTTTCACATGAAATGGTTTCATTTCTTCTCTGTTCCCTTACAGACATTTTTGAACATTTCTTTTCCTTCTTTCCTTTTTTTTCTTTTTTATTTTTGATATGTAGCCATTCTATTTAACTTGGTAACAAAGAAGTTTAAGTAGTTAAAATTTCTCCCATTTCTTGCTGCATAAGTTTTCTCTTTCAGAAAGAAATTCGCCAAACAGGGCCTTTAGCTAGTTGTAATTCAAACTTTTAAACGCCAAAATTAACTATTTTCATTAATCTTCTTTCTCAGTTTTAATAATTAGACTTTATCGTTTGCTAAATTTGTTTGTAGTTCGAAGAGTAATGGTGTAATCTTTTTAAATAAATATATTTGTGTCGCCACAATTTCCCATTTACATTTCTTTCAAAAATTCAGTTATTTATCGTTTGTTAAATTAACTTACAATTAGAAAAATATATAATTAGTACAATTGATGCTTTAAAAATAAAAGCGAAACTTTGCATATTTTTTATGCCAAGTTAAAATTCTCTATGCATCTTTCTTCATACATATATAATGAACCATCAAAAGAACTCTATTGGTGATATTACAACAATCCAAACTAAATTATATCACATAAATAAATATTCTTTCAAAAGTTTTTATTTTTATTTTAAATAAAGTTTCTCGTACGTTTAACGAAATGGCAACAGTGAAAATATTAAATAAAAATGGAATTTGCATGCTATTTCAACGTAGATTAAATTTTTAGTTATTTAAATTTTAAATAAACTTCTAATTAAATTTTTTTAATGAAATTTGGAATGTAGCCTAATCTGATTTTTTGCTTCAAAATGACGTATCCCACTTTTTTGTGAGACTTACGGTTCGTTCTGTGAAAGTGGGTGACAGACAGACGGACTGAACGATTATAATACCTTCCACTTTTTACGTTATAGACGTAGCGTGGAAGCTAAAACTGGCATCAGGAGAAGAAAAAATATCTCGTTTGTTTTTAAGGAATTGTGTTTTAAAACTGACCTATTTTACCCCGTGACTTATTTTACCCCACCTGACCCTACCCATCGCAGCACCGATCGAAGGGGAGGAGTAATGGAATGGAAGAAAAAATGCTACCTGAAGCAAAACAGTTTTAAAACTAAGCTGTAATTCTGTAAAATAATTAAAATTAACCGAATTAGTTTAAAATGTCAATTTTTGCAAGAAAAATATGATTCCATAAAAGCCTTTAGAAAGTATAAGCATTGATAGTTACAAAAAGTGAGTACAAAAACAATATTCCAAATGAATCGCCAACGATGCAGCACACTCCAGCAAATAAAACCACAGCACCCGGAAATTCTCCCTTCTCCAGCTCAGCCAATGATTACCGGAAGAACACTGTTGACTTAGAACTAAAAACTGAAGGGGGTTTTAAGCAAGGACGTGCATTTCGAACAAAGATTTCACCAGTCGAGAAGAGGATTAATTATTCTTTTTTATTCTTATTCTGATACTATTTTCAGTTGAATGAACCCGTAGTATGTTTGACCAGATGCTCTCCGATTATTTAACGATTGCTTATTCAGCTCAGAATGAGACATTTTTCTTTGGAATTCCAGGTACGCTATCCTTTACGGATACGAAATTATACACTGCTCAAAAGAATTAGGGGAGCACTTTGCGTACTTTTGTTTACCCTTTCAGTTCCAACTTCTTATTTTTATTATAGAAATCTATAATTTGTGAAAAAGAATCGAGAATGAAATGGTAAAAAACAGAGGGAAAAAATCTTAATTTTTGAACAAAAATTTTAGGGGGGGGGGGGGGGGGGAATATTGGAATCATAACTATTGAATAAATTTTTACAATATTTTTTTCAAAACTTTATTTCTAAAGTAAAAGTAAAATCAATTTTTAAACATCTAATAATGAAAGCGTGAAGAATATTTAGGGTCAATTTATTTCATACATTTTTTTGGGAGGGAATTTTTTATTTTACCATGTTTTTCATATTTTTATTTAATTAAAACAAACGTTATTTAATTCTTCAAAAGAAGACATGATTCTTCCATCTAACGATAAATAAGTGTGAGCTCAACTTGGTGATAAAAAAAAATCGAAAGCTGATGATACAAAATGGAATCATTGGGGGTGAAAGGGTTTAAACCATGCGTTCCCCTAATTGTTTTGAGCAGTGTATATAAGCGAAAACTGAATTGGCTTGTTTCAGATGACATAACTCTTTCCAGTTACAACTCTTGCTTTTCATGGGTTGTTTCGGTTTATCTCTTATTATGCGGTCTTTTCGTCTGCTGTGTTCTATTTTAGAGTGCTTTACGTGCAACTTGTTCTTGTTCCTGCCATTTATTAAACTTAATCGGTTTTAATTCGATTAAATTTCAATTTTGCAAAGCATTACCAAAACATCAATGTTAAGGAAAACTTCGGTTTAGATGATATGCAAAGAAATTAAGGGGAATTGTTGTACAGCAATTTAACGTGATTATCGAACAGATAAAAATAAATTATATGAACGAAATTCTATAGGAGTACGAACATTTTCAATATTTAGGCAGGTATTTGCCTTATTAATCGTTATAATATATCTATGAAATCTTATTTATCGACAAAGATTTTAAAATTAATTAATAATTTTTTTAAAAAAATTTGTTTGAATAGACACGAGTGGCATAGAAAATGTATTTTTTTATTTTAAAAATAAAGTGAAAATTAAAACTTCTAGGGAATTTCAGGTGTTTTTTTTTCTTTGCTTTGTTTTATTTCATCCGGAACAAATTGCAGGAAAACCCACGGCGAAAATTGTTTTTAACAATGGATGCTTAACTTTGACGGACGAAGGCTCAAACAAACCATGATGCTTTTCCTTAGCATAAAAACATGCATTATATGTACATTTATTATAGCATAGCAGTATATTATCAGAAAGACAAAATAAATGGTATCAATGAATAATTTATTTTTCCATTTGCTTATATTTACTTTAAACATATATATGAAGTAAATGCTTATACAGTTTATAGGAAAATACTACGAGTAAAAATAATAATGGATTACAGGTTGAGCAATTGTTAATGCATGAGTAACGAAGGTTCCTAAACTGAACACCGCGGCTTTTTGGAACATTATCGTATAGGAGCTGATTGAAATATAGAAAAAGTACAGTGAAAGATGGGAATTCGGGGGACTTTTCAAAACCACTTTTATTAAGAGGTAATTTTTTTTAAAAAAAGGATAACATTATTTTTTAAAATTTCCTCACAAAATTGTATTAAAATATGGATTATAAAATACGGGTTTGCTTCTTAAAAAGCGCACTTTTAGTACTGTTTTATTCTCCACAACTCATCGAACCTGGACCGCGGGTCTCCAAACTCAAGTGCCTCAGTGTTATTCCTGTAAGTCAGCTACATTTATCCCATAAAAAAAACCGTTTGTAAAAATATTCAATACAGCCGGAGAAATGTGGCAGAGAAAATAGTTTTTTCGCCATAGGATTAACACTGAAACACTTTGCATTGGAGACCCGCGCCCATTCCTCATTAATTCTTCACTACGTGTCTTCTCTGAAATGTGTGCGATGTGTGTTACTATATATCTATGACTAAGATGTGATAAGAGAATGTAAGTGATGCAATCATTTCAGGGAGAGGGGAAAGTCATTGAACGGTATTTGAAACGATATCATGTTGACGAGTATAGGTTATTTTAATATAAAATTAATTTTACATAAGTGCTATAATTTGATATGTGAATATATTTTATATTAAGGAATTAATTGTTTAGATTACATTTATGTTATAGAAATTAGCAAAGAAAAGTAATAACTAAATGATAAATTTACGAAAGATGTAAATATTGCTTGCGTTTAAATAGCACATATATTTTTTGTATTTTTAAAAGAGAAATTTTTTTATATTTGTAGCGAAAATAGACTCTTTATTCTTTTGAGTTTTAAATTATTTTTCCAAAATTAAAAAAAAAGCCTGTAAGACACTACATGGAACACAAAGCAAAGCCAACAGAACATGGATAAAAATATGTTTTAGAAAACTTCTATTTAGAAAGTGTGTCAAATAGCCATAAAAGAACTTTCGGTGTATTTAAAAAAAAAAGAACAACTTAAGGGTGGATGAATACTTTTCCCGAGGACGCCATTTCTTTGTAGCATGTATGAAGAGTTGTATAATTGTATATATTCACATATTCTAAGTAGTACTATATATGAAGAAGGTTCTTTGTTCGATTGATAAAAATATCATGAAAACACGACACACATATTTTAAATTTCTGTTAGACACAATAATTTTTTTAGCATACTTTTCTTTTTTCCCGAAGAATTAGAAAAATGGAAAAGTAGGTATTGAAAATGCTAAGATGTCCGCCTGTTTGAGGGGCGCCTCTAAATTCAGTTTGATCTGTTGGATCTTAAAAATCCTGTTTTGTTTGTTAAAAAGATTTGACATCAAAGACTAACCGGTTATATTTCTTGTACGCCTGCCTGTATGGATTATTTTTACAAACGGAATTTTGACTTTTTTTTTAATATGTAACTGACTTACAGAGCTCTAAAATTCCACTGTTTGAAATGGCTTCGAATATTTTGTTGCAAAATTAATTAAATATTAAATAATATATTCGAACCCATTTCAAAAAGTGGCTATAACCTCTTAAGACCCGAGCAAAATCCTACACGTATATTCTTAATCTAAACATACTTATCATACAAATATATGCTAAAAAGTATATGATTTTCAAAGAAATTTTAAAAAAAATTATGTTTAGTAGTTACTTAGAGAAACGACTTAAACTCTAAAAATACAAATTTTTTGTGCTATAAATGCAACAAAAAAGGCCGTTTAACTTATTTATAGTTAACAGATTATTTTAACATTGTTTTTAATGCAAAATGCCTTTAAAATTAACTGCTAAAAGAACTTTTTGAAAAGTTTGAAAAAAAAATGTAAAATATTTTTTTTAGAACTCTAATATCGTATTGACCCTCGTTCAACTTCATTTTTAGCTTCCACACTACGTTTATAACGTAAAAAGTGGAAGGTTTTTTTTGTGCTATAAATGCAACAAAAAAGGCCGTTTAACTTATTTATAGTTAACAGATTATTTTAACATTGTTTTTAATGCAAAATGCCTTTAAAATTAACTGCTAAAAGAACTTTTTGAAAAGTTTGAAAAAAAAATGTAAAATATTTTTTTTAGAACTCTAATATCGTATTGACCCTCGTTCAACTTCATTTTTAGCTTCCACACTACGTTTATAACGTAAAAAGTGGAAGGTTTTTTTTGTGCGATAAATGCAACAAAAAAGGCCGTTTAACTTATTTATAGTTAACAGATTATTTTAACATTGTTTTTAATGCAAAATGCCTTTAAAATTAACTGCTAAAAGAACTTTTTGAAAAGTTTGAAAAAAAAATGTAAAATATTTTTTTTAGAACTCTAATATCGTATTGACCCTCGTTCAACTTCATTTTTAGCTTCCACACTACGTTTATAACGTAAAAAGTGGAAGGTTTTTTTTGTGCTATAAATGCAACAAAAAAGGTCGTTTAACTTATTTATAGTTAACAGATTATTTTAACATTGTTTTTAATGCAAAATGCCTTTAAAATTAACTGCTAAAAGAACTTTTTGAAAAGTTTGAAAAAAAAATGTAAAATATTTTTTTTAGAACTCTAATATCGTATTGACCCTCGTTCAACTTCATTTTTAGCTTCCACACTACGTTTATAACGTAAAAAGTGGAAGGTTTTTTTTGTGCTATAAATGCAACAAAAAAGGCCGTTTAACTTATTTATAGTTAACAGATTATTTTAACATTGTTTTTAATGCAAAATGCCTTTAAAATTAACTGCTAAAAGAACTTTTTGAAAAGTTTGAAAAAAAATGTAAAATATTTTTTTTAGAACTCTAATATCGTATTGACCCTCGTTCAACTTCATTTTTAGCTTCCACACTACGTTTATAACGTAAAAAGTGGAAGGTTTTATAATCGTTCAGTCCGTCTGTCTGTCTGTCACCCACTTTCACAGAAAGAACCACAAGTCTCACAGACAAGTGGGATACGTCATTTTAAAGCAAAAAATCAGATTAGGCTACATTACAAATTTCATTAAAAAATTTAAATTAGAAGTTTATTTAAAATTTAAATAACTAAATTTTTTTATCTACATTGAAATAACATGCAAATTCTATTTTTATTCATATTTTCACTGTTGTCATCCACAAGTCCCGCAGACAAGTGGGATACGTCATTTTGAAGCAAAAAATCAGATTAGGCTACATGCCAAATTTCATTAAAAAATTTAAACTAGAAACTTATTTAAAATTTAAATAACTAAAAATTTAATCTACATTGAAATAACATGCAAATTCCATTTTTATTCAATATTTTCACTGTTGCCATTTCTTTAAACGTACGAGAAACTTTTGTTAAAATAAAAATACACTTTTGAAAAAATATTTATTTATGTGATATAATTCGGTTTGGATTGTTGTATTATCACAATAGAGTTCTTTTAATGGTTCTATATATATGTGTGAAGAAAGATGCATAGAGAATTCTAACTTGGCATAAAAAAAATATGCTAAGTTTCGCTTTTATTTTTAAAGCATCAATTGTACAAATTATACATTTTTTGAACTGTAAATTAATTTAACAAACTATAAATAAGAGAATTTTCGAAAGAAATGTAAATGGGAAATTGTGGCGACAAAAATATTTATTAAAAAAGATTACATCATTATTCTTCGAACTTCAAACAAATTTAGCAAAAGATAAATTCTAATTATTAAATCTGAGAAAGAAGATTAATGAAAATAGTTAATTTTGGCGTTTAAAAGTTTAAATTACAACTAGCTAAAGGCCCTGTTTTTATTAGAATTAAATCACATTTGCCATTCGCAACAATCAAAGACATAAATTAAATAATAATTTAGACAATAAATTAAAATAAATTTATTTTTGCGACATCGATCAGTTTGAAATGACGTCAATTATATTTCACTACGGAATCCTTGTATGTTGATATGAAATGTTTTCATTCTATTTAAAAGCGAGGAATATGACATATTTATTCTTTAAAATATAAATTAATTTTTGCAAACGATAAGTAATAATTATTGAATTTTCGAAATAAAATAAATGAAACTAGCCAAATTTAGCTTGTAAATGTTAAATATAGAATTAATGTTGTGTTTGGCGCGTTTTTTCCTGTTAAACACAAATATGTGGAAGCGAGTTAAGTGACAGATTCTGTTACAAACCTACTTGTTTATAGAAATAAATGACTGATACTTGTAATCAAAGGCTGAAAACTGATATTTGGATCTTCTTCTATCGGACCAGGTCAATTTCGGAACTAATAAACATGTTAATTGTTTGTGAGGCGGTTTTAAAAAATGTCCCCAAATGGGGACGCCAGGTCTCAAGAGCCCTGTAAGTCAACTGCATGTATCATATAAAAAATATGTAAAAATATTCAATGCAGCCGGAGGAATGTGGCTCAGAAAATTATTTTTTCCTTTGGATTAACTCAGTGAGAAGGAGGATTGCACTGTTAAAAATTTTGTGCTTGGTTTCACCATGATATTGGTTCCAAGTATATAGCTGCAACGGCTGTGTGGTGAAATGTTTCACCTTATTTTCGGTGTTTGGTTGAACCATTTTTCTGGATTTGGAAACAAAAACCTGAGAAATGGTTCAACCGAATACCAAAAATATTGTTTAACGTTTCACCAAACAGCCGTTGCAGCTACTAGGAACCATATTTTTGGTGAAACAAAGTGCCTAATTTTTAACAGTGTGGATTAACACAGTAGTTTGGAGACTCATGTCCATTTCCTCTTAAAAAACACATTTAAATCAAATTAATACCATTTAAATGCATGTGTAATTGTGTATATTATATACTCACCTCCTCAGCGGGCACAGTCATTCCTTGTCCTTCCATCTCTCGTGGAAGAGTGAGTCACCCACTCGACAGTCGCATTTTTATCAACGGCACTGCCTGAGTCAACACACAACTTATTCCAGCAGTTCCTTATTTAAAGAGTTTATTGTAACTGAAATTGGGATTGTTTTCGATTCGATTGATAAAGTTTCGATGTCTTTTTTGATGTGTTTGTACTACGAGAAATGCCTTCACTGGCCAGATGGAATAGAACTAGTGATCTACTTTTGAAAGGAATTAAATCAGTGTTTTTCTCTAAATATAAATTTTTAACGTAGCTTTTATGGGTTCAGAATGTACTCTTAAAATTTATGTAATTCGATCACGATTTTTTTTATTGATGTCATACAATCTTTCTTCAATAAAACAAAAGTGTAAAAACTTTTAACCAGTTCATTTATGCAAGATTTTTTTTGTATCATTCACCACGAAGAAAAAAAGATCCACATACATTTTAGAATGATATGTTTAAGTGTATATAACGTGCATTAGATTGTGTTGCGAAATATAGCCTTCCTCTTTGGAATTCTTAATTGAAATGTTCAATTACAGTATCAATTTCTTATGCATTTTGCAAAAAGCAAATTAGTTGCTCTAAAGTATTTAAAAATACTTAATTTACGTTAATGAACCAAACATAAATTTTTTCAGAAATATTGTTTCCGGACATTTCTGGTAAAACATGCGGAATATTTCTAAACCTTCATTACGTACGTCAGCACGAAACAATTGTTTTCCATTTTCCTGACAGAAGCACAACCGCAGAAACCGAGATACGTGCCTTATACACAGTTGTCAGAAACACTGCATTGGTTTCCCAAAACTGTAACTCGCTTTCTTTAGTCAGAAATACGCTGTAAAGAAAATCGAAAAAGTATGCTACTTTAACTATATAAACTTGGTTCGAAAGAAATAAAAAAGTATCCTAAATAAATAAGCTTTTTCGCTCTCTTGGAACTCTGAATTTTCAACCATATATTAATCATAATTTTGCATTTTACTCAAATGCAATCAAACCTTTTCAGTTCGAAAGCCGAAGAACCAAATAATTAGTTAGCAAGCGTAACTTTGGCGAAATCGAAAAAAAACAACACCAATTTTTAAATCCAACAGAACAAGGAAGGTTCGAATTGACAGTAATTCCGATTATCCGTGTTCGAATGAATGCTGTCCGACTAGCAATTTTAATCAAAATTCCGCCAGATACAGCCTTGTCATCCTCCAAGTTGTCACCCGACACGTTTCGTCATCTGTCAGAATTTTCTCCCAACCAGCGTGCTGTCGCAAAATGGAATGGGACACCTTTGTCAACCCGCTTTAGAGAAATCTCGCAATCTCCCCCGCACACAATGGAATGTTGCGGTATAAAAGCTCGAAACGGCGAAGATTTCACTTGATTTTGTTGACTAATAAATGTACTGGTGAACTTCAACTTTATTGCAAAAAAGATGTAAAAGTCTCAAAGGTTGTTGCAAGTTGACATTTATTTTCAGGAGTTGTCATGAAAGTGAATTTATCGATACAATTTTACAGTTCGTTAAATAGATTTGTGGACTAACACATGTACTCCGGAAACTTCAATTTTTACGATCGTGAAAAAGATTGTAGACTAACAAGCGTACTGGATGATCTTCAACTTGGATGTATAATTCTCTATAGGAACACGATTATCACCTATAATATCACTTTTATGTACAGTAGTTGTTATGAAAAAAAATTATCTGTACTATTTTATATTTAGTAGAGTACCAAGAATTTTAAAGATAATAAAACATCAGGTGAAATGAAATGAATATTTCTAAGTTGTATTGTACACATGCTTTACCAAAAAAGAATAATTTTTACCTCAGCTTTTAAACACCTTTTTACGCCTAGTTTTAGAACACTTAGAGTTATATTTCATAAATTCGACAATATTTATCGGGCTTGTTGAAAAAAAAAATCAACGATCTTTTAACTATTATCAGTAAAAGACTTTTGTCACATAAGAATTTAATGAAGATAACTTGACGATTTTTCACGGAACTAATTGGATTATCGAAAGTTTTTATGAAAATTCAATGATTTGATTTGCATCAATGATCTTGTTGACATATTTCACACGCTAATGATCCTCCGTGCGAGATGACGGAACTAATCCAATATGGCAACCTTTACTCGACACACACGATGCACATCCGATAAACAGTTTCAATTTTAACCTTTGGTATTTCTTTGCAAGCTCCTTAAAACAGTGAAACGTTGTTTCGAAACATCACACAAATTATCCTAAGATGTCGGATGTTTTCAATGTCTTCCAGTTGCGTCTTTTGCCTTTTTCAATTTCCGAAGACAATCTGAAGAATGTCTTTTCCATTCATCGGGTGTTGTCAACACAGTTCACACGCTGATAGCATCACTTGATGTTGATGATGTAACTAATCCATTGGGACACCATTCTGTCGAACTGGAAAGGAGGATTAGCAGAGGAGCTTCTGAATTTGTTCCAAGGCCCGAGGGTCGAGATGAAGAAGCAAACTTGCAGTTGCACGTAGGACTCGTTTCACACTGAACGGTTCCGGTAATGTTCGCCGTACTTACGGCTCCCGATGATCGCAGTGGCAATAGTAAGTCCAATGGATCCTTCACACGCGTTGGAAAAGAAAACGTATTTACGGTTTTACCTGCGGCTATCAATCAAGCCGTGGCAATGTTAAAAGCTGTTGCAGTGACTGTTAAGCGCCACCTGAATCAGCAGTTCACACAATATTTGATTGAAGGCGTCATTTTTTTTTAAATTATGTCCTTATCCATGTTGTCCGTTGCTTATCCGTCCAAAGAATGGCGTCCGTTACAAGTCGGGCACTGGGCACCTCTTTCTTTGAGTCGGTCGAGCGTTAAGCCATTTTGATTTCGCAGAGCAATCTGCGAGAGAACCAGAGCGTTTCGACGAGGGGGAGTAAAATGGAATGGAATAACAACGACGCTTTGTCGAATACTTTGATTCAGCCACTTGGAAGTCACCGATCTAGATCTCGGCGGCAAAATGGAACTTTGTATAATATCGGAGCACACGACATTCGATCGTTAGGTGCTTCTTTCATTTTTTTGATGAAGGGGTAAGATTGTGAATAATTTGAGTCATCAACAGAGAATTACTTGACACGGTATTTTGTCATTAAAGCTTCGCTCGTATGTGGGTAAATCTTACGGTTGAGACATCTTTGATTAAAGGATTTGATAATTCTTGTATAAAGTTATTCTATTTATTTGGTGGAACATTAATAAATAAAACAAGAGGAAGCTAGGCTTCTACTAGTTTTATGGAGTAATGCTATCCAACAGTTTTACAGTGTTATAGTTACTTGTAGGATTTCATAATAAGATTTTCGAGAAAATACCGCATGTGCGAAGGGCTGCCATAAAATGTTTTAGTCTTTAACTCTTTTAGTCCCAGTGATGCCATTTGGCATCATCATTTTTCTGATCATAATTTTAAAAAATAATAGGGCTGACATCTATTGGGATTAATAAAAAATATTTTCTATCGAAAAAAGTTTGAAGAATCGAATGATGTGCTATTTGATATCATAAATGGCTATAGACGATCCGAAAAAAAATTCTAAAATGATAATGCCAAATTGTCATTGGGACTGAAAGGGTTAAATATGGATTGAAGTTACCTTATAGGGTATAATGGCCTTTAAAAAGTATTGATTTATTGTCATTGAAAGTCGTGTGTTGTTTTACTCCGTAGTTTTTTATATATACATTTCAATAGAAAAAATTAAATTATCCATAAAAATGTGACGATACAAACAGGCACATCCTAGTTTTTTAATTGTAAAAACCTTTAGAGTTAGCCAGGTGCTAATCTGGATCAATTCTAAATTTGCTTGAGGTTTTAGTAACGTTGCAACCATGCCTGAAGATGTCGCCAATAAGTGCGTGTTCTTCCAGATTAATACAGCGTTAAACCAATTGTAACAAAAAGCCTAAGCCAGGGCCTGATCTAGGAAAACACAGACTATAGGCACATCAGATTTTGGGGCCCCTTACGAAATTCTTTGTGTAAGATTGCCTTAATTGTAGTGCTTAGTTGGCTGATGTATTAAAGGTTTTTTTTCTATCATCTTCCTTATTGCATGGGTCAGACCAAGCATGTTGTGTCAATGTCTAAGTCAAAGTCAAGCTAAAAAAAAGTGAGGTCGAAAAAATTACAAATAATTTTGGAATTTGCATTATTTACAATGAAACTAGAACGCACTAAAAGGTGTTTTTTTAAAAACCTAATGCCTTTGAAAGTAAAATATGAATGTTTATTAAACGTACGAGAATATAACCTAACAAACCACGTTTGTACATGCACAAGAACAACACGCTCACAACTTCCTCCAGCAGGGGAACAAAAGGTTACAAGGGTTCTGGATTACGGAATGCGCCATTGTCAAAATCCTTCCACTCGTCTGAGGATAAACCGTTATTTGGCCGACATGCACGGATGCATGTAAATCACACCGCTGAACGTTGAACTAGTTAGTGCGGTGTCGGGTTGGCAAAGTTGGAACTGATAATTATAATTGAATGGTCTAGGTCAGCGGTTCCCAACCTGGGGGCGATCGCCCCCAAGTGGGTGATTTGTGTTATCAGGGGGGCAAAAAATACTTGAGGGCGATCAGGGGGATATGAGTATATTCAAAGGGGGAAAATTAAAATGTACCTTTATAAAGTAAAACCATTCTCCAACCATAACCAAACCAACCAATTTTTACTTTAAACTCTCTTAAATTTTCTAGAAACCAGTAAAAATATCTTAGTTAATTATTCCATTTTTGTTCTTTAAAAATATGTGTTTTATGTTTTTTCTATTTTATTTAAAAGTAACCGGATAAAGCTTCTTTGTTGTTTTTATAAACGGTAGTAAGTGTTATAAAAACTGTTTTATAGTTGCACTTTAACTGAAATTATGATTAGACATAACATGACAATTAAAAGGGGGCGAATGATATTAATCAACCTAAAATACGAGGCGATGGTCCAGAAAAGGTTGGGAACCACTGGTCTAGTAGCAGGACTCGCATTCTACAAAGTATAACTATAGGGCTGCGGAGCCCAGTCGGTAAGGCGCTTTGCGTTGCGAAAGGCCCCAGGTTCGGCCGCGGGCATTGCCAAAATAACTGCCGGCCTATAACGGCCTGTGCAGTGCAGCCAAAAACTCCGACGAATAATACACCATCGGGGGAGTGCACTTTAAATGTGCTTCAAAGCCCCAAAACGTTGCATACGATATCTCTGCTAAAAAGTTACTTTGGTGCCTACTCAGGTGTCAGCTCGTCACGTGACTGTAGTTCTGAATGACGACGCCTTAAACCAATAGCCATCGTGTAGCTCTAGTACGACGATAATTCAACCTAGCCCAAAGTATAACTAAGATGGAGGTTCCATTGGCAACTTCTGGCATACGTCATTTCAATTGGACGAAATCGACAATTGACGGGCCGGACTCAATACCTTAGTCATATTTTGGAGGATGTCAGTTTTGGAACTAATCCCCAATATAATATATTTTTAGGATATAATAATAAATTTATAATATTTTTTACGTTTGGTAAATTAAATTAATGTGACTTAAATGATCAGGGGTCACTTACTAAAAACTTATCTGCAAATTCTAGAGAAAATAATTTATATAAAATCGAAACACGCTATTCGAAAGTTCTTGAGATGAGCGAGACAATTATGTAATATTGATGGAAAACTCAAAATGTTGAATAATCTAATTTAATAAAAAATATGATTTATGAAATTATGAATGAATGTATGTCCAGTCTGTTACTTTATTTAAGATATACAATAAATTAGGAGATAAAGGAGATTAAATCAGGAGATATAAAATTATTTTCTGAAGAAAAATGAAGTCATCATATGAGTCCTCAATACTGATTCATTTTATTTATAGTGCCAAATATTGAAATTTCGAAGTTGAAATAGTATTTAAATTTCATACACAATTTGTAACACAGTGGACTTTGGAAACACTTTTATCCCTTTAAGGGGGAATGGGCACGCTGGACCGGGGGTCTCTAAAGCAAAGTGCTTCAGTGTTAATCCTATGGCGAAAAAAATATTTTCTCTGCCACATTTCTCCGGCTGTATTGAATATTTTTACAGGCGATTTTTTTATGTGATAAATGTAGCTGACTTACAGGTCCCGAAATTTCCACTTTTTGAAATGGTTTCAAATATTTTTTTTTAATTTTCAATAAATAATTTTACACAAAATATTTGAAGCAATTTCAAAAAGTGGGAAGATAGAGACCTGTAAGTTATCTACATTTATTATTTAAAAAAAACCTTTTGTAAAAATATTCAATACAGCCGGAGAAATGTGGCAGAGAAAATAGTTTTTTCGTCATTGGATTAACACTGAGGCATTTGAGTTTGGAGACCCTAGGTCCAGCGCGCCCATTCCCCCTTAATGCGTAATAAGAATGAATATAAAATATTGTTTACGTTATGCAATTAGTAATTGGCTTTATATCCTGTATGCGTCATTCTTTTTATTTATTTTCGCGACACTAATGATTATTTAAAATAAAATGCTGAGCCAAGTAAGAAGGGGGAGGCGAAAAATAACCATTCTTTCTGCATTCTTTTTAGCAAGAATCAAGGTTTTGAGCAACACGATGGCATCAAATGATTTTGAGAATAAGTTAGCATTTTTTACTGGGAAAACAATGAAATGCGATTTAGAATCGACGCGTAGAGACTACAATAAGTGATTACGTAGATAACGGTATTATTAGATTATTTTTTTTTATCACGGTGGTCGTTCTTTAGATAAAATTATACCTATAACCTTAAAATGCTTCAAGCATAGGAGATTGTAAAGCGTTTTTTAATTCACGAAAGTTTACTTTAATGCTACTATTAGATGAGTATAATTAGGTAAAAAGAATTTATTTATGTCGGGTTTTTTAATGTATAATAAAAAAGAACAACAAAGGTTTAACATTTAATTTGGTGAAATTATAGCTTAAAAATGATGTGGCCCTTAAAGAGCCGCGGTGCATAATTTGAATAGAATTGCTTTATACTTATGCCATACCAATACATCAAGGTCTGCTTGAACTAGCCCAGACAAATGACACCGATTTAATTGTATCGCAGAATGATCGTTGACGCTGCGAGAAAATGGGCAAAAGAGTCATCTTATTTTCACTGCATGAACTTTCTTCACATTCATATTTTAGCAGTCAATTTTACTTTCAATTACCTAATATGATCCAGGGCCGGATTTCTAAATAAGCAAAGTAGGCTGTAGCCTAGAGAGGATAATTTTTTGGGGCGGCAAATTTTACGACCCATTAACAGCATTCGGCATAAAAATATCGTTATAAAGATACGAATATTTTTAAGAAAGAAAACAAATAATTTACATTAATGCGTAAACCGCGTAAATGTATATATAAATATAATACTAATATTTCGTAGCAAACATGGTAGCTGCGAGGGCAATTACATGCACCCCTTCTCCCAGATTTCTAAGTTGAAAGAAAAATAGTCGAACAGTTTTTTAAAAAATCGCCTATTTCGCTTTCGATTTAGCGTGTACATAGATGATTCTAATATGTGTATCTATTTTAAACAGCACATACCACCTTATTTTTCAGCTAACCAGGTACCTTTCCCCGAAGGGGGAGAATATTGTGACTGGGGCGGCAAAATCAATCGTAGCCTACAAGCGGCAAATCTTTAAATCCGGTCCTGATAACTTGAACTATATGCGATTGTGTTCGAAAATATCCGAAATGGCGAGTTTTTGGTCAAGTATGTGTACCTTAGGCAGCTAGAACTTGACATATTTACGGATGACTTAAATGAAGGTTATAGTAGCTGCCATATTCGATGAAACTTTTTTGGGATTTAAAGTATTGCTGAAAAACGAAAATAGCTACAGAATTCAAATTAGATACACGAGTTCCCAGAACTTGTCGGAAGTCATAATAAGGTTGTTGAGCAAATCTTACATGCGAAAAGGGCCATAGAACTTTTTAGGTTTTAAAGTAATTGATTTATTGAGTGATAATCGAACAGTGTTACAAACACCTTATAGTTTTTAAAACTTCTCTTTGCTTTAAAAAAATTATTTTTTAAAATTTTTTAATTTTTGTTTAAAATTGTGTTATGTGTGTTGCTAGAAAATATTATGCGTCAGAATTGCTGTTTAGTAAAAAACCCATCAGCCAATTGTGAAATCACTCAGCTCAGTACGCAGGCTTTATCATAATATCATACACGCCTCATTCATTCATCCATCCATACTAATCACATTATCACCTTCCACATATATTAAAAAAATGGAGGTCGCGAAGCTCATTATGAAGAGTTTCAAGGGAAAAGAGGCAGAGAACTGACCAACAAAATTCGTAATTTCCAGAAATAAATTCATTGCATATCGGGGAAGAAATTCGTTTATATAGTGAAGTTGGACAAAGGTCAAGGGCGAGGAAGCTTTACGCTCATTCAGGAATACCTGGAGATGAATCAGAAGAGAAAAAGAAATTCGAAGGCTCTTTTCATGGCGTAAATGCCTTGTAAGTAAGGTTTTATTAAAAAGTGTTGAATGGTAATTACCTATTTACTCATGGGTTGCGATAAATAGAAAAATAGTATTTGGGTAAACGAAAAACGCCCATTTTTATTACACTCAGCAACTAATTTTATGAGGTAAAACAATTATTTCCTAATAGTTAAGCTTTTAAAATGAGTTAGCAACATATCGTACACGTAGTGGTGATGATAAGTTTCATCCACAAACTTTTATACTTATACCTGGGAAGACATATAAACACACAAGTGTTATTTCTCTTTAAAAAAATTGAATATTAGAAAAAAATATAACTTACTCTCATAATTGGCATTTAGGTGAAGCGAATCCAGTAAAGGCTGAGTAAAATAATCCGAATAACTGTTCAATTTCAAGGTATCCACATTAGATGGGTAGTTGAATCCAAAACACCAAAAAGCATCATCATAACCAAAACACAGCGAAACGTCGATTACTATAAACCAAATGTGGCAACAACAGAATTTTCTATAGGCTCCATCTACAGTACAGTCGGAGTTTTACCTTGTGAACTATCAAGTGTGTTTCTACATCTAGAAAAGGGTTTGTAAATGGTACTGTGTTTGCACTTCGGCTCAAGTGGCGACGTCTTTCTTCGGGGCCAGTGATTCACGACTGCACGAAGTTGCACGACTTGAAGCAAACACACCATTAGTTACGGTGGGACAGGTTGGACGAATGGAAAAAAAGATTATTTTTAGGGGGTCTGGTGCCACGGACAAGATAGACCCTCCCAGGAATGTATGACTGTCTACTTGGTGGCATTTTTCGTAAAAGAGAAAAATCTAGGTTAAAAGAGGGTCCGATCCAGCCGTCATCCGTTGCAATGGTATCCAGAATAATTTTAATGTGGGGGGGGGGGGGCAGATATCTCCCAGCATATAATGATGTCCATAGTTTTGTTGCAATTTGTGACTATAATGGTTAAATTAATAGTCTTTGTAATATATCAAACTAACGAATACTCAATATACAACAATATACTTTGTGCAAATTGAAACAGAACATCTATCTAATTCTTGTGCCAAGACATCTAAAAGCGGAGTACGTTGACCACATTTGGAGGCCAATAAAAATATGAAGGGGGAGCTCTGATTTCAAGGTTCGCGAGCCTATTATGGTTTGGAAACATATTGTCCCATTATAAACTTATTATATTATATACTATATACTGCCGTGAGCAGGTAAATTGCAGTAATCGCAACAATGAGTTGCACCATTTTTGCTCTGATCATTTTCCAGTATTTTTAAAGTTTAATGAGTTTAGCATGTCCACACTGAAGTATAGTTTGAACTAGGTCAAATGAATAAATAATATCGATTGAATGTGCTTAAAATCAATTATATTTTCACAAAAGAAATCCCTTCATGATGTGGCGTTTTATTAAGTCTCAAAGAGAAAAAAACAACACACTATCATAGTATAATTACGAAACAAGATAAGGCTTCCACGCGACTAAACCGTCGCCAACCTACAAACAAAAAAATGACCCCCCCCCTCCTCCAAATTATCACGCATATATCTCTGACAACAGCTATTATCATCTGCGGCCACTATCAAGAAGAACAAAAAGCAAAACAATGCTCAATAAAGTCGCTATCTCTTTAGGTTTGCAGATTGTGTTATTTAAAGAAATAAGCTGTACTTTTTTATAGTCAGTTTTTTAGCTTGTATGTATTTTTTATTATTATTTTAAACTAGAAAATAACCCATTCTTCGCACGAACAAAAAAGTACTTCAAATCAATCCTTGTATTCTTCCGTTATTATAGTATTATATCCCGTTACTTATATTAACTAATAATTGCAAAATACGTTATGAAATGCACATAAGTCAAAATCTCATTTATGTGGCGCGCATTTGGCTCTATCGCAATAATTTGGCGATTTTGCGATATAATGAAGGTCGACACAAAAGGTTCATACAAAATAGTTATATAAATTGAATTGTTGACTTCCGATCGAACGACCAATAATGTGTAAAAATCCTTTTAAAAAATACTTATAGAAACGTAACGAAGGTCTTTGCTCGGGCCTATCACACCAACCTTAAAGCGACATCGATGCGCGGGGTCAGGACTAAGGATATGGGATGGGTCAATTGGCCTCACGTCTAATATTTTGTGATCCGAAGTCATGACGCCGCGTACGATGTCATTGCAATGGTGGATTGGGATGGTTGGTTGGTAGACATATATTTTCAGGCGTGTGTGCTTGGTCACAAAGACCCGCTTATAAACCATCGTCAAGAAGGACGGACACGACATACACACACATACAAGACAGATGCTGCCCCACCTCCACAATTTAGACATGTCCCTGAAGGGGAGGGAAATAGTCTCCAGGGACCTGTACCCGTGGGAAACTGCGCCATGCCCGACCACAGGACTTTCGGACCAAACAGATTTAACGAGCACGTACTCGGCATATACTCGACAAACACAAACATCCATGCCTTACCGGGATTCGAACCCGAACCCAGAGGCTCCAAAGGCTAGCTGCCTAACCGTTGCGAAGCCGGGTCGGCTTGAATTGGGTACCAGCTCATATGTCAGTTTCGTTACTTGAACGCGGCCCGAGTGCAGCTGTTAATAACTCTAGTGCAAAGTAAATTCTCGCAAACAAAGAACAGGTATTAAAAAAAAAAAAGAATGTACTAGTCGCCCCCGCTCTAAAAAATTATCTCTTATTTATCATCGTTTCGCAAACGGCGCACGAGTCATTAAACCGGAGCAAAATGGTGTCGTTTCTTGTCATCTTCGAATTCCGGCAGAAGATACGACATCATAAAAATCGTACTTTTTTTTGACGTTGCTATGTGAAAAGAAATGCGATCGTCAAGTAAGTGTATCTTATCTGGAGTGATGAACAGATAGAATGTGACAAATACCAAGATTCGGAATTATAAATTTCATTTGTACTTGGAAACTATCGTGAATTCACATTTCAAGAAATTATTGAATAAACCGAGACAGTACACCTCACGGACGATATATTTAAGGAACATTGTTTTTAATTTTTTTTTATATTCTGAATTTTTTTTATTTCTTATTTGATTAAAATAAATATTCCTAACCTTTGAATCAGATTTACCAACTTCAAGATTTGCAGAATTAAAATCGATTCGATCGAAGTTTCTCAAGCGGTCATATAGTGGCATATAGTGTAATCGTACGGGGTCTGCATTGTTTCATTAACGATATTAGCTCAATTAAAAATTTTGGTTTATGAACTTCAATTTATTAATCTCACATTACGCTATTATATTTATATTATTATTATTTCTGTCGATATTCCAATAACATTATTAGAATATTCAAAACTAGTAATTTCTTAAATTCTGAAGGCATTTCGCTTTACCAATGGGGATCGCGCGCACACTTGCCTTCATTTTAACAACGGAGAAATTAGAAACGGAACTTCTGTAAATACATGGGAAAATACTTAACGAAACGGGAAAGTCCCGGCAACTCTGCTGCCGGTACTTTTCCCGTTAATTTCAGTAATTTTTTTTACAGTGTTCATTAACAAAGGTAGGCAGTAGTCAGTCAGTGGTTTTAGCGGCTTAGTGGCTGAGAGGTATGAGTGTCCGCCTCATAAGCCCAAGTTGGCGAGTTCGAGCCTCGACTGAGTCGTCAGATTTTCTGGATGGGAAAATCGTGGGCACGCATGTCATAGGATGATGTGGCATGTCAAAGATCCCTTGATTTGGCTTGGGTTTTCTAGGCAAAATTAAAATCCCGGCATACTTTAACATCCACAGAGAGCTCAGATTCAGCGAGAGTCGCCTTATAGATGGTGCCACGGAAAAATGGCTCTTAGTTCTGAGGAATATGCCGAGTCTGCAAAGGCTTAGCCGTCAATAGAGCAGCCCCGGTGGAGAAAAAACAACAACAAAGGTATCTCGACATATTTCTCCTATTCTCTACGGACCCCACCTTACCCATTGATTTTCAGATACACTGCTAAAAATTTTGTGCTTGGTTTCACCATGATATTGGTTCCCAGTAGCTGCAACGGCTGAATGGTGAAACGTTCCACCATATTTTTGGTATTAGGTTGAACCATTTCTCAGGTTTTTGTTTCCAAATCCAGAAAAATGGTTCGACCAAACACCGAAAAAAAGGTGAAACATTTCACCACTCAGCCGTTGCAGGTACTAGGAACCAATATCATGGTGAAAAAAACCAATATCATGGTGAAACCTAGCACCAAATTTTTAACAGTGTAGAAAGCGGCTAATAAGCAAAATGCAGTGACACTAATTGAGCGTTATTTCATGTATGGATTCTAAGCATAACTTTATTTTTCTGCGACTACTTATTGAAACCTTATCAATGGCTAGAATAGAAAATACTACCTAAAACAGAAGTATGGTGATTCAAATGTGACATATCGTTCAAAACTAGGAACGTACCTACAATATAGTTCGTTATTTAACCTTCCATTTTAATTATAATTCAACGATTTTGGCATTTGAAACATAGTTTCTTAAACTAAGATTCATGTGATCACTTGCTTAGCATTATATAAAAATAAGTAATATGAAAGGAGTGACAATTTGACATAAGTTTGCTGTTGATTTTGTGGGGCTGGGGAGCCCAGTCGGTTAGGCATTCGCCCAGCATGCGGAAGATCCCAGGTTCGGGTCCGGGCATCACCAAAATAACTGCCGACCCGTTTTGAAAACCTGAATGGGGGGCTGGGGAGCCCAGTCGGTTAGGCATTCGCCTAGCATGCGAAAGGTCCCAGGTTCGGGTCCGGGCATCACCAAAATAACTGCCGACCTATAAACGGCCCGTGCAGCCAAAATTGTCCGACGAATAATACCCCGTGTGGAGGGAGTGCACGTTAAATGCCCTTCAAAGTCCTGACGCTGCGTACGACGTCGCCCTTAACGGTTGCGTTGGGTGCCTACTCAGGTGTCGGCTCGTCACTTGGTTCTAAAATATGACGCCCGTCGCCAATAGCCCTCGTGTAGCTCTAGTGCGACGATAATTCAACTAAAACTAAAGAGCTGTTGATTTTGTTTGTTTGAAACAACGTCGCACTAGAGCAACACAAACTTGACTTTTGAATCTACGAGCAAGTACACTCTTTCATCTGGAAACTAAAAGAGAATGTTTGTCAAGAGCTAATTAGAGGTTTTTTTCTTATCCTTCATCTAGCTAATGGGTTATTTGTTTGGTTATCTTGAAAGTGGTCGAACACACGGCTGGGTTAATATTGGACGGGTGGGTGCAGCCCACTTTACTTATGGTGCCAGAGAAGTTCTCCTGGACGTCACGCTATCCGTTCTGTTCGGAGTATGGGCTGTTCCGAGAAAGAAGAAATCTGCTCCCGACACCTGTTCGGAAAAGTAGAGTCGGCTGTTCGCGAGCAGGTTTCTTCTTTGGAACAGCGTGACGTCACGGAGAGCTTCTCCGACCTTATAAATTGAGCAGGCCGTGTGACATAAGTGTGAGCATAATGATGATAAAATACCTCCTTATCCAACTTCTTGAGCGAATCTCGGCTTGGGAATCTCTAGACCCAGATTTATGACTCGAGCATTTATTGACTCACCGCATCTATGAGAGGAATCACGGCCCCACACATTTGGTTTGAAAAAGTTTTAAGGGATGGTTACTGTACAAAAATGCTCTCGACAATAGATAACGCCGTATTGATAGGGACTGGTGGACGTTAAATCTGTCGTGGTCCAATGAAGTGATAGCAATGTAGGATTGATGCCTCCGCTTGACAGACGTTCCAAACAACGAAGAAGCACGTAGTTCTAGTTTGGCGTGAATTCAACCAAAATCATGTTTTTTGTGTGCATAAAAGTGAAGCATTGGTGTTGACACTATTGCAAATGCTCTTTTAAGCAATTCTTTGGGGCTGGGGAGCCCAGTCGGTTAGGCATTCGCCTAGCATGCGGAAGGTCCCAGGTTCGGGTCCGGGCATCACCAAAATAACTGCCGACCTATAAACGGCCCGTGCAGCCAAAATGTCCGACGAATAATACCCCGTGTGGAGGGAGTGCACGTAAAATATCCGTCAAAGTCCTAACGCTGCGTACGACGTCGCCCTTAACGGTTGCGTTGGGTGACTACTCAGGTGTCGGCTCGTCACTTGACTGTGGTTCTAAAATACGACGCCCGTTGCCAATAGCCCTCGTGTAGCTCTAGTGCGACGTTAATTCAAACTAAACTAAATAATTCTTTTAAATAAACAAAATTTTGTAGATACTTTTTACAAATTAGAGAAATCTATGGAAAATTTTAATATATTTCAAGAAGCCTTCGAAAAATTAGGAATACTAAAATATCTCTACGGTTCAAAAGACAATAACTAATATATTTTTTCTATGTTAAAGTATGTCTAGTTTAGTTTTTCATTAAAACCTTTTTAATTTTCATTCTACTAGTATCTTGCGATTTAAATGAACGGAACTAGAATTAATATTAAACTGGAATTGCGGAAGAAATGCAGAACTGGAATGAATATTAAACTGCTTCTAAATATTTCAAAAACCTGAAAATATGTGTTAGAAAATATAATTTATGAATTAACAGAACATTAAAACTAGTTAAAAAGAATTTGCAACGCGAAGGTGAATCATTTTTACTTTACGAATGCCAATGTTATGAAAAATTAAATACTGCGTGATAGAGGAATGACTATTACGAAATATACGTTTAAAAAAATAAAGAATTCAAAACTTTTCAAATGTTTTTGTTGAGTTCATATTTTCAGTAAAATATTCATTAGGAAACTTCTAAAAATTAGCTTTTGGTTGAACGGATTCTAGAAATATTCCCTAACAAAACAATAACAAATAAGTTTCTTCACATTTATTCGCCTGCAAGAGTGTCAAAATATAAAAAAAATACATAGATATTCAGTGTTTTTTTACAGAGAACACACGACTACATATCTTATCTTAGGAGCTTATCCTAGCGTAAGCATAGCTGACCGCTATTGGCCCAGAGGGCACTAACTTGCATGGGAGATAAAAGGAAGCATTCACCCACTTGAATCATTCCACATCGACTTGTACGAAAGAGTCCTAGAAAGTAATAGTATCTTTTGCGAGTTAGCTTCCTTCACTGGAAGAGACCATTTAGTGTCCTCTAGGCCAACAGTGATCTGCCGTGATAATGCTCCTGGTGATCGCCAGGGAATTGCACATTTCACCCAGGTTGCCACGACACTGTTTAAGGTTGATACGGTACCCAAAAATAGGTCAGAATATCGATTTTTCAGTTTTTACTTCTTATTATTCACAATATCTTTCTGAACATTTACTGAAAGTTTCAGAATGATATCTTTTGTAGAAAAAAAGTTATTAAATATTTTCTGGAGTCATTCCTATAAATTTGAATACGTATTTCGTCTGCTTTCAACCTTTTTTCTCGGTTTCGCGTTTTTCAGATCTTGTGTTTAATAAATCCCTAAGGCTTTTTTGCTAATTAAATTAGAATTTTGAAAGTTTTAGCCTGTGTTCTTAAATATATGGTGCACAAAATCGTGCATGGAATAAGGTCTACTATGTATAGTTTTTTTAAAAAAAATGTTTTATTCAATAATTTGTAATTATTGTGTGATTTTTTGAGATTTTCAGTTTAAATGCATGTTACTTTTGTACTGTAGCTCACATTTTAAAATCCATGCACAGTTCTTAAACAAATAATTCTAAAAACACACTACAAAAATTTGGTGTAGTTATTCTCAAAATTGAAAGAGTAGTGGTGTTTTAAAAAAAAGTTCAAAATTTTGACTATTTTTTTAAATGAAAAACTACTTGTAAATATTTGTTTTTATTGCTAGAAAATGTTTATTTAGAGTGAACATTATATAAAAACACTATAATTTACAAGTTTATGTTATTATTTCTAGAAATAACGTTTTGGGTACCGTATCGCCTTAAAAGAGTGAAAAACGCTTTTAAAATGTGAAAGTTTAACGACCTTTGCCCGATTTCTCCAATCAAATTCTATCGGCACATTTATATGTTGAAAAAATAAGGAATTCTAGGGCACGCATTTCGATGGCAAGGGTTAAATAGCGTCCGGGCATATTCAGGGAAGGGGATGCAAACTCCTACTATGTATAGAATAGAAAAGGGAGGGGCAAAGGGGGTGGGGGCTGTCGATGTATACAGAAAAAGGTTCTTGTGGGAAAACCTGCTATCGGTGGGTGAATCATGGCTCAGAAATGTGCCCATTGTCGAGTGGACCACCATAATTTTGAAAAGAACCGGGCTAAGATATCCTATTCTGCTCATAGTATACTGAGATTACAACAGAAACTGTATTTAAATTTTTTTAAAAAAATAAATCATTAAAGTAATATACAAGTAAGTCCTTAACCTGAAGTATTACACTGTTAAAAATTTTGTGCTTGGTTTCACCATGATATTGGTTTCTAGTAGCTGCAACGGCTGTGTGGTGAAATGTTTCACCTTTTATTCGGTGTTTGGTTGAACCATTTTTCTGGATTTGGAAACAAAAACCTGAGAAATGGTTCAACCGAATACCAAAAATATGGATTAATGTTTCACCACACAGCCGTGGCAGCTACTAGGAACCCTATTTTTGGTGAAACCAAGTGCATAATTTTTAACAGTGTAGAACAAATCTTCATCTTACTTAAATTTTTTCAAACAAATTGGTGAAAAAAAAAACCTTGAAAATCAGTTGCTTTTGAAAAAAGTTTAACGAATATGCTTTTATATTACGAGTGGCACGCATTTTTGGAAGATGTCTAATTATCATATTAAAATCATTCATGTATAATGAAGTTAAAAAAAAATTCCATGTCCCAAATTGTTTTATGACATGTTGATAAAACTTTCCACAAACAGTGGTTTTATGGTTGTTAAAGAAAACTCTGCCATATTTAATTAACATTTGCAATATCGACAATTTACCTCCCAATAAATAATGAAAACATTATAAAAATGAAATTCGCATGGAATAATTGAATTATTGCAATTAATTTTTTTTAGGAAATTAAAAAAAAAAATATTTTTAATGTTAAAATTATATCATAAACAAAAGAGTAAAGATGTTACATGTATTTCCTGGGGGACAAAGTTCATGACAGTCGATTTGTGCCTATTCTTTTCTTAAGGGAAATTTTCGAAAAATAAGTCGAATGACATCGGCCGATATCGTTGAAAAACCACATACAAAGGGAGCATTGCTGTTTTGACGCTATAAATATAAAACATTCCTTGAACAACCAAATTAAACCGCCAAATATACTTCGTCCAAAAGATGTCAGTTCCATTGAGTTTTAGTCCTCAAAAAGATCACATTTTGACGTTCACATAAACAAAATCTACTACCGAAACTAGGTAAGAACTCAATTTCGCCAAAATACCCATAGTTCTTTTCGAATTGCCTCATTCACAGTGTGGGGTGCACTGAAAAATGGGCGCAATCGACAAGTGTTTAGTTCGGGCTCTTTTGTTATGGGCACAATGGAATGTTTTTTCCTCGTGTAGTTTTTTCGTAAATTGGTAATAGGGAAAGATGAAGGAGCAGTGGTAAAATTATGTATTTATTATAAAGTGTATTTCGGAAATTTATTGAAGAGCCATATTTGCGGATTTATTACACGCAAACAAAGGGATAATTCCATTTTTTTTATTCCATTCCATCCAAAGGAAATCATTCCGTCTTTTAGAACAATTAGGGATTTTTTAAATGAGAAATATAATATGTATTCTGTAAATTATTTTTAAGTGTAAACTTTCAAAATATTATGACGGTTAAAGGCTAAGTTGATTCTCAAAGCCTAGGCTATTTTTGTAATAATATCTGATATATTAAAAAAAAAAATTATAGCTTAAGAGGAATTTTTTTTTCTAGAAATCCGTATAGCGATCCAATGTACAGAAATATTATTGGAAAATTATTCTATAAATACTTAATTTTTAAAACCTTTTTCTACGATTTAAATATTCTTAATCACTATCGTTTCTACGATTTAAATATTCATAATCACTATCGTTTTTTTCGTTAAAATACGTCAGATTACTGCAAATTTCCTATAAATTGAAGATTTCTATAAGAAAATTAACCCTTTACTAGAAATTATTTTAAATAAATAATAATGTATTAATACCTCCAAAATTAAACACTTTACTACGTATCAATAAAAAAATAATTGAATATAAATTTAAAACATGAAATCTGTAAATTAATCAATGGAATTGATAAAAGTAATGGAATCCATAAGCAAATTAATGTTTGATAAATAGAATCTATTAAAAATAGAGAATCTAATAAATAATCCATCTATTAAAAATATGGAATACATAAACAATAAAAAAAAATCGAACAATTGAAACATTCGACTCACGCGCACTTTTTTGAAGTAGTTGTTCGACGAAGTATCCGTGCGAGTCTCCATCATTCCGGCGTCACGTATTTGTCAGACGACACGCGAGAATTTTTAAAAAACATCGTCGCATCTCATTCCGAACACACATTTGAAGTGAAGAGAGGGGATCATAGAACCTTCCCCTTCCGCGCATGCGACATCACGCATTCCGAACAAAGTTTTTTTTTCCCCTCCCCCATTCGGAATAATAAAAATGAACACTTTCCATTTCACCTTGACTCACTGACGGATTTTTTTATTTATTTTTGTATTTCCTGGTGGGTGATGATGGGATCAAAAAAATAAACGTGAGTGGATTTCCGATGCGACATCTAGCGAGGGTTGTGATTAATTCATTTCTCATCAATTTATAGTGAAATCGTTTGGTGAAAATGAACGACTTCAGGGGCCGACGTGGCTCGGTGGGTAAGGCGTCAAGCCACGCTAATGCATTTTCGGTGTTTGCTATTTTAAACTACTGACACCAACTCGCTATAGGGGTTGGGGTTAATTTGGAATATCGTCGCACTACAGCTACGGCAACGAGGCTATTGGCGTCCTAATTTGGAACCACAGTCTGAGCCGACGGCAGCCAACGCAATTTTTCGACATGGTACGCGAAGGGCGACATGAAACTTAGAAGCAGATTTAATGTACACTCCTTCCGCGGGATATTTGACATCGGATATTTTAACCGCACAGACCGTTTTATAGGTCGGCAGTTATTTTGACCCGATACTTGCTCCGAACCTGGGACCTTTCGCATGCAAGGCCTTTACCGACTGAGTTCTCAAGCCCTACGAATCGATATAAGCCTAGCTTGTGGACATGCGTAAATTAAGATCTTCTATGTCGGTCGGTCTGGATAAGAAAGTTTATATTATAGTTTTGAATAAAACCTAGATTGTTATAAGGAAAAAAGTTTTCCATTATTATAGATATAAGTCTTGCTAGAGTCATAAAATGAGAACGGGTAAGATAGAAGGATAAGAAAACAGCTGTCCGGGTAAAATAACGTCTTATGATACCTAAGTTTAGTAGTTTGAATTATCGTCGCACTAGAGCTACACGACACGAGGGCTATTGGCGACAGGCGTCGTATTTTAGAACCACAGTCAAATGACGAGCCGACACCTGAGTTGGCACCCAACGCAACCGTTAAGGGCGACATCGTACGCAGCGTTGGGACTGCGTATTTTAAAGTGCACTCCCTCTACACGGGGTATTATTCGTCGGACATTTTTGGCTGCACGGGTCGTTTATAGGACGGCAGTTATTTTGGCGATGCCCGTACCCGAACCTGGGACCTTTCGCATGCTAGGCGAGCGCCTAACCTACTGGGCTCCCCAGCCCCTATATGATAACTAAGAAAAATTAAAATTTATCACCGGTGATAACATTCGGCCCCATAACGTTAAGTGTTATTTAACATTACGGCAGCTAAACATTCTATGTTTATAACACCATGAATAATGCACAAAAACTAACGGAACTTCGTGTCGAACTTTCTTTTAGATTTATGATCTTTAAGGGGGAATGGGCGCGCTGGGCAGGGGGTCTCCAAAGTAAAGTGCATCAGTGTTAATCCTATGGCGAAAAAAAATATTTTCTCTGCCACATTTCTCCGGCTGTACTGAATAGATTTTTTTTTATGTGATAAATGTAGCTGACTTACAGGTCCCGACCTTCCCACTTTTTGAAATGGGTTCGAATATTCTTTTTTAATTTTCAATAAATAATTTTACACAAAATATTCGAAGCAATTTCAAAAAGAGGGAAGAAAGAGACATGCAAGTTATCTACATTTATTATTAAAAAAAAAAAAAAAAAACGTTTGTAAAAATATTCAATACAGCCGGAAAAATGCGGCAGAGAAAATAGTTTTTTCCCATTGTATTAACACTGAGGCTCTTGAGTTTGGAGACCCGCGGTCCAGCGCGCCCATTCCCCCTTAAATGGGGTGTTGCAGTTGAAACTTTTAAGTTGGTATCATTTTTACTAGAAAAACGGCCCATATACAAATTTTGTTTCATCCAATAAACTCAGTTTAGCTTAATTTAGTTTCAATTACCGTCGCACTTGAGCTACACGAGGGCTATTGGCGACGGGCGTCATCATTTAGAACCACAGTCAGGCGCCGAGCCGACAACTGAGTAGGCACCCGACGCAACCTCCAATGAACTCAGAATGTTGTTGGTCTACTGAATACCTAAAACCGAAATTCAAGGATGAATAACGGCAAATGAACCAGGGGGGGGGGGGGGGACTTTCCCCCCCTGCAGCTGCACCTTTGTTTAAAGAATTTTGGTATGTGTGATTATTGTGCCTTCCTAGAAATCGGAAATATTATATTTAAATAATTAGAAATGTTATGTGTCTAATACAATTACAATATATCATAATTCAACTTTATGTGAAATGTTAGACTAAACTATCTATACTAAAAATGTAACAAAATATAAATTAAACAAAAGAATTTTTCTGGTACATTTTTTAAATAAGCCTTTTTGATTCAATAAAAAAGTATATAGTAAAAACTTGAAGGTGACTAATTATTATTTATTAATTGCTATTTAACACAACTTGCTATGTGCTCTTTGTCAATCGACCAAGTAATCTTTGTTGAAGAGACTTAGAACAGTGTCGCCACCTACATTTGACAAATTCAAACACAAGCTGATCCTGTTAGCTTATTGCAGGAGAAGTGCAGTCACAAGCGATTTCCCTCCGTTATTTAAATAACTATTTCGGAATAGCGATGTTTAGTAGGCGAAGTAAAGAAATTATTTAGTTTAGGATTTTTTGAAAACTTCGTGCTAGGAATACTTCGTGCATATTAATTTTGAACTTCGACACTTTTTTTTATTTTCGTTTCTTGGCGCCAAGAAGAAAAATTAAAATGCAAATAGTGTCATCTTATAAGAAGCTTATTTCTAAATATGAATTTGATTTGATGTGGAAATAATGGCGACTCTAAATAGAGCTTCATTTTTTTTCAATTACCTAGCATGGTAATATAAGGTATAAAGAAATAAGATTTAATAATAGTAATATAAGATTATAAATCCGATATCACATCAACATAGAATGCGTTTATAGTATTGGATATACTACTTCGATGTATTAACTTTTATTACTACAACACACAAACACAACAACAGCCATATTTTTGACGAGAACTTACGGTGTGTTTGTGGACAAGAGGGAAAATGTCTGTTCGGTTTCATCTCCAGTTGAGGAACGCTGATTTTTAGATCAGATTGTTAAAAATATCGATATTCAATCGTAATTGTTTCTGTAAGGCATCACTAGTTTTTTATGTTGATGTATATTTGTATCTGGCAATCGTCTAGTTTTGTCTCTTCCAATAAAATTGGGATCGTCCGACAGCAGATATTTTTTGTCCTTTTTTTTATCTTCGTATTTGTTAGAATACTAAATTCAAATAAGCCAAAGTTAATATTTGTTATTTTGTAACACAGATGATTGGCTAGATTAAGTAGGATGAAATGATACCACTGTTTAAGGATATTTATGGGCAGAATATTGCTTTGAGTTTAGGAAAACATGGCATTTTCTGCTTATAGTCCGTTCACTAAAGCATTTTTAAGGAAGTTGAATGAACTGGGGTGCATCACACCACTCTTTAATTATAATCTTAACCAGTCAGAGAGTTAACACTCTAAAAAAAGACTAAGCGCCATTCTAAATGTCCTAAAAAAATTCTGATTCAGTTGACCTAACAATAGGATGGTTCATAGTTGACAACGCCAATTGCTTCCTATGATATAAACTAAATGCATATTTAGGATTTGAGTGCTTGAATATTGTTGTATGAATATTGCACAATATGTATTGAAAACAATTTTTAAGAATAGAAATATATATCATTAAAATATAATTCAAGCTAGACGATCCCATCAAGTGCTATAGTCTAGCGGTAGATCGCGCAAGTTTACAAAATAGATATCGTTTCGCTATGCGTATGAATATCAGTGTCTCAGAAAAAAACACATGTTTTTACTCTTTTTCTTCTGTTTTTCGTCCAGTACTAAATAAAATGTAAGTGAAGAATCTTTTCTTGTATGCTAATAAATGTAAGATTATAATAAACTACTTCTCTTAAGCTCTCTTTTGGTTGTTAGCGAGGATTGGTTAAGTGATAGAATTTAAGGTTATTTTAATATATTGCCGCGAGGTACAGATTGGGGCTAAATCTTACAGAAGTGTACGGTTTAGCCCCAAATGGTTTGCTATGGCAACATACCTACATCGATTGTAACTTACGAGGAAAGTAGGCCTACCAAAAATGTTAAAATTTTATATTTCTTCTTAACAATTTTTTCAAAGTCCCCAAATAAAGAGTCAGCTAAAGTAAAAGAGCTGAAGGGAAAAATTCCACAACTGCAGGGAATGATAAAAGCTGAAAAGGTAGGGCAGAAAAATTCAAAACAGGTAAACATGGGACTCAAAAGTAAAACCAAAGCGAATCCTAAACCCAAGAAAACAATTTCTAATTGCATTACAATCATTACTTACCTAAACAGATGATTTTTAAACTGTACGGTTTAGCCCCGACCCCGGGGCTAATTTCGTACAAGGTAACTTTTTTTAAATCAGCAATTTTTATATCTAAAAAGTGGAATAGTTCCAAAATGTTTATGTATGATCAGTAGCCGAATAATCAAATTATATATTGCTTTTGTTCATATAACCTTTACTTTGTAATTTGCTATGTATCGACGAATCTCCCCTATGTGTACGGGGAATAGCCCCGCTCTCCCCTATTATTTTTTTTATATCGCTTTACGAAACTAAAATACATTAAAAAAAATATATATTGCATTCAAATATCGAATGAAAAAAATTAAATAAAAAGGTGCGACTTTTTAGAGATAAGGGGTTTTTTTTGTCAGTCAAATTTCTTAACTTCTCAAAACTACAGTTTTGTTCCAAATGCAAATATTAGCAAGTATCCACGGCACGTGTTAAAATGTTGTTCCTTTCATTGCCACAAATGTAAATAAGAATGAAAATACTGACAACAATGAAAAACATCAAATGATTAAAGCAACAATTAAAGATGAAAGAACTGGACAACAATTGCTTTGACACATTGTTGATTTTAAGTTTAATTGTGAATTTTGCAACACAGGTTGTTGTGGAGAAAGTTTTCAAGAAGTATGCGTTACTTTTGAGATCTGATATAAAGTGATTTCTATAGTTGAAATATGGCGAATTTAATGGCTTTCATTCTTACGAATTATTTATTCATTTTATTCTGTCTATTTTTTTTATTTCCTTATGTGTGGGTCAGTATCAACCTATTCATTTTCAATGATCTTTACTATTTAGCAATCTTCTTCTTCTATCCCATTGTGTTTTCTTATATCATAAAATTTATAAAAATTTATGTATATAGAATAATCAAATTATATAATTTAATAATGAGGACATTAGAATATTACACATATTACTCTTATTTTGACAGATATTGCCCGTACAACTTTTCAAAACTACTAAATGACCCATACGAAATAATTGAAGATATTGACAACTTGACACCGATAATTTTATTCCTAATGGAATTAATAATTGAAAATAAAAAAATAAATTCCATTTTTAACTATTTTGGAATAAAGATCGATTTGAAAAAATATTATATACTTTTATCAAATCTTTATGATGTGTTTTCAACTGCTAACAACATCGTATATTATGGGATGTTGGCATTTAAAGTTTACACTATTTATCAAACTTTTTATCATGACTTATATTAACCTATACCCGACGAATGACTTTTATTAACCTATGCCCGACGAATGACTTTAACCTATCGAGAACGACTTATTCTTCCGACGAATGACTTTTAACTATCCTGACTTACTCCCGACGAATGACTTTTAACCTATTCCCGATGAACGACTTGTACCCATCTTCACAACGAATGACTTTTAACTCATCTTCACAACGAATGACTTTTAACCTATTCCCGATGAATGACTTTTAACCTATTCCCGACGAATGACTTTTAACTTATCTGCACGACGAACGACTTGTACCCATCCACCCGACGACTGAATTTCGCCAACTACTTGACGACTGTCCGTGTTGTCCTACTACAAAGACAGAAACAATGAACGATTATCAGAAACAGATCATGACTGATTGTAAACCACTAAACTTGTAACGTCGACTTTTTGGAAAACAGCAATAAAGCTGAACCTCCACCCTTGTTTTTCCTTGAGTTTGGTGCCTAACTTTAAATTTGTTAATTCAGCTTTATGAAGAGCTTTCATTTTTCGACTTAGTAAGTACTTGTCAAAAGTTAATTTGCATAAGATAAAAACGGTGCTAAAAATAAACTTGTAACCTATGGTTTTTTTTTATTTGTAATTTTGGTTAATAACTAAAGTATAGTTAAACCTCTTAATAGTCCTCACTAACAATTTACTATACCACTAAACACTGCAAATAAATTTCTTAAAGAGCAATAGTAAAGTAAGTAGACATTTATATTTTCTACTTGCGAATACTTCTCGGGCCCTTTATCTACTGTCGGTTCTTAGAACTGTGTTCCCACTCTTATTTCTAAATGAAAAAAATCAAGGAGTTTTTAGGATTTTTCAAGGACTCCCAAACATTTTTTCAAAGACTCTTAATCACAATCCGTCGATTATTTTACTGCTTAAATAGACTGATTTGTAGATTTTTTTCCTGATAAAATCAAATACCAAATTCGGTTATCTCATGTGAATACAAAAAATACGATTTAAACGCGACCCTCTACTATTATTTTACATAGATTTTTTTTTATTTAGGATTTGAGGTCTGGAGTTCGGCAGATGTAAGTCACGAACCAGCCATTATCATTTGTCAAACTTCAAAGCAGTGCCGGATTTAAAGATTTTCCGCCTGTAGGCTACGATTTGCCGTCACAATATTCTCCCCCTTCGAGGAAAGGTAGCTGGTTAGCTGCAAAATATAGGGTGGTATGTGCCGTTTAAAATAGATACACATATTAGAATCATCTATGTACCTTTACACAATAAATCGAAAGCGAAATAGGCGAATTTTTTAAAACTGTTACACTATTTTTCTTTCAGCTTCGAAATCCGGGAGAAGGGGCCGAGGGTGTGCAATTGCCCACGCACAGCAACCATGTCTGCTACGAAATATTAGTACTATATACGTTTACGGTTTACGCATTAATTTAAGTTTTTTTTCTTTCTCAAAAATATTCGTATCTTTATAATAATTTTTTAATGCCGAATGCCGCTTTAATTGATCGTAAAATTTGCCGCCCCGAAACATTCGCCGCTTTACGCTACCGCCTACTTAGCCTATTTAGAAATCCGGCCCTGCTTCAAAGTAACAAAATACCTAAAGATTTGGTTTACCAATATGTGTCTTATACTAAAAAAAAGACATCACTGCACGATTTATACCACAAACTAGAATACAAAACGTCGAGGTTTGGTTGATCTCTTCTGTATACTAAAATAAAAATTGGACACAGATTTTATCGCAAGTAAGTAAAAATTATACGAGCCGTCAAGGTTCGATTGAACGATGCGTCCCTAACTAATAACGGACATTACCCGATTTCGCCGCAAATAAGCAAAAATTACGAGCCATTGAAGTTTGGTTGAACCATTTGTATTTGCCCTAAACTAAAACTATATTATAAAATGAACTAAAACTAATAAATTCTAAAAAATTCTGATTTTTTTTTGCTCATCAAAATCATTGACTTTCATTGGAATTCAGTTGCTTTTCAAACTGATTAACCGTTATTTTTATAATTCAGGGACTGATCGTTCGACCAAATATCGTAATTTTTGCTTATTTGCGGCGAAATCGGAGTTAGTGAACTTTTTTTTATTTAAAAGTATAAGGTGTTTTAGTTCTTTTCTTTTCCAAGTTAACATCGGCTCGGCAGCAGGTGCCAAGACCGATGGCTAATTTTCCCAACTAAACGGGACGATACATATTGGTCTAGAACAGGGGTACCACTGGTGGTACGAGGGAAAATTTCAGGTGGTACGCGTGAGTGATGTGAGCAACATGATGCTATTAGTAGCTTCTGTATTCATGAACAGTGAGAACGCATACATATTACTCATTATTTGAAACTTTAACATTATTTTAAAGAGAAATCTTTAATTAACTTCCGGATCGGATGTAAAACCTTTGATCTCTTCCGGCAAGCTCTGCTACTTTTTATTCCCTTTGTTACGAGTTACTTGTGTGAGAGGGGATTTTCTGAACTCTTGTACATAAAAAAATAAACATGTAAAACAAGTGTTGAAGAGGACTTCAGAGTGAAGATAAGTTCCATTACTCCTCATATTGATATTTTAATTGCAGGCAAACAACAAGTTTCACACTAAAGACTATAAAAGTATGTTTTGTATGATGGTATTCACAGAAAACTTAATTCAAAAAGCTTTTGAACACTTTTATAAGAGTAAATATTATGGGTTTATTAAAATATTTATAGGTATGGTGGTACGCCAAAATTTCTCAAAAAGTCAAGTGGTACATAGGTGCAAAAAGATTGGGAACCCATGGTCTAGAAGAAAAAAATTTAAAAACCGCTGAAGAATTGAAGTTGTTAAATTTTTTTTTTAATTTTTCAACGATTGTTTGTTAAAATCAAGGAGTACTAAGGGGTACAGTAAAAGCCCGTTTATCCGGCTCCCGATTAACCGTAAAGCTCAAATATCCGGAAAATTTCAAATTCCGATTTGGGGACGGAATTTACCGATAAAATTGAATATTTTTTGCCAAATTTGTGATTTCTCGTCAAATATAAAAATCTTTTCAGATTTTTTTTCCAAGAAAAATTTTTATTTGGTGACAATATTTGGTGCAAAAAATGTTTTTGGTTTACATTTTAAAATATCCTACTGGTTTTAGACCATGGGTTGGACGATTTATGTATTTAGATTTTTAGCATTTGAAAGTAACAATCGATTTTTTTCTTAATAAATATATTATTTTTTAATACAAAATATTGTAGTATCAATTATATATTATCATTATAAATGCAACATCGCCTATTTGCATACAAGATGCAGCCATTATCTCTTGAACCAAAAAATGGGCATTTTTTGGTAACCCTATTCGGCGACTTCCGATCAACCGGAAAATTCGATTATCCGGAAGAGTCTATTTCCCGAGCATTCCGGATAAGCGGGAGTTTACTGTACATAAAATAGAGAATCAAAATCAATGACTTTTCAACGATTATTGTAAAAAATCAAGGAGCAATAAAGGGTCATTGAAATTGAAAATAAAAATCATGGACTTCTAAAGGACCCATGGGAACCCTGTATAAGTACTATCATTCATATGACCGCTGTTTTACTTTTCATTTAATTAAAAACAAGGGCTACTATAGCAAGTTAAAAAAAAATTGCAATTATTATAAGATGGCAACACAATTTTAAAACTTAATCAATTATATAACAGGACAATGTTAATTTCTTACAATTTTTTTTAATTAATAGTCAGACAATCAAAGAAAAGTCATGAAATTTTCAAATAACAAAATAAAAATGATTAATTATAGATAGTAAAAAAAAAAACCTGAAAAATCTCTCCTACATCAATGAAAATAAAATTAAGTAGCATAATATTGTGCTATTTCAAAATAAAGGTAAAAACAATCCAAGTCAAATATGTTTAAAATAGCAATAAATTTCCAGATATTTGTGCAACAAATAAAAAAAAAATTCTGGAAAACTCACTAATTGTAAAATTATTTTAAAGAATACATTTTTTAAATATATGAGTTTTTAGTAACACACACTCCATATAACCTTAGGTTCTGATGTATTAAACAACTTATTTGTTAAAATTACTCAATTAAGTGATTTAATGTGTTTTTTGACAGGAAGCTTACAAACTTTTCATAATATATTCTAGATTGAGTTTGAAATACACATTTATTCCAATACGTTTGTGGTTTGAGAATTAAAAAATATATACAGCACATATATTTACAAATAAAATGACCACTGCAGTTGTCTAACAATTATGGAAAAAGTTATAAACTTGCTGTGCACTACTGGTACCCAAAACTTTTGCCAAATCTTCCACACTGGCATTGCAAATGTTAAGTAAACCTAGAAAAAAAAGTTGAATGGAAAACACATTATCCATTATATGATCTAACAAAACAAAGTATAAAACTAATCATGTTGTGAAAATGCATTTACACATCACATACAAAAACAATTGAAGGGGAAAAAAAATAAGCGCTTGGTTCATCGCCATGTGGGTGTGTGGTGCCAAATGTAAACAGCACCAAAAACTCGCCAGAAGTGGAAATTTGAAAAGAGAGAATGAAATGTGACAAGAACCAAAATAAACGTTAGACTGTCTGGGCTGTGTGCTCAGACTGATATCTGAGTTAAATACATTCATTAAATTGCATTGAGTGTATATTTAAGAACCTGCAAAGTCTTTCAAACAAACAAATCTGTAAAAGTCTTTCATCATTATTAATTAATAAACCGTCTAATTCAAGAAATGTTAAAAGGAATAAAATAACATACTCTTGAATCGGAGGAGCAGCGCTTGTGCCTTGGTCTCTCCCAGGGTAGGTACAGTGAGGAGGGTTCGTAGCAGGTAGGTCTCCAAGGGGGGCACGCGGTCCCTCAGCATGAAGGGGTTGGACTTTTCCTCACTGCCCATGCGCACCTAAAAACAGGGTGGAAACATTAACAAGAGAGAGGCAGCCATAAAAATAGGGCACCTACATTGAAAACTTACTATTACATAGGGGTTGTTATAGGTTAACTAGGGGCATAGCAAAAATGTTCCGGAACTAACCTAAACAATATTATCTAATAATTCACAGTGGGAAAAATGTAAGTTTAAAGTCCTAAGTAATTACTGGAGACTGGTTTTAAAAACAATCTAAAATTTATTCATAAATTAAATCATAGTACTAAATAAAAAAAACATCACCACGGCACACAACTCAAGCTAACTCGCCTAAGTAGAAGCATCACATAATAGAAGCACACTGCATTTATACAGTAAACCACGGGTGCGGTTACAGTGCCCGGTATGCATGAATACAGATAGCAAAAACAAGAAATTAGCATAAAAGTCATCTTCTTGAACAACAAATAGTATGGTGGAAAAATAACTAAATGACCTACTGCGCAGAGACTTAACAGCCGTGCAAACGTTCTACAACAGCTACTAATAAATATAAGTTTCCAAAACAACCAACCGAAACAAATACAAATAGTGATGTTCACTGAATGCTTAGAAAGTGAAGTGAACACACGCATTGTTTATGGAAGTGGAATTTGAAATTCACGCATGCACAAGTTGAAAACATCAACAAACGAAATCGCTGATTAGGTGAAATATTAAACAGACAAAATACACAACCAAATGCAGTAAGTTTAGCATTTACTTATTTTATAGGTGTATTTCCTAACAGTTTCACTTTGTGGGTGGCAACAGCTCCACAGTCTTGTTTTCATTTCTTTGGAATTACTTTCGTTTCGGTATTCGGAAGGGAGTTTTCGAAAAATATTTTACTTATTAATTTTTTTAAAATGCCAACTTTTTGCTGTGCTTTTGGTTGTTCAAATAATTTATTAAAGAAAGAAAAGTTTCTTTTCATCTAGTCTGATCCTAGATAAAAACAAGTTGCATGCTGTAAACAACTCAGAAGCAGGCGAAAAGTATATGTTCATTTTGAGAATAAAGTCCAAACAACCAATGAAAACGCAGTACGTAGAAAAATGAAAACAAGAGTGTTACATCAGCTGAAACATTCCCATTAAATATTTTTTATTGGCAAGTTAATTCAAGAGGAATGATTAGAAAGAAAGAAAGCCTGTGGTGGAAAGGAAAAATAAGCTGTAACGAGTTGATCATTGTTCATATAAAGGGAGCGAAATAATTTGTAGTAACACTAAATTTCACAGCTTAACATTTTTGACTTATAGTGCCTATAGTGAATGCTCGAAATATTTTAAAGTTAATGTCAACATTTTTAATAGAAATAATATACTAAAATAACACCCTACAAACTATTTTTATAGAGACTTGTAAGGAAAATAAGTAAAAGTGGTAGTGGCATATAGGAAAAACTGGTTTATGGTGACTGGAAAAGATGCCATAGACTTATGCACAACATTAACATTGTTAGTTGATCAGTTGTAAAAGTGTGTTCATAAAATAAAAATTCAATAAAAGTGCAATGCAAATTCAATAATGCAGTGAATGTAAATACTTAATTTTTTAAAAAGCAAATAAAATGCATAAAATTCAGTAAAGTAAAAATGTTTGATAAAAAAAAAGACTAATACCATATAAAAATGATTATCTCATTGTGAGTGTCTGAATAATTGTTGCAACTGTTTTAAGGGAGGCGATATATGTAAAAATCGATTTTTTTTATATTTCATAAATAGTTACAGTAACATCTCAAAAATATGCCTTCAAATTTTTAGAATGAAATTCGCATTATTTATTGAAATTTGCATTATTTATTGATTAAAAACTCATTAAATGCTTCACTTCAACTTGGCACCTGAGGGATTTGTCAAAACTTTAAGCACGTTTATCTCAAAACTATTTCTTTTAAATTGGCGGCCAAGATAACTCAAAAAGTTCTCAATCGATCCTCATAAAATTTGGTATTTGTCTTCTCTATAGTATTATCCTCTAGTTGAACCTCAAAAATGCCAAAAAACTGTAAAAATTAGTTTTTTTTACCCAAAAACCTTGAAAAAAGGGTAAAAAAATCGAACTTTTTTATTCTAGGCCTGCCATTTACAATTTTTCAACTTTTTGATTTTTTATTGTTTAACTAGAAGATGTAAGTTTATGAACATTTTCATCTAAAAAATTTTGATTTCAGATCAATTTTGGAGTAGCTAGAATTCAAAATAAAAAAAATCTAATTTTTGTATTTTAATGTATAAACATACTGAATTTGAAAACGATTCATGTATTTCTTCCCTTTTAATAACCGAAAAACGATCAAATCCCTTAATGACTTTTAGATTTCTTTTGCCATAGAAATTTAATTAATCTAGTCACATTTATTTTTCACAACCCTAAATGCATTTTGTTTTCCAATAAAACACTAAAACCATGCATAAACTAGGGGGCTGTAACACGACACAACTTTCAATTACCACTCAATAAATTAATACATCTAAAGGTAATTATATAACCTAAAAAGTATTCTAAATAACTTAAAAAACTGAAAAAGTTCAATGGCAGTTGCGCATGCAGAATTCTCTAGAAAACCTTATTATGATAGACGACAGGCACTACAAACTTGTACACCAAATTTGAAGTCTGTAGCTCTGTTTTAGTTCGAGCTGTAGACAGGGTTCGTACTCTATCTATGATGGTGAAAAGAAGTGGAAATTCAGGAGTTTTTCAGGAATTTCAGGAAGCGTACGAACCCTGTGTAGAGGGGCTTCCGACAAACAAAGGGATCAATGTTAAAAAAAAATAGAATCAGCACCCTTCAAAACGTGTATTAAATACCAAATCACCAGTTCAGATTTTTTTATAATTTCATATATTAGGTAATTTAAAGTAAAAAAAAAACTAAAACCATATGAACAAGATTATCAAATTGTAAGTACCTGAATAATATTGCAACTGTTTTAAAACACTACTAGAACTAAAGATATATATTATTATATTACCACACAAAAATTTAAACAGGCCATTCTTTACATTTTCACACCCTTAAATACATTTTTTACTAATAAAACACCAAACCAAAAAAAAATTGCACTGTGAGTTACCATGGCGACTAGAGCTTGACAACATTCCTCGGGTCCGTTGACAGGAACCATCCCGAGACCGAGCTCCAAAACAGCCAGTTTCTGAACGGAGCTCAAGTACTGGGCACTGATGTTGGTCCGCTCCACAATCACAATGCTCCTCTCAAAACTGGCCTGGCAACGAAAGAAGTTAGGTTAGGTTAGTGTGCATTATCGTCACACTTAGAGCTATACGAGCCGACCCGGCGGCACAACGGTTAGGGAGCTAGCCTTTGGAGTTTCTGGGTTCGGGTTCGAATCCCGGTAAGGCATGGATGTTTGTGTTTGTCAATAAATGTTGTTATTTGTCTAAGTGTTTGTGTCGCCTCTTTCCTTGTGTGTCTCTTGTGCCTGTGTCATTTCTGGGGTTGAGTACAATAGACCAGAGGTCGCAGTGCTCGGCGAACTTGCACCCCACCAAGAAAGTCATAAGTCATAGAGCTACACGAGGGCTATTAGTGACGGGAGTCATATTTTAGACCCACAGTCAAGAGACAAGCAAACACCCGAGTAGAAACCCAACGCAAATGTTAAGGGGGACACCGGATGCAGCGTTGGGACTGTGGAGCATATTTAACGTGCACTCTCTCTACACAGTGGACTATTTGTCAGACGTTTTTGGCTGCAAGGGCCATTTCTAGGTCGGCAGTTAGTTTGGTGATGCCTGGGACTTTTCCCATGCAAGGCAAACGCCTTAACCGACTGGGCTCCCCAGTCCCAATTATATGCCATATAAAGTAATTTCAATAACTTTAAAACCCAAAAAGTTATATGGCAGATACAATTTACACATGGGCCATTTTTTCCAGAAACCTTATGATGTCCGGCAAGTACTGGGAACTTGTGTACCAAATTTGAAGCCTGTAGCTCATTTAGTTCAAACTCTAGAGTGGTTTCAGACAGACAGATGGACCCATGTTGAAAAACCACTTCAGTACTAACAAAAAATAAAGTCTCCAATTATGCATTTTTGACCAAATCACACTATTTTCATTACCTTATATTTCATATTATCCCGGATTGGGCAAGATTGACCCATCCTTTCATCCCATAAGTGTGTCGATAAATTGGGTACCAAGCATGCTTGGGAACTCAACACTAGGGGTTCTGCGTGAGGCTGACCACCTTACCGGAACATATGCCCAGCACCCCAGAGCCCTAGGTCACGAAAGCTGAAATGGGCACGGCAGGCCTTGGCCCAGTAATGGGCTGTTGCCCCGAGGTGTTTAGTTTAGTTTTATATTTCATATTGGGAAAGTAAAAATGGAGATATAAGCTGGGTTGAATTGAATGGAAAATGTTTAAAGGTTATTTGGCTGGGAATGTTTAAATATGTGAGGTGCCATTTTACATGATAGAGTCACAAAATGGAAAATGAAAGGAGGGCCAAGAGAAATCGCCACAATATCTAACAATTTTTTTTATTCTTCAAATTAAAAAAAATTAAAAATATACGTATAGGTACTTCTCTCTTTTTACAAAATAATAACTTTTTGGGAACAACGATACAAATCATAACTGAAATAAGACAATTCGGTAAAATGGTTTAAGGGCTATCTGCAAGACTTCATCAGACGAAAAGTATTTTTCCCATAGCATTCTGAATAAGCAACTTCTTAATATACTATTCATATTCAGGCCTGTTTGAATTAATTTGCTTTTTCTTAAATACATCCGGAGTTTCAATACGGTAAACTAGCTAAAAACATTTAATGAATGGGATTGGGGACTATGGAATAGTATTATAAAAAATAACCCGACTTTTCTCCATAAACAATTTAAGCCATATTCTATAAGGAACAATTTAAAATAGACTTTGATCCAATGAATGCCATCCATTTAGAAGCTAGTTTACACAATAGAGGTTGTGTGTGGTGGGAAGGCTTTAAATATAATTCCTCAAATAGCGACCCCAGGGCACAAGAAGGTTAAAATAAGTTCAGTTTGGTAAACATGGTTTCTAGTTTTGCCTACAACAAAGTCACAAAATAATGTAATAATATTTAAAACCTTAACTATACTAAACAGCCTCTAACTAAAAAATATAAGGTAAACAATTATTAGGCCTCAAAATATTCAAGATGCATTACAATATAATTTGTCGGTATTGCAAACACTAATAAACATACTAAGAAAATCAAAATGATTGTGACATAGAACGAAGATTATCATAATAAAGTATTAAAATAAACAAGGGAATTATAACTAAATAATTGCTATTTGAAATTGATGATTGGATCAAAAGTAAACAAGTGATACTTGTTATTAGAGATTGTATTAATAGAAATTATTTATTAAAATGAAATGTTAAATACATAAAAATCATTAACTGTGTAACTAATGTCTGGTAAGTTAAATTAGTTGCACACTTTGATTAATGCATTTAAAATTATTTTAAAATAAAAATTTAATTATAATTTTATTGTAGAAGATAGTTTCTTTAGAAGATATTTAAGATCATTTATGCTTTTAAAAAACCAACCCAGTAAGAGGCAACCCAGAGACAAGAAATAATTTAGACATTCAGTTCAATACTACTCAGAATACAAACTTTTTTCAATTTAGCCAGGTTTCTTTTGTGATTTGAGCCGGACACCAAGTCTGCTTCTGTAACATATAAAACTGCAAAATTGTTCGCTGGATAAAAGTCCACAAAGTCCATTGTTTCTAAAGGCAGAACTTGAACACGACCTACATATTAAATTTTTTTTAAAAAAATAACAGCATTAAAATTATACAATTATTTTTGTGGTTACCTATAGACATGGTTAATGTCTTTAAAATATAGTTTTTCTTAAACAATTAAAAAAAATTAACTCTGAGAAATTTTGTTTTTTAAGAATAAACTTTTAAATGCCCTGATTTCCATTTTGTAAATTCTTTTACACAGCAAAAATAGCACAATGATTTACTATATACACAATTATAAAGAGAAGATAAAGCTCTTATGATTATCAATAGAAGGACAGTCAAAAAATTCTTACGACACAAAAAAGTAAAAACATCCGTATTTTTCCATTTTTCATTCACGTAAATATGACCAGGTGGTACTGATTGACGAAAAGTAGTTTCTGTCATACCTTAGAAGTTAATTAAATTTTTATTTATCAAACTTCAAAGAAAAAAATAGAAGAATGTTCAAATTTTTACAAATTCGAAACAAAACAAATCTATTGCTTCTATGTATTCATTTCAGTTCAAAAGTAAACTACGAGAATATAGTTTGGAGCTTGTTGATTGAAAGATTGATATTAAAACGAAATATTCGATGCAAATAATTGAAGCATTATTTTTTGAAAATGTTGCATTTTAAATACTAACATGAATAATTAAAGAATTATTCAAAGCTATATTCATTATAGAAATTGTATTCGAATATTTTTATTTAATTAAAATAGCTTGCAACGGATTTTGTCTTCTCAACTCTTCTGGTTCAAGAAAATTTTGTTTACAGTAAAAAAATTATTTTTGTTTTCAAGTTTCAAACTTCTATTATGAATTTAGCGGGCAAAATGCTTATTTATTTAACCTAAAACTCAAGATTTAAATACGCAAAACATGTGCCATTCAAAAATCATTTGTAAATCTAATTTATAATACTTTTAGAACTGGTTTAATATCTCGTATCATTTAAAAAATGGTAAGATTTGAATCAGTTTGTAACTTTCCATTAAAATATTCCGTTCCTTAATTAAAACAGCATTTTTATTCATGAAATGTTTTTTATGCACGTATTGTTATTGATGCATTTACATAAAACTAAATTGTATCAGCTATTAATTCGGATAGAAACATTCTTATTCAAAAAAAAATTCAACATTGTAAATCTTAAATTCTTCTGCTTTAAAAAAAAATACATATTTACTAAATTGCTGCAAGCAATAGACTTTAAAATTATGGTGACCAGACAAGCAGCATTTCACTGTATAGTACTTTTATTTAGTTTCTGTGTAGAAAATATTTGATCACTACAGGATGACGCAAATATAAGTGCCGTGGAAGTAGGAATAACATAGAAATGCTTCCAAGTCAAAAACCAATGCAAAATCAAATTTGCTATTTGAAGCTATTGATCGCTTCAATATTAAGCCCAAACAAACACTTGGCAAATTATTTGGTGGTTACTATGCATTCTTCACCTGTGCACTAATCCGATCAACTCGTACATACACAGACCATGCTAAGATCAGAACTTGCAAATAGTCTATGTGCCAAATAGTCCTACTCTATTAACCAACTAAACCATTCAAGGAATAAACAGGTTTGCCAAGCGAAAACCATTGAACGCTTTGATTTATGAATTTGACTTGGCGGCTTTCAGAATGCTTCAATAGTTTTTCTCGCCAAGCATCTCCCTGCATTCGTAGCTCCATACCAGGGCCAATTTTATATGCGTCACCCTGTATTTAAAATATGATTGTTGTTATGAAATGTGTTCCAATTATCTTTGATGTTTATTTTCCAGATGAAATTCAGTGCCCTCAACGAGTCCTCGTTGTCAGATGATAATGGGGATCCAGAATTGGCCACCAGAGAAGCACAGGTAAGAAGTGTCTTATGGCGTCATGTCATTGAGGATATTTTCTTTGTTTTTCTAAAATTATTCTCTATTTCACTTAAAATTTAAAAAAGTAAAAACTTTTTATACATCCAAAAAATTTACATTTCATATCATTTTCAATTAATATATTAGTATTATTCTTAATATATTTTTACATTTTTGTACCTTCAATATTTAAAATGCATTTACAAATTTAAATTTATACTAATTATTTAACAATTAAATATAATACCTTTTTAAATATTCTAATTTAAATTTCTATCGTTACAATATTCCGGATTATATAATTTTACACATACACAAACAAACAATACTTGGTTCGAGACAATACATTTATAAATTTAAATATACATTTATCTAACAACTATATGCAATTATTTTTTAATTGTTCTCATTTAAATTACATCATTTCTTATTATCTCTCTCAAGATGTTCTGTTAGTTTTAAAAATTGTTATGTATAGATAAATAATTAAAACTTCCCTAAATAAATCACAAAATCTTGAAAAACACATCCAAAATACTGAAAACCCCCATAAAACCCTAAAAAAACCCCTAAAACTCAAGTGGGTTGGGTTTTTCATGAAAAAAAAACGGGTTTTTAGCAACCCTGAGTACATGGGGAAAATATTGTAGGTATTTAAATAAAGTAATATCACATTTTTTAAATTGAAGATTTGAAAATATTTTTTTTATTGAAGAGCTATTTTATCTGTCTTTTTTTTAATTTTGTGTTTACTCTCTTAACATAGGAGGAAGAAGCTTACAGCCTGTACCATTTGGCTCTGAAGAAGCAGAGCCAGGGCAAAGTGGAGGAATCGGAAACCCTGTTGAAAGAAATCTTAGAAATGGAATTCCTCACTCAGGTGACAATATAATCAGCAACTTTCAATCAGTGTATAAGCTTTTTATAATTTTAGCAACTATATTTATAAGCAGTTAAACCTACAATAATTTGTTTAGTTGTGTTTCTTTACTTCATGTGCAATGCTTGGGCAACCCTGAATCCAACCCAAGTTTGGCTACTTTCGACTTCAAAGTAAAAGGCTTTCACTATTTAGAGTTTTCCATACCTCAAAACTAAACATTAAAACTTTCAAATTGTAATTAATATTATGTATGAAATGTATCATTAGTTTTAAATGTTAAGAGAATTCAAAATTGTACTTATGTGTGTTAACATACCTGTATTTTTGTTCATAAAATTATATTTATTGCTATGCCTTTTAAAATAAACTGGAAATTTTAATTTTATATGATTAAACAATTTCGAATGGACATAGAATTTCATTTTAAAGAAATAGCTTTGTAGCAAGAGCCTTGAGCCTTAGCTAGTAGCCTTGAGCCAACATTGCCCTTGCACATATCTTATAATATCATCCATTTGAAGTTGTACACAACTGAGGTTGGCTTGAAGAACTTGTAAACTTATAAATAATTAGTACCATTTGAATTCAAGATATCTAACGAACAAAAAGATAATTTATCCACTGTTTGAAGATAACTGCTCTCTAGAGCCCTTTGTCAGGAGATTTGAAATGGGCACAGCAGACTGTGGTCCACTATGTTTTGTCAGATCTCATGTTTTGTCTCATTTATGTTTTATTTCACTTCAGATACAGCCAAATGAGGATTATTTTGTGGAAATTATTCTGCTCATACAAACAATTCGGTTGTGAGATTGACCACCAGACCTGGGTAAATGCTCTCCAGAGCCCTTTGTCAGAGTAGCTGAAATGGGTGCAGCAAACCTTTGTCCACTATTGCACATGCAGATCATAAAATGGATTTAATTAGAAGATTAAATACAGAAAATGAAACAGGCACATAACAGATTGACAATGATTCTTTTCAACGAAACTGTTTTCAGCTAACATGTTTTATTTCACTTAAGATCCAGCCCAATGAGGACGATTCCGACGATGATGATGAGGAGGGTAAGAAGGAGGGTGCCCCCCTCCGCCCTGCCCTCACCCTCAAGTACTTGCTGCACAAGAATCTGGGTAAGATCGCCAACGACAGAAAGGACTACCAGGCAGCGGTGGCATTTTTCCTCGATGTGAGTTTGTGCACTTTTCAAAGATTCTTGCTTCCAAACAAAACGTTTTTTTAGATTTTTTTGACTTCGTTTCCAGGGATAGGAATCGTACCTGTGTAAATTTGTGTGTGTTGGAGAGTGTTAAAAAAATTATTGACATATGAGAATATACTAAACCTGTGGTGTGCCAACCGCGAGATCAGGAAAACCCAGAGCAAAAGCTTGCTTTTTTTTTAGCACCAACGTCTATTGGAATACTTGTGCACGCGATGACCGCAACTGCTTTTTTCCACCAGTTAGCAGACCATTCCATGTCATATGTAGCAATGAAGGGGTTTTTCCCCTGTACTCTTCATTTATTAATACACTACCCACTGGGTATTTACCAGACTCGTACCACTTATGTCAATATGTAGATTTTGTGGTACAACTTCAATTTTTTTTTATTCATGTAAACTATACATCAATATAAAAAATAGATGTATTTTAGTTTGTTTTGCACTGATCTGTGTTTTCTCTGTGGGTGGTTTTTCTCTGTGGTGTTTAAAGAAGTGTTTTTGTTTTCCCCAGGCACTTGAAATCGACAATACAGATGTGATGATGTGGTACCAGATGGGCAAAGCTTCGATAAATATAGCCAATTACTCTTTAGCCAGGCTTTGCTTCGAAGAGGTAATACATTTTCAGTGCATTTTAATTCTATGCTCTCTCCATAATTCTATGAACAGTCGTATTTCTTTTCAATTGTGATCTTTTGTGGGTGGCATGCAAAGTAGCAAATTTATTTTAGTTTTGAAATGTTGCACTAGACTATAACGTATGTACTGAACCATAACATTTTGTTTTTACATATCCATAAACATCCATACCTTATCCAGGTTTGACTCCACTCGCACTATCCACTCCTTGACAAAACAAGGGTGACAAAAAGATTGTGGAAAACTGATTTACGTTTGTTTACTTTACCAAATTGTATGACTGAGATAGACAGATGTTCCTAATATATGTAATGTCTTTTACAGGGGTTGAAATGTAACCCTAACCACTGGCCCTGCTTGGATAATGTCATAACTGTGATGTATACACTCAACGATTATGCTAGTAAGTTCACTTTTGACGACTCAGTTTATAATTTCATATTATATTGAAATTGATAACATAAACTATGTTTGTTACTGGAATCAAGGGAATTTACAAGATTTTAAACCTAAATGTAGTTTCAGTGTTTTAGTTTTAAAAAAAGTTATCTACTTGCTACTTAACTTAATAGAAAAATTCTGGAATACCTTATCATTTGAAAGAATTAGTGTTTATTAATTAAAAATCCATCACATTGATATTGTTTTATTTTGTCAAAAAAGCTCTTTCAATGTATTAAAATTATTTATTTATCCTTTTTTATTATTTGTAATTTTATTCGGCCATGTTTAAAAATGTCATTGGATAATCAAATCAGCATATACGTGTAATACTAATAAATTTAAGCTTTTAAGTAAAAAGTCATGTTTATCACCTTTCAAAATTATTTTTTGTATGTTATATCATAGATAGTTAACCTAAACAAATATTTAAATTTGCAATATTTGTAATTTTTTTTATAAATGTTATTACATATAATTTGTTTTCTTTTATTACCAATCAGGGAAAATGATGTGTTTTTGTTTTTGTTAACTTTTAGTATGTTTCAAAGCCATAATGTGTTTTCTTATAAACAATTTTTAAAAAAACCCTACTCTTTTCTTAACATATACCTTTCTTTGTGTAATGGGACTGTTTGTTTTATTGCATGTAATTTTGTCACTTCTTTTAATTCTAATTTTTGTCTTCCTTTTATCAGATTGCCTGTATTATATTGCCAAAGCTCTAGAGCGTGAATGCTACTATTTGAAAGGTCTGGTTTTTAGAGATGAAATATATAGAGAAGATCCCAGTTTAAAGTCCTTCTGTGAAGGTTACTTCAATAACTGGTAAGTTATAAATTGTATATATTTTTTTTCATTTAAAATGTTTCCTTTTTTGCTTGTTTAGTCAATGCAGTTTTATTTTTACCTCTTGACAATTTTTCATCATTTTTCACCATATTGAGCTGCAAGAGGGAAAATTGTCTCACCGACAGACATAATTGATTAATGAAAAAAAACTTTAAAGATATTGATACATTTACGTACTTAATTCATTTAATTTTTACTTCTAGTGATTCTTCTATTAATCATGCTGAGTATGATAAAGAAGAAGCAAAACAGGTATTATTCTTTGCATTGGACAATTGTTCAGTGTTATTTATTTGGATACATTATACTAGATAATTTATAAAAATTAATAATGCTTTTTTCATGTTTAAAATGTTTGATGGTTTTATCATTGCTTTTAGTCTTATTTATTATGACACACAGTTTAACAGATTTTCACTCGATTATACGACAGATAAGTACAATTTACAACCACACCTTACCCGGGAATCGAACCCAAGACCCAAAGCTCTGCAGTCCAGAGCTATAAGGCTGTGTCCTGACTACGACATCAAATGCAACAAAACTTGGCGATCGCCAAGGGCGCCAAGCGATGCAATAGCATGTTGCTGACTCTGCCAAGTCGCCAAGTTTTGTTGCATTTGATGTCGTAGTCAGGACACAGCCTTACTGTCACACTACAGGGCTTTTGAGTAAATACTCAGTTTAATGGTATTTTCTGGAATACATGTCATTGTATTTTTCTTTTGTCTTCTAAAATATTTATTTAATGTTGTCTATTTGTGTGCAGCATAATGGAGCGAAAATTTGAAACTGAATAAACTTGAATTTTGTATGATAGTGTAGTATTAATTAACAAAATAACTGTAAAACAAAATAACTAGGGTAACAAAATAACTAAAGCAAAACACTGCAACACCTCTATTTGATGTTCTTTAATCAATGGTTCAAATCAAACTGAAATACAAACATAGTGGGAAAAGAAATCATTAATCCATAAGAGCGTGGGAAAAGAAATGCACATTAGCCATACAAATGGAAGGAGAAAAAGGATTACGTAATATCAATACCAGCGCTTGGGGGAAAAAATACTCCACAATTTCGCCACAAGCTGTTATATAAGTACAAATGAGGTGATTCATCAAATTTAATGGTCAGCTACTTTATGTAGATGTTGATATTTTATTATCAAGTAATAACTCTACAAATTTCTCGTCAATATTATTTCAAAAACCGATTATACAATTATCTAAATTATGTTTCTTATTGTAGCTTATTCAAGAATCTCTGGACATGAGAATAAAAAACCAGTCATTTTACAAACCCACACCGTTGCCTGTCTTAACTTTGAATCAACCTATTAAGGAGAAAACGTAAGCATCTACTGATTTAACCATTTACTCAGTAGAAATGAGTTATTCTTCTAAAACTTTATTATTCAAACCTTCAAATTATTTAAGAAATATATCAAGAATTGAATTAGATTGAATTTTCGAAGTAAAATAAATGAAACTAGCCAAATTTAGCATGTAAATGTTTAATATAGAATTAATCCTGTGTTTGGCGCTTTTTTACCTGTTAAACATAACTGTTGTGTGGAAGCGGGTTAAGTGACAGATTCTGTTACAAACCTACTTGTTTAAGAAATATATCAAGTTTTTGTTTGAAGTGTTGCTTAAAGAACACTCCTGTCCAATGAGACTCGACAATTTTTTTACAATTTTTATTTTTGCCGATCCATTTTAGGTTTTTGAAATGAAAAATATTCAGTCTGTTGCCAATCTTTAAATATTTTATTCATAAAAATTAAAAACTTTTTAATGCTTTTTTAATAATTTAGCAAGTAGTGTTCTATGGGTCCTAAGTAATTTTACAAAAAAAGATCTATCCTATTTGTCATAGTGATGACATGGAAATCTACGTAATTTAATTTTTGCTTATCCATTTTAGGTTTTTGAAATAAAAAAATATTCCGTCTGTTACCAATCTTTGAATATTTAATTCATAAAAATGTAAAACTTTTTAATGCTTTTGTTTAAATAATTTAGCAAGTAGTATGGGTCCTAAGTAATTTTACAAAAAAAAGATCTATCCTATTTGTCATAGTGATGACATGGAAATCTACGTAATTTAATCCAATTGGTAGATTCATTTAACCACTGATTCCCAAAAGCGTCGTTTACTGTACTTGCCCTAAATTAACTTAAAAGAAATATAATTTTTCTTTTTTTAGATGGAAAGACATTGGTGAAAGTCTTGTCAATATGTATGAGTGTATCAAAATGGCAAACCCATCTGTAGTAAGACCTATTTTAAATCAATATTAAAAAAATACTTTTGTTTCAAATGATTTGTTAATGGTTTTTCTTTGTGTGGACTTGTTTGATTTATTTTTTTAATAGCATCAGTTTCATTAAGTACAAACTAAATATTCTTTTATTAGTTTTATCGTTGCCAAAACATAACAACTATAAGCATTCTGTTTCTTTTGTTAATTAAAAACGAAAAATGAGTGCAATTATTTTCAAATGACCCATTTTTTAATAGTTTATTTTATTGCATCAGCATTACCTTATACCATTTATTTAAAATACATATTTTAATAGTTTTTAAAAAAAATTATCGAACCTTTTTTTAACTTGAATTTGAAGGAACAGCCCATTTCAGGTTCTTTTTTTTCTAGCGAAACGCAGAATACTATCTTGAATATCGAGTTGCTGAAATCTTCTTGAAATATATATTTAACAAAAATTTTGTAAATGTTCAATGATGTGTAATTGTTTCGCCAACTTTTTCCTCATTAGTTTTAATTACCTATTGTAAAATTATTACTCTACTTTACATAATACTTTTTTCCCACTTCAGTCGTACAGCTACAAGATCGACCTCTCTCCTTTCTTGGAGTTGAGCACAGTTGCCATGGATACAGACAAGCCCCCCTCCTCCTCTGCCTCCTCCCTCTCCTGTAGCAGTAGTTCAGCAGCGGTCGTCAAGCCAGAAGGGTTGCTACAGTTAGCAGATGTGCCTAGCCATTTCCAGAGGAGCTCTGTTATTGGTAAGCCATCTTTTTTTTAAACCCTTCGAGGACTACTGCATTTTACATATTTTTTTTATTGACATACGCTCTTTAAAAAATTGAAGAGCTTAGTGGAAGAATGTTCCATGTGATATTTTTGAAAAAAGTTGGATGTTTTTTTTTTATCTGTGAAGATGTTACTTCATCCTTTAAATAAATGTTCCACTTTTACATAAAGTTTAAATTAAGTATAATTTTTACCATTTTCAAGTATTGTTTTTCAAAAATGGGGTTGTTTCACGGAGGATCTGGCAATAGCTCCACAGTCTTTTTTTTTTCCTGTCTCTCGAATTTTATTTTGGTTGGTTGGTTGAGATAATCAGGTTTGTGTGCTGACCAAGCACACTAACCTGAATATAGGTCTACCAACCAACCAACTTAACCAATACAAAAGTAATTCGAGTGACAGGAAAACAAGACCGCAGAGCTATTGCCAGATCCTCCGTGAAACAACCCCATTGTTGTTCAAAATTTTAAAGCTAATTGCTTGTTTTTTCCTTTTTGTCACATAGCACATTCTTCCACTAGGCTTTTTACATTAAAGTGATGCCAAGTGCATGTAAATGGTTGCATGTGCCAGTCCCATTAGTTTATAATTTTGTCAAATGATACCATTTAAAACTAAAAATTTATTTGTATTGAATATTTATATTAATTATTAATGTAGACTAAAAATAAACTGAATTCCAGAGATTTTTTTTGGCTGCTAGATACTTAGTGGTCCCCAAAGGGTCCCATTAGTAATATACAATATTTGTAAATAAGCAGTTTCTTTATTGACAAGTAGTTAAGCCTTACTTTTCACTTTTTAATTAAATTGTATCCACTTCCATTGAAATGTAATTGTTGCTGCCTAACTCTTTCCTTTAGTGTTTGTTGCCCTCAAATATCCATGACTATATTCCTTCCGATTACAGTTCAAGCTTTGAAAGCACTTTGTTTCCCTACCGTGTGATTTTCCAGGACCTTTGCTGTTCTAAACCTACCTTGGTTGGTTGGTAAGACCTATATATTCAGGTTTGTGTGCTTGGTCAGAGACCCGCTTATAAACCTTCGTCAAGTAAGACAGACACACACACATAAGTGGATCCATCTAATTTTTAGAGACAGAGGCCAACTAGAGGATCCCCAGAATTGGCTTGCCACCCCCAGAGGTATTGATTTGGTATGGGAACTTGGAGGACTTTGTGACCACGACGGATTTAATGTGCACCAGTCACCATTTGCGTACACGGGGGTCTTCGGAAGGCAGCGGGACTCGAACTCGCAACCTTAGGGATGGCAGTCCAAGACCTTACCTACCAGGCTATCCCGGCCTCCAACCTATCTTGTTTGAAGCTCTGAACCCAGCCCAAACCCAAGTAGGTTTGGGAAAAAAAGTGAAGCTCACAGGAAATTCAGGACAGGACCTCCTGTTCCCTGGAAAACCACACAAGAGGTAGGGGAAGAAAGTGTTTTCGAAGCTTGTGATTGGATCAAGCATAAGGTTAAAAAACAACATTACTGTTTTCTTAAGAATGTGAAACATCTCAAACTCCTCTATTCGGAAATGATATTCCCTGACACTTCATTGTTAAATCCTCTTGCCTGTGGGCTAGTGCCACAAGCACTGTTTATTTTAAAAGTCATATCCCTTTAAGACCAGTTTCATGGAACTGTAGTGTAAGTCACAATTTAAAAAAAGCTTTTAATTTTTCAAACTAAAAAAGTTTGCTACATTATTTTAATGCAATAAGTGTAGATCAGCTATTCCCCTTATTTTTTTCGTTAAAGTTAAAAGTTGTAGTGTTAATCACGTCTCACACACGTGACTTACACTACTGAAAGTGTAATTTTGCGTGGCCGTTAAAACTATTAACCTGTTTAACCCTTTCAGTCCCAGTGATGCCATTTGGCATCATCATGTTTCTGATCGTAATTTAAAAAAAAATAATAGGGCTGTTATCTATTGGGATTAATAAAAAATATTTTCTAATAGAAAAAAGTTTGAAGAATCAAATGATGTGCTTTTTGATACCATAAATGGCTAAAGACGATCAGAAATTTTTTTCTTAAGTGATGATGCCAAATTGTTATTGGGACTGAAAGGGTTAAACTGTTTAAGCTAATTCCATGTAACTGTAGTGTAAGTCACAATTTAAAAAAAGCTTTTTAAATGTGAAAATTTTTTAAACTGAAAAGGTTTGCTACATTATTTTGTTGCACTAAGTGTAGATCAGCTATTCCCTTAAATTTTTTTCATTAAAATTAAAAGTTGTAGTGTTAATCACTTTTCCCACACGTGACTTACTTACACTACAGAAAGTGTAATTTTACGTGGAATTGGCCTTTAAAACTATTAACCTGTTTAACACTGGTTTTCGTCTTTTATTTCTGTGTTCAGAAGTCACTCCTATGGAAGTAGACGTTGACGAAACTCCCGCGGAAAGCCCTTACAACTTGGTCCTGGCACCGGTCGAGAATCATCCGACTGATCTTTTGATCGACAGGAGCGACTCGACTTCGAGTAGCAGGAGGATGTCCAAGAGGAAGAGGCTGCTGTCGGAACTGGCCGAGTTTTCCACCAAAAGGAGGTCTTCCAGGGTGAATAGTTGCTATTGATGTATATTTAATAATTGAATCAGGATGTCTATTCACCTGGAAAACCTGTTATAGCTGTAGAAATCAGGGAAATTTTTTTTTGAGTGGAATTATAAGGATTTTTTTTTTTAGAGTTTTAAAATGTCCTTCTGGTCTTTTTGTTATATAGATGTGATATATCGTACAAATCTCTATAAAGTTATAATATTAACCACACAAATCTCTACAATATTCTAATATTCAGTTTTTTCTTAATAACTCTCAGTTAATGTCTTGCCAATCCATCAAACAGTTCCCCCGTTTTAATAGGCGTCAATACATTCTTTCCCAGAGAATTTGCAGACACATCAGTCTTTGTTTTGACTTCTGATCCATTCTTCTCGTACCAATTAAAAATAGTCACTTTCTAATTAGACCTCGACATGTGAAGTGGCTAGGGTGAGTAGATGCTGAACTCGCATGAAGCGGCTGTATACTTATAAAATCACTTATAACTTTTAAGATAAATACCACTTCATTGAAACCAACACAAGACTAAAATCGACACATATTCATTAAACTCAACACCGCACTCCTCAGATCAGTTGCAACCATAGATATCATAGTTAAAGTATTAGATTGGCTGATCACGTGACCTCCAATGCTAACGACGGGACGCGCATGGAGGCCTTTTAAGAGGGCAAAATGGCCAGTGTTGCTGCCACTTTAAGGAAGAAAAATACTACGAAGAAATACCATTTAATTCTAAAATTACAAAAAAAATATCGTTAAAATACTAGCTGCATTTTGGAATATTTTTAGTGACTTTAAATCCTTTCTAGTATTTTTTTTGTAATTTTAGAATTAAATGGTATTTTTTGTAGTATTTTTCTCCTTAAAGTGGCAGCAACACTGGCCATTTTGCCCTCTTAAAAGGACTCCATGCGCGTCCCGTCGTTAGCATTGGAGGTCACGGGATCTGCCAATCTAATACTCTAACTATGATATCTATGGTTGCAACTGAATATCTGTGCTCCTGTGAAGCACATTCCCAGCTCCCCTACAGCTACAGTTAACAGATGCTATTGATGTATATTTGATAAATTAATCAATGTGCCTATTCATCTGAAAAACCTGAGAAAAAGCAGGGAATTTTTTTGTTATCAAAACTATCAGGAATAAAATGTCCTTCTTGGTCTTTTTGTTATATGGATATAATTAAATAATTAAAAGTCTTGCTGCTCAACAAAATATTAATTTTGTAAAAACTATTTCATTAAATCAAGTTGACCTCCCTGCTCTCTCGAATCTATTATTGAATTAAAATCTTATTTAATAGTTTGACTTACTTTAAAAACAGTTTACATTTTGGTTAATCTCACTGTTTTTCTAATAAAACACTCATTTAATTTTTTAGTATTTTTAGTAGTATTACTGGTATTATTACTAGTATTTTTATATGACCAATACCCTTACTTTTTATATCTGAAAAGTTTAATGAGTTTTTGTTTCATATGTATAGGTTAGAAATCCAGCAGTCAAGAAACCTCAAGACAACGTAAATTATCAAGAACTATTACAGAAATTTCTTCCTCCAAAATTAATGTAAGTTCAGATGTTTGTTTTATTGAAAGGAATACTCATTCATATTAAGGAAGATTTCTTTCTGGAAAAGTATTCACAAAGTGTCATTAATCATTATTTTCTGTAGCATTTGAAAAACTTAACATTATTTTCTTTTATAATCTGCATGAGAGTTTATTCCACTCCCCTTTATAACTGAATACTAAAAACAAAGGAACAACCCTGTATGTGTTTATATTGAAAAATTTAGTTACTAGTTTATCAAATTCAGTTTTCTTTAAACAGTGAATAATATTTTAGATATTTTTTTTGTTCGAAACAATGAGTTTTTTTGTAGACATTTTTAATTAAAATAGTATTAGTTAATGAAAAGTTTAAATGTTCTTCAAGCCAATCTCAGTTGTGTACAACCTCATGTTGATGATATTATTATATGTGTGCCATGGTAACTTTAGCCTAAGGCTGACTAATTTTACAGGCTTTTATTTAAGTTAAAAGTTGACTTTTTCTTTGAGCACATTCTAGTAAAAGAGAAAAAAAATCTTTTTCTTATTACTTTCATATGGTTCCAATTATTTAACCTTTCAAATCTATATCATGTCTAACAAGTATCACATATTTTCTTCCCAATTAAAATTAAACAGCATTGAGCAAACTCAAACCCCTTTTTGTACCCTTTGTCCAACTTCCTATTTGTATAATAAAATTTTTTTTATTGAATTTTATTTTTTTGCAGGGGGAATGGCAAATGTGAGGATGCGGATGACGACAGTGAACCGGTTTCCCTAGACAAGGAACTCAGCTGTGGTCCCTCCACAGAAAATGACAAAAGTGGTAAACAAAAGTTTAATCTATCATTTTATGCTTTGCCAATAAGTGAGCCAGGTTAGGCATATCTCATTTTGGCTGTAAAGCGAGATATATTTTTATTTTGATAGTACCGTAGAATCCCGCTCATCTGAAAGGTACGGGACCGGAGCACTTTCGTTTAATCGAGATTCTATAGGAATTTTTGGAAAATCGGGAATCATCCACTTCACTTCGGTTAATCGAGATTCTATAGGAATTTTTGGAAAATCGGGAGTCATCCACATCACTTCGGTTAATCGAGATTCTGTAGGAATTTTTGGAAAATCGGGAATCATCGACTTCACTTCGGTTAATCGAGATTCTATCGGAATTTTTGGAAAATCGGGAGTCATCCACTTCACTTCGGTTAATCGAGATTCTATAGGAATTTTCGGATAATTGGGAATCATCCACGTCACACCTAGAAAAACGCTGGCGAAGAAAAAATTTGATGCCATAGAGTGTTCGCCTTGTTACAAAAAATCTTAGATCAGGCATTTAGATACATAGAAGCGCAAAATGAAACCAGTACTTCAGACGTTCTCTTGTTTAAAAAAAGGTAGGACAGAGCTGTTTTAAAATGAACCAAAATTGATCAGTAAAAAAAAAGATTATTGCATATTTTGAGAAATAAATCCAACTTTGTAAGTACGTATTTTTTGTGTATTTCTTTATTTATGCGTAAACTTCATATTTTAACACAAAAAAAATCCTGGAGGTTTTCCCTTTAGTTCAGCCGAATTTCGGATAACCGGGACTCTGCTGTAATTTTATTATGTTGATTGTATTTTTATTTTGATATTTTTTTAATGTGTGCTAAGTATGAGTTTAGATTTTTATTAGTAGAGATTAGAGGGGAGGCAACGAATGGTAACGAGCAACTAAAATAATTTAATACTGCTGCAAGACAGTACAAGTTATAACATAATTCTGGTGATAGCATTTACAGTAGCCCCTGATGTATTTTGTAAACGACTCGCTGCCAATCCTGATTTGTTGGTCCTACAACTTATTGCTATTAAATGGTATAAACAGTGAAAATTTTAATGAAAAACACTTTAAAAGTATTTTTGGATGACAATGATTATTCTTTACAGTGCCTACAGTTCGTTTTAAAGAACAAATACCTAACAGAAGTACTTATTTGTTTGAAAAAAAAAATCGTATTTTTTCTAGAAAAGTTTGTTAAAATAATTAAACTTACCTAACAGAAGTACTTATTTGTTTGAAAAAAAAAATCGTATTTTTTCTAGAAAAGTTTGTTAAAATAATTAAACTTACATTTTTATAGTTGATTTCAATAACAATTTTTGTTGTCGATTTAGATAAAACTACAGAATCTGGTGACTTGTCATGGTCCGAGAAAGAAGATGTCGTACAGTTCATCTCAAGTAACCAAAATAATTCCGGTATCATTGACTTGCTGTACAACTATGTTGTGATACTGGGAAAGAAAAGTGCCTGTGTTTGGTAAGTTACCCAAAAATATTTGATATAAAAAGTGTAACTGTAAAAATTATTGTAGAATAAAATTATCGGTTTAAAACAGCATAACAATAGATTTTTCTTTTCTACTTTAGATCGTAACTTTAATTCAATTACTAAACTCTAAATGTTTATTTTTTAAAATAATTTTTAAAAATTTATTTTAAATTTAAAGTTTAGCTTTTTTTAAGACTCTAGATGTTAACTAAAACAGTTCTTATGAGCGATACTTTTTTTAAAGCTTTTTTTTTTATTTTTTATTTAAGGCTTATTATACCTTTTTGAAAATTCATTGTCTTTTGTTTTTTAAATGGTGCTTTTAAAAATCAGTTCATTTACTTATGTTTTTGAAGGTGATAGACAATTTGAATGTTGTATATTAATATAGAATGTTTTACTTTTTAAGTGTGAGCAATATCACATATTTATTCATGGAGATACAAACAAGTTTAGCAAACAATAAGCAATAATTATAAAATGTTTGAATAATTTGAAGGTTTTAAAATGAGTTTGATTGCAATCCATGTCAGTTTTTGTTTAGTCTGGGTTAAACTCCCTTTATCAGTGTATTTATTAAGACTACATATTTTTGCAACACTTTTTAGCCTACTTTTCTTTTTTGAATTCGAAAGAATTAAAAAATGAAAAAGTAGGTTTTGTCATGCGGTCGATGTCCGTCTGTCTGTCCATACCCCCCTTCCAAAATCGATTCTATCATTCGGATCTTAAAAACTCTTTTTTTTTGTTAGAAAGCTATGACCTCAGAGACCCATTTTTCATACTTTCTGTACGCCGGACAAACATAAATATACTATCTGTCGGCGAATTTCCCATTGAATTAGCAGTGAAATTCAATTTTGTGTCATTTAAATCACTGTTGCCAAATCAACAATGGCATGAGAAACTTTATTTAAAAATATTTAAAGCAAAATAATGTTTTCATGAATCATTTTGGAATGACGTCAAAAGATGTAGCACAATGTGATTCTTTGATTGTTCATTAATTTTTTACCAAGAAAGCGGCAAGGCATATTTTTTGCATACAATTCTGCTTAGTTTTAATTTACATTTATTTTTTTAATGCAGTTTGGAGTAGTTTCATTACTTTTGTTATTAATAAATATTTAATTATTCTTCGAACTACAAATAAATCGTGCAGACGATAAATAATATTATGTTAATTTGAGAAAGAATATTAAGGAAAATAGTTTATTTTGTCTTTTTGAACTTTAAATTGTAGCTGGATGCTTTGTTTACCGATTTTTTTTTAGAATGTGTATAAATCTAGTGTAGAAACGGCTGTTGATAATATTTACTGTTAGGAACCTAGTTGTCTCCCGATTAGAATTTGAATTTCAGTAAGTATTTAAGTAACAGGAAAGTAGGCTATTTTAGTTCAAGAACTTCTTGTTTTTCTTCTTTTGCAGGCCCAAAAATTTAATTGATGTGTTTTGTGAAGCCTTTTCTCGTCTCAGAAACCACATCACCACCCCAAACCTTTTTTGGTATGTTCAGTTGATTGGTTATTCAATTGATTTGCAATATTATTTGGGGGGATTTTTAATATATGATGAAGCTTTGAATACTTTTAAGTTTTCTTTACAAAACATTTTCTAATTTTTCATATGCATTTCCATAATGTATTCATCGTTAGGCATGCTAGCATGCGAAGTCCCAGTTCGGTCCGAGCATGCAAATAACTGTGCCTATAACGGCCCGTGCAGCCAAAATGTCGGATACCGTGTGGAGGGAGTGCACGTTAAACATCTTCAAAGTCCACGCTGTGTAGATTGTCGCCTTTAAAGTTGCGTTGGTGTCTACTCAGTGTCGCTTCCTTGACTGTGTTCTAAAACGACGTCGTCCAATAGCCCTGTGTAGCCTGTGCGACGATATTCAACTAAACTAACCATGAATGTTCTATTGTGATGTTCCATTGGGAGAAATGTTATGAAATTAGAAATTTAGATTAAAATTATGTTTTATGATGTTACTTTGTTTTTCAACCTTGCCTTAAATGAAACTTCATGAGAAAAAATAATTGAACGATTTATAACTTCAATTTAATCATTTAATTTGTCCTTGAAAGAAAACGTTATTCTTAATTTATTATGTAATTATAAAGACGACATCAATAACTTATGTATAGAAAATAAAATGAAAGGAAATTGTTTAGCTAATGTAATTTTCT